>CM072148.1:21044393-21605774 GCA_036850595.1 Rhyacichthys aspro
TGTGTTTACCCTTGTATTAACTGTTCATTGCTATTAATAGCTCATTGTTTAGCCAATGTGAAACGCTAATAAAAACTGAAAAATGTGCTACTTTTTATAAGCAATGTGATGAAATTGCATTAAAGTAACGTTTGTTTGACATGATGATAAAGTGTTCACAGACAAAAACTGAGAATATGACGGTAAAGTTCTGCGTTACCTTCAGCTGGGTTCATGATGGCGTCATGGAGGACAGTGGCCATACATCCTGCCGTCCCTGCAGAAAAACAAACCAACAAACCAACAAAACCGTTAATAAGCACAGTTGCTACTTAGAAACTACAAACTAGGACAGTACAACGATGATACTGGGAAGCGTTATGTATGATATGTTAAATATTGTGATGACTATATTATATTTAAATGCTCTCTTTAATGTGGGAAAAGTTTAACTGAATTAAAATAAAGATAAAGGCTCTGGAGTAGAAACAAACAAACTAAAAAGTAATAACTGTACCAGGACTAATCCACGGCTAAATCAGGACCAAAACAATGACTTAACAAGGTCTAAACTAGAAGTCAATTCAGGACTTATTGTATTGTGTTACTAGGTTGCACCACAGTTTGATTTAAGGCTCGGATTAGACAATTATTTTGAAAGGCAAAGAGTAAATAGGCAGATCTTGTGTAACCCTATTTTATAAGAAACACTGTTAGGCTCCTGGAGAACTCCTAAAGCCATATCCAGGTTTTGACACACGGCAAGACAAAAATGAGAGTGACTCAAAACTGTGCCGTTTGTCCAACACTATGGCCACTTTCATATTTAACACACAATACCACAGACAATAGACAATACCACACAATTGTTGCTGTTTCCTTTATTCTTATTCCTTTTTTTTTTGGCTCCTCATTCTGTAAGTGGCAGTCAGTCAAAAGTCAGGACATGTTTATCGGGCTATTTTTTTTTTAATCTTTTGTTTCTCCTCTTGCTTTGCCATTTAATCTGAGATACTATAATTTATCATGTCAACAGGTAAAACAAGATTTGTCTGAGAACATGTAAACGGCTTGAACTGTAATAATGCAAGAGTAAAAACATTTTAACTATTTAAGATTAAAAAAAAAAAAAAAAGAAAAGACTAAAGTCCTGTTTTTCCTTATTTTAAACCATTTTTAAGTCTTTCCTTTGACGACGTGTTCAGGTTATAGACGGTTATTGGTTTTACCGTTGGCGAAGTGGCTGTTGGCTCCCGGATGGATGGCATCACTGAGGAGAACTTGATTTTCCAGCGAAGTACAGAGTGACAGCGGGCCCTGCCCCCGACAGCGAGCACGTTCACTCCTCTGATTGGTCGCCACAAGCCCTCCGTCCGAACGATCTGCCGGAGAGCGTCCATCACGTTTCTGTAGCGTGCTGCCGGCTCCGGGTGAAGGCTCTGCATTCGAGTCTGAAATCAAACACAAACCACAATCAGGCTTAACGCCTCTCTCTCTTAAAATAACGAAGACTTTAATGATTTGTAACTATTGCAAAGGTTTTTATTAATTTTGGATTTATATAAAGTTTTTTTTTTGCTTTATTTGCCAGTGTAGTTTAAACAGACAGGAAACAGGGTGAAAGAGGGGGTGACAATGAGAAATGACCTGAGCCGAAATGGAACCTGGGTAACTTGAGTATGTGGTATCCACCAAGCTAGAGCTAGTATCCAACAATTAGATTTTTTTTTTAAAAGCATAGTTTGTGAGAGTAAAGTTTTATTAGTCCAAACCGAGTACAGTCACTATTTCCTCACATTAACAGCAAGCAGACTAGGCTCTCAAGCTACGTTGATTTTTCAGGGTTTTTTTGTTCAGTGACTTGACATTTCTTAACTTTAACAGAACATCCGTTGCATTTTGTTTTACTAGGGCTGTAGTCAACCAAAGAAAACCCTTACCTAGAACATGATATATGTATTATCAGACACCGGCTTAAAACTCTTTATTTGGACTGAACTCACTTTTACAACGGTACTTGACGCTAATAATTTTGTAATGCACACCTGAACTGTTCTTATGCAGATTAATAGTGTCCCGTGGTGAGAATAACAAACAAAAACACTTGCATGGTTAGCATTTTAATGGACCTTACGCCTGACGCCTTTCTGGCTGGTTAACTTTGTTGTTACATATGAAAAGAATATAAGTGAACCCCGGTTGTATTTGATGCATGTGCCTGTTGTTAATTAGAGCAGTTTTCCCTTCACGGTCACCATAAACCGTCAGCAAAGTAGTGTAGTAAGTGAGGGGCTACAAAACCTGCTCAGAGCTGGAGCTGTGGTGCGTTTACTTACTGTCAACCCAAAGAACTCTGCTAAAAGTATCCTAAGGGACTATTGACGTGACCTTATTGATTACTTAGTCAGCCCTACTTATTATCATCATTTACAGTAAAACATGTCTAATCAGTGCTTTATAGAGAAAAAGGAGGATGAAATCTCTCATTGTAGTAAATTAAATGTACACGATGTTGAGTACAACAATCATAATTAAACGACAGCAAAATTAGTCAAAAAGGGTAAACAGAGGCAATGGTAAATTTCTCAATACAGATGTAATAAAGAATAACTTTATGCCAAAGATGTTTTTTGTACCTTGCTGTTAATGTTATTTCACATTTAAAGTCTGTAGATTTAGGTTCTATAGGATTTTTCACTCACAATACTATCCCTCAGAAACATAACACACTAAAGACGCTTAGTTCATATCAAAAATCACCAAGTAGCTATACCCCAGAGACTGCATTATATCAGTTATGTGCTATATTGACATTTTAGTACAAACTCAAGGATGAGATTGTTAATAATATGGAGAAAATATTTCAATAATGTTAAATATTTACTCTGCTACAGGCTCAGATGGAAATCCATGTTGGTCTTTTCTGGGAAACTGCAGGAATGTGCCCAGTCATTGTTGATGTGAGCCATGAACACAAGGCTGTTTTTTCAACACAGTTACAAAACAAAAGAGGGAACAATTTCAAATAAACACTCAACGGGCAGTTTTTTGTCTACAAAAGGACCATTGATTTGTGACATAACTTGCTTCCCGTTCTGGTGAAATATTGTACTTTAATTTATGATGCAGGATGTTACATATTTGTACATGGGTTGTGCTACATAAATGGTGTAGAAAGAAACTCAATGTTTTCCCAAAGCTTTATATATTTGTTCAGTGCCTAAACTAAGCATTTTAGTAGAGTTAATTTTTAAATATTGAAAGGTTAAACCTGAGTGTTTGTAGCATTAAATAAATATCAACAGTAACACTCTGACTTTATTGTCTACTTTATATGAGTTATAAACACCTCAACACAAGTAAGAACAATGGCAATATGGCAATAATTCAAATTTCTGTATCTGCATGGAAATGTACTTAGGGTTTTCTGCACCAGATTTATCTGCAGTCTTCCTTCAATAGCATTTTTTAAAGAAATCATTTTCCAGGACATTTCTTTTCATCATATAGATTGTTATGGCAAAGTAAACAACTGTTTGTATCGCAATAATGAATCTGACCGAAATTTTACCTTGTAAACTAGTTGTACTTTAAATAATCTACAAAGTGCTTTTATCGACTTAATGTGAACATCAACATCTGCATTTTAGATTTAAGTCTGTATTTGTGTGTATTACCAATTAGGTAAGGTAGGTAATTTAATGAAGAACCCATTTAATTTTGTGTCTTTCATATGTGTTACTGAAGCAGATCTAGAAGTGACATCAACTCCACAAACTACAGCAGACTCAGAGGATCAGTTTCCCAATTGGTTTCAAGCAGGGCACTAACTTTAAAAAAAATGACCACTTTTTTTAAATTTTATTTCCAAAGCTTGAAAACTGTTCTATAAATTTCAAATGAACTGTGAAATGAACTGGAAACATTGGATTAAATGCGAGGTTTTTATAGATGTTTTCAAAAGTAAATGGCTTTAGTAGAACATTAGCCCACTGTCCAATGGCCATGGGCTTACTACAGAGAATCATGTGGTAGGTTTGGGATTAGTTTCAGAAAAAAGGCAAATCGAGCTTCAGTCACACAAACAGCAGCTGATGCAGTAAAACTAGTCATTTCTCTCATGTGAGAGCTGTAGTTCAGGTTTGACTGATTTTGTATCTTGTAACTCAGTGATATTTGGCCTGTACAAACAGAACAGAGACCATTTCTACAACAGTTGCGTAACCATGGTGCAACATATACAGTGAAAAAAGTACAGGGCCTAAAATTGGCCCTTGTGGGACACCACAGTTGAGTGGAGTTGTATCTGAGGAATAAGTTCCAGGATGAACAGGAGTTCATCTGTACTCTTTTGGTTCAGAAAAATGTGGTATATCAGGAAGTCACTAACAGTTAAGTAACACTGAGATTAAAAATAATTCAACAGTGAGGAAAAACTGAATCTTAGGAGAGTCCTTGTTGAGTTTGTTTTTTTTTACTAAGGAAACAGAAGTTATGACAATGGTGACAATATAGGATTGCTTCAAAGAAAAAAAAACTAACTAACTAAGGTCTAATATTTGTCCAGGTTTTATACATGCTTCATAATCACAGGAACAGTAAACTTGATTAATGCTTTCTCAACTTACTTTTTTTCAGTAACAGTATTTTGTAACACAGAATTTCCTAATTTCGGGGATAAACAAAAAAAAAAAAAGAAACAGATTTCTGTGTAAGAGTAAAAGAATAGAATAGGGAACTTGATAATTCTCGTAAAGTTGTTTTACAGCTTTCCTTTGAAGCAGACATCACACAGTTTTAACTGTACATCACAAGGAAGTCAAGAGTCTGAATTTATCAGCAGTTCACTTACTGGAAACAGCAGCTGTTTTCCATGTAAAAATATTTCAAAATGAGAATAATAACTTTTTATAGAAATGTGACTGACACACAGTATTTCGCTGTAATCAAGTACAGCAAACAATGATGATAAATTATGCACTGTCAAAGTCAAGAGGAAAAAAAACTGTCTCCTTCAAATCGACTCAATACGAAAACAACAGAAAGGGTCCAAAAAGCAAAACGTCTTGTCACAGTTCAACAGATAAAGGGCAGGTTTCCCTTATCTTTAGGTTCTTCACATATTTGATTTACATCACACAGATAAGGTAAAGGACAAGCACTAGAACGGGAGCAGACTGAGTTTTATATTAGACAAGGCTTTACAAATGAAGAAAAGAAGTGTACTCATAATATTAAAGATTAGTGCCATTGCTGCAAAGGTTTCTTGTTATTACCTAAACAGCCAGGTAAAACGTGATTTATGATAACAATACGTCCCTCTTTAATGAGAACTTACTGTCCTATGACCCAAAAAATAACCATAAAACCACTAATATGTCCCAGGTTTGTACAGACCATGTCCCCAGTGTTGCCAATACCAAACACTGCAAAAACACGTAGTAAACTTTTGTCTGCAGACTTTGGTCATTCAATTCATTAGCAATATGATGGTTTTAAACTAGAACTCTGATAAATGGTTGTAAAAAGCAGTAGCTTTTTGGAACAGGTACATCTATAATGTCCTTAAATTAAACCTGAAAAGGTCATGGTTTTCTGGACTTTTTTGGTTATTTAGCTCAAATGCACCAATACAGTTCTCGTTTAATGTTTACTGATTATATAAGGGTATCAACATTGTTTTAAATGGGGGACAAATTGGTAACGAGTGATTTTGTACCTGCTAAAAGACTCTCAGTGGGTTTGTAGAAAATATTAATTAGGAGTTTAGAGATCTAAAAGTGTGAGTTTCTATAATACGATTATTTTCAATTCCTTGGCTTATTTAATCTTTGTTAACAAACAGCTAATTCTAATGTTTTCTAATTGGCGTTCGTTGTCGTCATTTAAATATATAAAACTGCACTGTATCCATTCTGCTATATGCGTACGTCTCGTTATATTACGTTTTTCGGTTGAGTTTATTAGTTAAGTGACCTCTGATAGCAAGGTTACTGTTACTGTTGCTAGCATGTGGCTAACTCGAGCGCTGGCTTGAACCGAGGCCTACGTTTGAGTCGCTACCCGATTCGCACCGAGCCGTTGCTCACTTACACAAACAAATTCGACATTATTTAACCGCTCGAAAAAGTTTACAATATTCTTATCCTTGACGTAGCTAAAACAACGACTTACCGAAGCTAAACAATGCTAATGCAACACTTTTATATAAACTTTAGAGATAAAATTCAAAGAATTTTATGAATTAATAAAAACTCGATGGCCTGTTATTTCCTTGTCCCATTTTTATTTACACAGTTATTGTAACAAGGTAACCCCGTGTTTTCAAATACCTACTTAATCTTAAAAATAAGTAGCTCCAGATACGCGGTAGATCGAATGGATTTCTTACATTGTTTGTCCTAGCAATGTTGCCGTATCAAAATGGCATACCGGCCAACGCATGCGCAGAATACTTTTTATGGTAAGCGAGGTAACGGCGATGGACACCGATCAGGCAGCAATAGTTACCGTTCACTTTGCCATAAACAAGGGTCAAACTAAATTGTCTGGCTAAAGAATAATATTAAAACGATACAAATATACGCACCGTTTTACACATAAATGATAAAAAGTCGAATAAAAAATATAAACCTGTGAATGTTTTTGGCTTAATACCTTGACACAGTCGATTGGATACATCAGGCAGTGCTCCATGATACCAGCCACGGCTCCTGCCAACATGTGAGTGCTGGTGGCTGCTCCTTGAGGCAGCCCTTCATAGTCTATTTCTGGCTCCACTGATGTCGAGCAGCTCTCCGCCGGTGTGGCTCGATGAAAGACTGGGGCAAAGTCCGGCTCCATTCTGGGAGAAAAAGCCCCGGGAAATCCTCCAGTTGCGTCCATAATTCTGCCGCCCAGCCATCGGATTTCTCCCCTGTCGACGCCCTGTGTTTCCACGGACGCTCGCCGGGATACGAAACCGTCCGCTTCCATTAAAAAAAGACAGGGAGAAAGGCGGAGGTCGTAGCCAACCCGGCCGGTGGCTGTCTTGGCGGGTCAAGGACTGAGACCAGGCGGCGAAACTGGGATCCGGGATGGGAGGGGCTTGAGAGAGTGCGATGGTGATTCATACTAAAAGCTGATTCGCTAGAACGCTTGTCGATTATCAGTGGGCTTCCCTAATTGGATGATTATTGGTTGACTAACCAATGAACGAGCCGAGATGTTTAAAGAGGCGGAGACAAAACAATGGGCGGAGATTAGATTTCGTAACTTTGGGAAGTCACATGGAAATGTCCAGAGTTTCGTTTTACGGCGAAGGTCCCAGATTGGAATCTTCGCGTTTATTAGTTCCATTGTAATTTGGGGAACATCGACTAGAGACAGAGACATGCCCATTACAAGGTCCAAAAGATATTTAATGATATTCACATATTGGGAGAAACAAAGATAAACTCGTGTTCACACAGGGAAGAAATTCTAGTCTAAAGCTGAATTTAAAATTTAATCATAAGGAAGCAATCTGAAGTTAGTGATCTGCTTTTGTTTAAAACGGACAAAGTAATTTCACTTCTGCAAACATGAGTCTGGACAGCAGTATAGGTCACAGCAGAGGCTGATGTAAGTGTGTAAAAGAAAACACATTTTTAATTTAAAAATTACTTCAAATCTGTGAGAGGATTTACCTGACTGTCAAATAATTGACATGTAAATTCTGATGTATAGCTCTAGGAATATTGTACATTAATTGAGATTCCAGCATCCTTTAAGTATTGATATTGAGCATTATATATTGTATTGTACATATATAGGGCGGTCCTAACACACTTGGTTCGAGTGAGGTGCCCTTTTTTAATGTTAGAGCAACTGCCCCTCAAAGTGTCTGTGCACATCCCTTTTCATCAGGTAGTCTTGCAGGTTTTCATTTGGCTTGACCCTTTCTGGCGCTATGCTGTCTGGTGGTGGTTGGTTGGGGTATTGCACTGACAGGGCAGCCATGGCTGAAGTGTGAGTGCAATACAGTTAAAGCCACATTTAAATCTTTGAACATTTTCTGTGACATAGGATACAGCCCCAATAGACGGCCTCAGAAAGAATAAAATAAAGAGATTGACTGCACAGAAATATTCTGATGAGGACAAACTTTTTATTGACCAAATTATTGGGAGAAATGCAAATCTTACATACATGTTTACAAAGTCATGTAGGACATGCAGTGGTGTGACAAAGTAATTTGCCCTGTTTTAGATTCCTCATTTTTTGCACATTTGTCACACTTAACTGTTTCAGCTAATCAAACTAATTTAAATATTAGACGAAGATAACTCAAGTAAACACAAAATACAGTTTTTAAGTGATGATTTTATTTATTAAGGGAAAAAGCCATCTAAACCTACCTAGCCCTATGTGAAAAAGTAATTGCCTTTCTAATTCATGAATTACCTGTGATTAATCACATTTTTGGAAAGCTGAGTTAAGTTTTACTAGCAAGGCCTGATCACTGCCAGACCTGTTAATCAAGAAATCTCTTAAAAAGAACCAGTCTGACAAAGTGAAGTAGGCGAAATGAAGCAAGAAGAAATTTAAGAAATTCAGGAACAAATTAGAAAGAAAGTAATTTACATCTATCTGTCTGCAAAGGGTTACAGAGCCATCTCTAAAACTTTGGGACTCCAGCGAACCACGATGAGAGCCAATGGAAATGGTGAACCTTACCAGGAGTGGCTAACCTATCAAAATTACCCCAAGAACGCAGCAACAACTCATCCAATAGGTCACAAAAGAACCCACAACAACATCTAAAGACCTGCAGGACTCACTTGTCTCGGTTAAGGTCAGTTCATGACTCAACCATAAAAAAGAGACGGGGCAAAAATGGCATCCATGGCAGAGTTCAAAAACCACTACTGACCAAAAAGAACATAAAGACTTGTCTCACTTTTGCCAAAAAACATATATTCTGTGGATTGACAAGACTAAAGTTAAACTTTTTGGAAGGTATGTGTCCCATTACATCTTGCGTAAAAGTAATGAAAGCATTTCAGAAAAAGAACATCAACAGTAAAATATGGTGGTTGTAGTGAGATGGTCTGGGGCTGCTTTGACGCTTCAGGACCTGGACAACTTGCTGTGATTAATGGAACCATGAATTCTGCTCTCTACCACAAAATCCTGAAGAAGAGTGTCCAGCCATCAATCTGTGACCTCAAGCTGAAGCGCACTTGAGTGCAAGTCCACCTCTGAATGGCTTAAAATAAACAAAATGAAGGTTTTGCAGTGGCCTAGTCACAGTCTGGGCATGAATCTGATGAGATGCTGCGGCATGACATTAAAAAGGTCACGCCGCAAATCATTGCCAGTTATCGCAAACGCTTTATTGCAGTTATTGCTGCTGAAGGTGGCACAACCAGTTGTTAGGTTTAGTTACTTTTTCACATAGGGCTAGTTAGGTTTGGATAGCTTTTTTCTCTGAATAAAAAACATCACTTAAAAACTGTATTTTGTGTTTACTTGAGTTATCTTTGTCTAATAATTAAATTAGTTTGATGATCTGGAACAGTTAAGTGTGACAAATATACAAAAAATAAGAAGGGGAAATGACAGAGGTACATATAAGGGTGACCTAACAGCTGCAGCAAAAGCCAGTAACTTCATGACTTGACTGCTCTTTGCCCTCAAACGTCCTCAAACAGCACAAGTCCTGGTTCTTCATAATTTTATTAACACAGAACCTGGTTCAATGGAAGTCCCCGTACAGTGTAAAAGAGGGCTGCACAATATGTGAACTATATTGAATATTGCAATAATGATTTGACCAGTGACCATTAAATGCATTTTGACATAGTATTTTGTATACTACTTCCACAATATTGTCAATGTTAAAAGTGTCTCATTGTAAGCCAGCTCAAAAGGGTCTCTTCTGTACTTGTGTCCGAAAATAAACTCTTGCCCTTGGACTTACGGTAAATGAAGTGGACAAATGTTCACTTCCATATAATCTGGCCTCATATCTTGTCCATTTACGGCCAAAGGCCAAATGAACTTTAAGCCCTATATGTTTAGTTTGTCCTATACATTGTTGCACAATATTTCCCAAATCTATATGTTTAGCTGATGTTTCCTCTTTCTTGTTATTTTAAACAAAAACTATTGCGCCACACTTTCTGTATAAAACGGCACTGTGTCCTCGGTATCGCTACCAGTGCCTCTTCACAGTCTGCAGCATTCACTGAAGACGGACGACCTCTCTTCTAAAACAGGTAACACTGCGTTATATTTTACGGCTTAAATAGAGTTTATGTTCAAAGAAATGTGTGCAGACATAGAGAAGGAATCTTGTTCACTGCAAAGAGTGAGACTTAAACATTTGAGGTAATAAAGGACACACAAAATAATTGAGAAAATGTTACAGGTATCATTTTGAATTCAAATCTTAGAATATGTGAGTTAAATTTACCTCCTTCACCAAACACTAACCTGAGTCTGGACTTGGACTGTTTGGATGTTTTAACTGTTCCCTTGTATCTATTACATTGTATTCTACACTGGTTCTAGTCCTGACATGGTCTTGACCCGCTCTTGATAGCACAAAGTCTTGGTCTTGAATTGGTCCAGATACGCTCTTGCCTTGAACATGTCTTGGTCTTTTAAGGAATCACCCCTTCATCTTGGACCTTCTTAGAGTCTATTAATGATTAATGACAAATTGATTTCACTGGATTATGTTTGACCAGTTCATGATGTGTTTGATGTTTTTGCAGATGGCTCGTTTGTGCTTAACGGCTGTCCTTCTGGCCGTGTTTCTGTCAGCTCAAAACAGTGAAGCTGTTCTGAGTAAAAATGAACTGGCCAGACACGTGGCTGATCTCTTGAATGTGTGAGTACCACGCACCTTAACGTTTTTACATTCTTAACATCATGATAAAATAACGTAAGCTAACCTGATCTAATTATATGTGTCAGTGAGAGGACAGAGAACATTAGCTGCTGCCTTAATGTAAATCTGCTGTATACTTCATAGTATTACTTTGTTCTTCTACAGGTACAAACCAACTTATCGAGTTCATGGGTAAGTAGCTAATTACAGTACATCCAATAAAATCAGCCACGACAACAAACTGAAGTACTTATTAAATCACATTTACTCAGCAATATGTTTGACTATTTTACTTGTTTGACAACCACATAGTACAACTATTTGAAAGCAGTTAGATTTGATATCTGTGCTGTGTGGAGTTTCTCCTGAAGAGGCTTGTGTTTCCACTGAGCTATTTCCTTTTGGGTTTCTTGCGGACGTCTCTGTTTCTGTAGCAGACGTCTCTCTGTGGAAACACAAGTCTTCAGAACAAACTCACCCAACAGAAGCAAACTGAGCACACCTGTGGAAATGAGGCCTAACATATATATATTTTCTACACAGTACACCACCCATGTTCAGTGTGGCCGTAAGCATCCCCTTCAACCCCCTGACGAACCGGTACGACTTCCAACAAGTCACTGCAGCAGACCCTCCACAAAACGTGAGGAGCGCCATGGACAGGTGTCAGGTGTACACCGGGACTAGAGTGGTGGCAGCCACTCTTCTCAAATGGCCCGATGTCACAAACCAGTGCCCCAACGAGCCTGTGGGGTGGGACTACGTCAAACAGATGTGCCCTAACGCTCGAACGTGGGCTGATCTGAAGCAACAGTGCACCAGCAGCATCGAGAAACGCCTCAAAAGGATGGATAACGGTTTAGTGGATCACGCCGAGTATCGTGTCCTTCAAAACTTTAACACATTGCTCAATCGTATAAACCGAGGCATAATGGGAACTGACTTGATGCTGTTTTACGTTTACAAAGCCCCGTGCGATTCAAGGTGTTCGAGCACTAACAGTCGCTTCAGCATCCTCCACCAGATAGGCAGCATCAGGAGGTGGGGTACCTACGCTGTCGTGTTTTCAAACATTTTTGAGCCTGTTAGAACAACCGTAACCAGAGCGCAGCTGGAGCAGAACCGCCGTAACGCGCTCATGAATCTCGGAAGTGTGATAAATGGCGTAGGTAATGTCTACCGCTGCATCGAAGGGACCAATCAGTGCAATAGCTGCTCGACTGTTGGAGGGGTTGACGATAGCTGCGTTAGTAATGCACGCAGCCACAGCGTCCCTCCTATAAGGCAATAAACAGTGCACAGTGGAGACATATGTTAGTAAAATGAGTTGTTTTCATGTGAATAAGGCATGTTAATGACCTTAACAATTGAAAAAAACTGTATTATGTTGTTCAATAAAGTTTTACTCAGCATTATTTTTCTTTGTGTTGAGTTGTGGAATCGTGAAGACAGAATGTTCAGGATTTACTTTAAATTTGTATTAATCATCACTTAGTGGACGTCCCTGTTATTCTTCACCTGTGTTGATTAAAGATATGCACACACTGTTCTCCTTTTATGACAAAGTCAATGTCCTGGTAGCACTTACAGGAACAACAAGCAGACAAGTTCTGTCCAATAGAAGGTAATTAGTGTTGAAAGCTTTACATATCACTATGCATAACTTTTTACCTTTAAGACATAGCCTCCAAGTCATTAACATAGCTGCATGACATCAAACAGTGCCAATAGTCCTACATAACAAGTCAGGATCCTGAATAATTGCTGCAGTTAATTTTTTCAATATCTTTAGCATATGTGCCACAAAAACGTTGATACCCACGTTTATTTCCATGTTATGAAGCCCATTGATCAGGCACACTATAAAAGCGCATGAGGTCTTTTTTACCACTGCTTAGTTCTGCCAAATGGGCTTAAAGGTTGGACAGACCGACGACATTTTTGCAGACAAAATGTCTACGATATAAAAAAAATTCAATTGTAGGAGACCTGTCAGCTGAATACCAGGCATTTGTTTTTGCATTGCAGTTCAGGCAGAAAATCCTTTTTGGGACCCATGAGATTTTTTTGCTGCAAATCAATTATGCGATACGGCCTATGAGCCTTTTGCCAGGTGCAAGATCCCTTATATCCTGTTATGTTTTTAGAAAGACAAGGGTTTGAGTTCACCTAACGAATGAGCCTTTCTAAGGAAACGTCGTTAGCCTTGTTTCCGCTAAAGCAGGACAGTTAAGTTGCATCACCAAAAATGTTGCCAAAAAGACCCATAGACTCCTGGACAGGCTCCAAAACAGACTCCCAGATGGCATCTCCAATAAAAAAAAAATAAAAAGAAGAAACTATTCAGTCGTGACTTTCTTTAATTGAATTTTAAGTGATATTTGCCATGATGAGTGCCTCCACCACAAAGTACACTATCAGTTGAGGCTGAACCGATGAGGGCTGCCACCCAAAGATGCTTTCTTCTCATGAATTAAAACACTGCATTTATTGTCTACATTGCATTCACCACAATTCACTGCATTCAGTCACCACACACACAGAAAAATTTTAAACATCAAAGCCATTCTCAGAAAAATCTGGTGGCGGCAAGCTATAGGCTACAGTGGATGAGTATGGCCTAAACGTGCAAACACAATGTTTGAAAAATCGGAATAATTGTTGAGAAAAACGCTTGTTTACACTTTGTAAATGTTTGACTTGAGGACAGAACAGCTAAGAGCATAGGTACAAGATTATAACAGATCAAAGAAATATAACAATTACTAGAACCTAGATGGAGGCAGATGTGCACTGTGGTTACCCATGAAAGAAACAACCAAAAGGACATTTTCAGGATAATATAACAATGATAAGGATGCAAAACAAGACTTCGGTTGACTTGATTAACAGTCTATGTAGGAGCAGATTAGACTATAAATGGACTGTCTTTGTTTCCTGAAAATGTTTGCTTATCACACACCTGTTCACACATCCAACCTCAGTTGAGCTCCTGTGTCCTGGGTTGCCCCTCCTGTTCTTACTGACGTTGTGTCCTTGGGCTAGACTTCACCTGCCTTGAGGAATCTCTCTGTTCACCTCAGGTTTGAATGTGTGTGAATGGAAGCATAGAAGCAAAAAGCACATTTTTTTTTGCCATTTTAGCTCTAGCTAAGAATATGTGAATATGTAAGAATACATCTTTTTCCAACTGGTGAATCTAATGGCTTAGGTTGAGACACAGGGACGGGTGAAATTCTATTTGTATTTATAAGAAGCTTTATAATACTCGCTGGAATGGCATCAAAACAATGGCAATTCTTTTAGAGTGACTGTTTAATGTGTTCAGATCAAGACATTAATTGCCCAATACCATTAAAAACATTGGCTCGCGTTCCTGAACGATTGGCTTGAACCCATAGAATGTATAAATAATGGAAGCAATGTCTCCATTTGGTCTAATTCGTCCAAATGACCGCCAATGAACAGCGCTTCCATCTTGGATATTTTGACTCCTCCTACAGAAGATATTACTAAAATGGGCAGAGAGGGCAGCGTCTAAACTGCTCCTGGGCAGGCTTTTCCTGTCGGCGATGGAGCTTTGTCCCGGACACATAAAGTAAATTAGACCAGTGTGTGATGCTTTTTGGATCATGACTAAATCCACCTGTGGATTGTTTCTGGTCTGTTCTCCACTGGACGGGCTTTGGTTCAGGTTGAGTCTGTTGGTTTAAATGAAACGGTTTACTGTTATATTTATTAAAGGGTTCAGACTTGGCCTGTTTCATGTTTTTATGATTAAACTGTGTAACAAACAAAAGGCAGTCAAAGTATGTGTTTGATTCTGTAAATGCATAAAAGAAATGGGACTTTCCCTGACGCTGCGTTCACTGTCGTCCTGTCTCCTGTAGATTCTTTTTCTGTGGTGAATGTGTCTTTGCAGAGGCTCGTTTTACAGTTGAACTGGAGAACTACAATAATCAGACTGGAGCAGGGCCTATAGAGACATGTTAATATTATTTTTTTTTAATTTATTTATTCCTCATTTGATTTGACTTTGATTGATTAAAGGTCCCATATTATACTATTTTGAACATTATACAGTGTATTTTGGATACATTTAGGTTACCATATCACGTTTTGCAACATGAAACACACAATAATGATCTTATACAAGCGGTTTGGATGAGCTCTCATCATGAGTCCAAAGTGAACGGTCTGATTTGGCGCTGTCACTTTAAGGCTCAGCTCTTCCGTGTTGGCTCTGCCCACTTCCTGCCTGACGTCACGCTAGAGCTATGCGCTGCCGCTGGAAACAGACTGAAGTAAACACGGTACATCGTAGTAATAACTTTTTCAGCAATGGCTTTGAGAGTAACTGAGCCGTATATCTTCGACCCAGAGTCTGATTCTGAGTTCGAAGAACATGAGCAAACACAAAAACCTCGAAGGCTTCCACAAGACGTTTCTGCTTGGTAAATGAGAAACTATTTATTGTGTATGTTTCTATGGTGTAGCCCGTAGCATAGTGCGTGTTAACTGCTTCTGTTTATCGGTGCACATGTGGAAATTGCCTTACAATGCCTACTGAAGTTGAGAATGTATGCTGCCTGGAGACTCCTAAGGTAGCTGTTGTGCAGTATATTGAAAGAACTATAATAAAGTAGCCTAGCAATATGTAGAGCTATGCAGTAATACATGTGTGCATGTTGCTGACAGTAAGTAAGCTAACACAGTAGCAGCGATGCTTCTCTGTGTCTGAGCTGCAGAGCACTTGTTGACAGTTCAGGAGAGAGGGGCAGGAGGAGTGTGGAGGAGCACTTCCTGGAGAGGAGTGGTTTACTTCACATATTGACGTCATTGCGTGAAACAGCTCGTTGAAAGGACTGTAGCTCAAACTAAATAAAGTACTTAAACATGCGCGAATGAAACAAAACACAACTTTGAGTATGTGTTTGAGGTAGAAACAACGTTAGAACATGGTTAAAAGCTCAGAAAAGTCGATTTAGCCTAATATGGGACCTTTAATGACAAAAGCCTTTCTCAAAATATTTTAAATCTCAGAATATGTAGTCGATTGTTACATATTTTGCCTAATTTACAAAGTAAGATTGATTTTTTTAAAAACAAATCACCCAGCTTTTTCTCTTGGATGTGACAAAGTGTCTTTATATTTTGCCCAATGTTAAATTACCTTTATTTTACTGCCTCTAACAAAAAAAACAAACTTTTATGACCTAAATGTTTTGGTTGAGTGACCACCTTTTGCAAAAATGATGAAGAGACCATTGAAGTGTTCTGACAAATGTAGTTTTAGGCAAAGTAATTGAGAAAAAAGGCTCTAAACCATATGTGTCAAACTCAAGGCCCGCGGGCCAAATGTGGCCCGCCACGTCATTTTATGTGGCCCGCGAGGCCCACTAGAGCTTTAAAGGTCTGACAAAATGGTAAAAAATACAAACAAATAGGTAAAAAGCGTGCTTTGACAAAAAACTACATTTCCCATGATGCCATGTCGACTATATGCCCGCGAAGTTGCGGCTCACCGCCACAACACGGCAGTGTTTCCACATCAATGCCAACGAGTGGAATTGTAAATAAATAATGGTCCCAAAATGTCCAGGAAGAGAAAAGTTGATGCAGATGGAAGACTGTTTCAAGAAAGATGGGAAGGAGAATACTTGTTTGTGCTTGAAGGAGAAAGACCGGTATGTCTTTTGTGTTACGAGGCGGTGTCGGTTGTCAAAGAGTACAATCTGCGTCGGCATTTTGACACCACACACGGAGCTAAGTACGCCAAAGCTAGCCTTCAAGAAAAGCAACATATTGCCGAAGAATTAAAAGGCAAATTGCGGTCGCAGCAGAGTGTGTTCACAAAATCCACAGCCAAAAACACTGCGGCAGTGAAAGCTAGCCTTATTTTGGCTGAAGAAGTCTTTTTCAGAGGGAGCGTTTTTGAAGCATTGCATGCTGAAGGTCTGCGAGCAGGTGTGTCCCGACCAGTTACAGACTTTTAAAAATGTCAGTTTATCAAGAAACACCATCGCGGACCGAGTTAAGGAACTAGCAGAAAATGTTGCAACACAGCTGGCCGAGGAAACACGCAGCTACACAGCTTTTTCATTAGCTGTTGATGAAAGCACAGATAACGCGGATACAGCACAGTTGTCAATTTTTATTAGAGGCGTGAAGTCGGATCTCTCTATCACTGAGGAGTTGTTGGATGTAGCTGCAATGCATGGGACCACGACGGGACAGGACATTTTTGATGCGGTGGAGAAGTCCATAACTAAAAACGCATTGCCCTGGGAAAACTTGGTGGTATTAACTACAGACGGTGCACCGGCAATGTGTGGAGGAAAAGTGGGCTTGGTTGGACTAATTGAGAGGAAAATGCAAAAAATGAACTGTCACACGCCTCTGATAACGTATCATTGCATTATCCATCAAGAAGCTTTGTGTGGGAAGGTGCAGGTTTTATGTGTGTATGCCGACAAATTATTGTTATCATCCCATCAGTTGGATGCAAGGCTATGTGCAGCCCTTTTTTTGTAAAATGCTACATCTGTCATACATTTTCTTAGCAGCTCACATTTGTTGATTTTACAGTAATTAAGCCCATTTTAACTTTGACAAAAACGTTTTGAACAAAGTTAATGTCATCACTTGGGTTTTATGTTATTTTCCTCTATTCACTTGGATAGTTTGATCCTTGATTGATGGATTTATGTAGGTTTCAAAAGCTGACAAATTACAAGGATTGATGTTATAACAGAGCAATAAATCAAACATTTTTTTCTGTTTGTCACTTGAATAAGTAATAAATTCAGAGTTATTTAGCATTAAGGAGTAATTACGTTTATTTTACATTACATTCAATTACATTTAGTTACATTTATAAGTTACATCTGGCCCTTTGAGGATAGCCATTATGCTGATGTGGCCCTCGGTGAAAATGAGTTTGACACCCCTGCTCTACACTATCAAACCATTATGTCTTATCAGGTGCACCTGTGGCCACTGCAGCTCTCTGTCCCCGGTAGAAAATGTGTGTTGTAGGGAGATACCAAAGGTATGGCTATGAAATAAGACAAGTTCAGAGTGTGTAAAGTCCACTTGGTTCATGTAATATCACAATAATATGCACAAAACACACAACACCCACATAACAAAAGACATATTTTTACATTGTCAAATTGGACAATTAACATCTTAACAAAGTAGTCATAAACATGCTTGCTTTCTCGTAATATAGGTAATGCATAGGTGTGACCAGGTTGGTGGAGTGGGCTGCATAACAGCCCATCCAGGCTTTGAGGCAGAAGCACTCAACCCTTATGTGTTACAAGCTGTATATGGCACTTATCTTCAGGTATTTGGGGAAATGCAAGAGCCAGTCCTAAACAGGTTAGTTACCAGAAGTGATCAATGTTTTTATAAATACTCTTTAGATATAGGCACTCCACTTACACATACATGTGTACCACCTGTCTTTCAGCTGTTATAGACACCTTGCTTACCGCAATGTGGTTCGGTGGTGCTGGGGATACCTTGGGGAGCATGTAAGGGTGGTTATACCTTCTTGCACAGTCACCAGGATAAGAGAGGAGTTTCCAGAAGAAGGACCTTACAGAGGGTTCCTTCCCCCTCTGGATTTTTAAATAACTATGTTTGGACATCAATAAAATAAATAAAACAGTAAACATACATAAAGAAGCATTTATACCTGGAGTTTCACATTACACAACTGTAAGGAAAAAAGGATTTGCTTGTTGGGGGATATATAGAGCAGCATGTACAAGTGATCATAACTTCATGCTCTATTGCAAAAGATGAAAGTATATTGACTGTATTGAACTGCATTGTAGTGTTTCGAAAACATTTAGTCTTAATTTAGTCACCAAGTACTTTAAAGCAAAGTCTAAACCCTGTAGTGCTAATTGGTGCTGTTAAAGCGATGTGAAGTAAAGCTGTCTTCAAGACCAGAATGATACATGAGAGATGATACATAACAGCAAACTTGAGGGATGAAGATCAATCATCAATGAAGTAAAAGACGCAGGAACAGTAACCACGTCCTTTTGGAAGGAAAAAAAATGTATTTCTTCAAGTAGACATAATTTTAATGAAAATAAAATCATAGATTATGTATATACCTCATGTATTCTTAAAAAATCGTGACCTGTGTCTGCTCACTGCCTCTTTCTTGTTGGGCCGGACAAACTCAGCACAGAGTTTTTCAGGCACTGGCATTTGTCCAGAGAAGTCCTGGTACATTTGAGGGTCTTCAACCACATGGTGGAACAGCAGCTCCATTAATTTGTCAATGTAGCCTTTGGGTAAGAGAATTGTTACTATTAATTTATATCTTTTCTAAGATAACTGAAGTATAACTTACCCGAGGTGGGATTGGTCTTTAGAGGTCTCACTGTAAATTCTCCATGCTTGAACTTTGGGTACACAATGGAGAATCTCAGATTACAGTTTGCAGTAGTTGCTTGTATTCTGTCTGCATTTTCATTATAGTGCATTGCTGCAAGCTGTAATCGTCAAAGAAAAAAATAATTTGCAATAATAAATAACTTTATGTTTTAAATATAGTCTTTACAGTGAAACATTGTAGTTTAGCAGCACTAAATGTCTAATCCATTCTCTTGTTTACCTGCACAACATTCCTTTGAAGGAGAACACCACATTTTTGGGAGAGAACTTCAAGATGAGACGGTGAAAAGACTCGATCCCAGAAGTGTGGTATTGTGGACTTAGTTTTTTTTATGTCTTTTACAAGACGGGGAGATAACAGAATAGCTGCAAGTTTCTCACATGCTGCTGTGCCTAAACAAAAGATGTAAATTTGTTTATACATTTGTAGAAAGTAGATGGTAGCATGGCATGAAAATGTTTTATTCTACTGATAATATGTATTGATGAAAGTTCAAGATTTTGGACTGAGGTTGACTGGTTGCAAAGGAGATGTCTGAGATAGTTGAATAGCGTGTCTGTACTTACTTAGTTTAAGCCAGTGTTTTGCCTGGTCACCAACCAGAGGCTCATGGAGACAAGAAGGAAACAGGGCATTGTCATGGTTGTGGATGTTCTGAATGTGACTGGCTACAGAACTCCACTTAGCCACTGCCTCCTCCCCAGATGCTGATGTGGTCGCAGACCAATAAAGGTGATTGACCACACTCTTTCTCCACAGCCCCACGTCCTGCAGTCCCTTCATCTTACTAATGGCATCAATTTTTTTACCAAGCCCTGAGCACATAATAAAAAAACTAAACCCAACAAGGTGTGTAAATACAATCATTTTTGTTAGAATAAAATACTAGGGTCAAAGTAGTGTGTAATGTACATTTTTTGTTCCCTCAAAAACTTCTGTACACCCGTATGCCTGTCAGTTACCACAGACTGGACCATTACACCTCTTTGCTCAAGAAGTGATATACTTCTTTTTAGTCCCTCCTTCTCCATCCGTTGGCTGTTTCCAACTTCATTGCTCTACCAACACAAAGAAATACTTTTGAACAATGTATAGTATATAGTAATTCACATGACAAAATGTCTTATTTGTGTTAGTAATAGTGTGATAGTTCTTCACCTGGACTAGTTGTATGTCTATGACCCTGTTGGCTTGGTACCATATTTTGCAGAATGTCCTACAATTGTGTGAGATGCATTTTAGTAAAGAAATGCTGATGGCAGTCAATATACATATGCACTGTTAATTACCAGGTGAATCAGCTCTTATCCCCACCAAGTGCCCCAGCCCCAGCAGTAATAGCATGTTGAATGAGGTCATCCTGCTCAACCTTCCACTGCCAGTTTATGGTGGGGATAAGGAGCTTGGTCTGATGCTTGTGAAAGCACTGCTCTGAGATCCCCTGTATTTTGCAGGCATTCAAGAACTAAAGGAAACAAAATCATGTAATGACCTGAGGTGTGCGCAAACATGATAGCGCCATATATTATTATCTCTCACCTTTGATATCTGGCAAAACGATGAGCCAGTAAACAGAACAGCTGCACAGAGCTGAAGGTTTCCTGCTGGTATACTGTTTACCATTGGCTGACTGGACCAATCATTACAATACTCACAGTGAGTACAGTGCTGTTTGACACGGAGAAGTGTCCCAATGGTTGTTTTTGAAATAACACAACTCCTGGTGCAGACAGGGCATCTTCTGAAAAGCTCCAGCAATCTATCCTCATGAACAATGTACTTTGTCACTTGATAGGGCACTTCATTGGAGATGCTTTGTAAAAGTAATAAAAAAAGGATTTCAAACAAATGCATGAATAATCATCCATATTAATCTAGTAATACAATGTATATCACAAATAATAACTTCATGACAAAAAAAAGAAAGTATTTAAAACAAGTAAAAGCAACACTATAACAGTCACCAGTCATAATATCCAAAAAACCTAATGGGACTGAATACATTACCTGGTACAGTTCATGGTGCTCTCACTTCCATCTGGATGGTAGCTGGGGTCATTATCTGACAGCTCCCTTCTTCTCCTCTTTGCTGGTATAGAGCTAGGCCTGGGACAGTCTGGGACAATAACCAGATAAACCTGAATTATCTTGAGCATATGACAATACATACAAAAGTATTCAAACTCACCTTTGCTTCTCCTGATAGGGTTCACCTTGGCCTGCACACCTGCAGATCTGACCCAATTTCTCTGACTTTAGGCTGAAAAGGGTGTTATTATTTACATTATGATTGAATTTGAATATATTAAAATGTTTTTTCATGATGTTAGTGACACGAATATGCCCTAAATGCAAATAAGACGACCACTAACATTCACTTTTGCCATACATGTTAGCGTGGTCTCGCGGTCTGCCGCAAGCAAGAAATACAATAAACCGACGGTGTGCGCTCCTGCTGCTTTCTATCAAGTGAACAAACTCGACACTAAGCGCAAGTCCAACAAGTCCATGAAACTGTGCCCAAGTGTCAGAATAAAGGAGTCGAGACATGTTGATGAGTGAAGACCCAAGTCACAGGTCATTGGTACTGCATCTCTGTTACTAGTACAGCGGAGCGTTATCGTTGTAAGAGAAATGAAACACAATTTTCAGTGACAACTAGCTAACCCTTAGCATGCATTACGTGGCCTAACCCCATCACTGGGATAGAACATACACTGGGATCAAAAATACTATGCTCACTAACCCCAGGATGTAGCTGGTGTATCCCTTGTTGAAGCTGCATTGACCGGGCACTCGATGCAGGAGAAGCAGCGTTTGGAACCGCGTTGCTTTTCAGCCTGAGGTGTTTGGAGAAGCCCATTTCTACTTGCATTGCGTTGGAGAAGGACTCTCGCGTAAAATGCAAGTTGCACACTCCATCCATAGGCTGAACAACACGGTGTTCCAGGCCAAGTGCATGCAACCACTGGCGCCTAATGTTCAAGTCTACTGGAAAGCTACTCAGTCCAGCAGTGCTGTTGCAACCTGCAACGCTACACCTACTTGCCATCCTAACCACTATAGGCTAGTAAATAAAATAAATACTAATAGTATGAAGTAATGCGAAAAATATATATGCTCACCTAAAGCTATCCTAACAATGCTACACAAACAAGGCTACTAAATAACTAACTAAACGATGCAAACACCCTATATAATCTAACTACACTAATGGCTATGCTAAATAACTAACTTGATGATATACCGCTATCCTTATCGTTATCAATGCTCGGAATTCCAACTCCTAACTCGCTACAATGGTTGTGACGGAACATGGCGGTTTTATAGACGGGGCGTGAGCTTATATCAAGGGCGTGGAGACGTTATACAAAAGGTGTGGCTAGCTCATAGAAAGGTGTGGTTACCTGATTGGAAAGGTGTGGTGAGCAGAGGCGTTCCAACATGATGACGTCACCATGTTCAGGAAGTACGGTCGGCAGCATTCAACCTTAGGAGGGCAGCACTCATGCGGTTTTATACCATATATTGTAAAATTAAAACAGTTTTTGCAAATTTGTCAGAAGTAGGACTATAAACTATGAACTGTATTACTAAAGCCCCATTTATACAGTTCATCAGCTAAAAAAACTTGTTTTAGGGTTGAGTTACTCTTTAAACTGAGTGCAAACCAAAGAATTTAAAAAAAAATTAACTCCCCCCAGAGTTGTCATGTAACAAGAACTCAGCTCTAGACACCAGAACCATCTTTTGTACCAGGCTGTGAAAGGGTTTTTTACACTTGTAAAGTCGCAATTGGATTTTACAATATAATTCTTCTTTTGGAGCCTGCCCTCTGGTGGATGGAGGTATATCGCTGTATGGTGGCGTCCTTATGTGAGGCCTATTTATGAGGGAGTGTCTGAGCCGCTTGGCTTGAACCATAGAATGTATAAATAATGGAAGCAATGTCTCCATTTGGTCTAATTCGTCCAAATGACACCCAATGAACGGCGCTTCCATCTTGGATATTTTGACTCCTCCTACAGAGGATATTACTAAAATGGGCAGAGAGGGCAGCGTCTAAACTGCTCCTGGGCGGGCTTTTCAAATGCGGGGTTCAGAAACACGCCCCTCATCTCAGAGCCGACCGGAGCTGAACAAGCTAACGGCTAACAACATGCTAACGGCCGATGCTAACTGTTGTGGACCAGGCCTCTCTGTCGTCTCTCAGCTCGGGGTAAGTCCAAAAACTTTACAACGAAGTTTAGTTTAACTCCTGCTGTAAATATCAGATAATTATTATCAAAATTAAAGCGGTTTTACTTATATAATATAATATATCATAGTTTTAAGCATGAGGAAATTTTTATCTTCTTTTATCTTTTATCTATCTGGTAAACCTTTCTAGTTCTGTTAAAAAATAAACCGTGATTTTCGAATATATTTCATTATATCCTTAATATTTGTTTAAATATCTGTCCCTAATTTGCAACTTCTGTACATTAAGGCTTTAGTATTTGATGGAGGCACATTTTGACAGTAAAATAATAAAGCCTCATTCTTATTGATGATGATAATAATATAACAGCAATGTTTAAGCTAATAACATGTGAAGATATTCAAATAGTGATCTTTTAGTTCATATAATGCGAAACCCAGGACCCCTGCAAATGTGCAGCATTTAGACAGACCTGTATTTTCCATTTACACATAAACTATAGATAAAGAAACACTCAGATCCACTTTTAATGTTTTTTTTTCTTAGTGTGACATTGATGAGTGTTTAATTTAAGAAGCATACAAGTATTTAGTCACACGTATAATCTCTTACTGTGGAGAAACAGCTTTGTATTTCTACATGTTTTATTGGCTAAACATTAAATACTGTTTTTTGTTTTTGTCTGTGTGTGTCTTGTGAGAAAGAACCTCTGTGGAACAGTTACATGAAGATTAGACCCGTGTCAAACCTGTGACAAAGAAGAACATGGACCAGCTTCACCTGCAGCTTCCTGAAAATAAAGATCATGTTTGCCTCAGGATCTGTGTTTAACTAAGTATTAATATTTACTGTTCATAATGGCTCTGCACTCTTTTTAAACTAGACATGGTCTACATACTTTAACATATGAATCTGATTTGATAAAAACTTACTCCCACTAATTAACTGCTGAGGGTAGTATTAACCAGAATGTGAACAGATTAAATCTGTTTTTCTTTATGTTTTATGATGTATATAACATTTATTAACACAATTTACTTTACTGTCTTTAACTTCTGCCTGAGAGTGTTTTAAAATGATCTTAAATGAGAACCCTAAATAAACTGAAGAATTTTATGCTCAGGCCACAATTAGGAAGTCATGTGAAAAATAAGTGCAATAAAATGAAAAATAAGGCTGTGCATTGTTCATTTTTAATTGACTGCAAACTGTGACAGCACATGTGGAAAGTAAGGTGAAAAAGTATGTATTGTAATATATAGTACATTAGGATAGCATTTCTGTAATGCACAAAAACAAATGCTTGTTATTCTATGTTGTGTAAAATGTCTGATGAAAGAGAAGATGAAAGTGGAAGTGGCAGGAGTCTGGTCTTCAACACACACTGGTCAGGTTTGTCTGGATCACCTCCTTCAGGAAACAATACACAAAGTCAGTGAAATACAATTCAACGAAGACCCCAATTATACTGATCGGTTTATTTTAAGAATGTAATATTAATATAGATTCAAATCAATCTTTTCTTAAATTATAGGATTACTGTATTGCAATATAAAACGTAAGCTTTTTTTTTGCCTTAAAATAGCAATAAGATTTAAATCTGCATGAGGGAGTAAAGCATTGCAGTACTGCATCATAAACCTCAATTTTGTCTAATCACAAAATAGTGTATTATGTTTAGAACAAATAAACATAGTCTTAAGAGCATAATTCCAGTCAATATTATAAAACTAGTCTAATCACAGTAATGTTCTGGCTTTACATTAACTACTTACATTTCTGAAAATGATAACCACATTTTAATGTCTTAATAAACAATTCAAATAATGCCACCACATCTTTTTATATGAGACTGCACTTCCCCAAATCTAACATAAACATAGAAATATTCCTTAAAATTCAAAATATATCGAACTTTTCCATCTCATTTTGCGACTGGTTTTAACTGCTTTGATACCTCTGAGAATAGCCTTAAGGGCTGTTAGCATATCTGCTAAAATAAATTGCTAATAAAGACTTAAGCAAATATACAATGTGAATGTTACTCACCAAAAGACTGGAGCCAAGCTTCTTGGACGGTCTGTTAATGAAGGGCACATAATACTACAAAAAATAACTCAGTAGTTTTATGCAAAACTTCTCTGAAGAGCAAAAAATGACACAGCTAACACCTAGCAGCTAGCGTTAGCATCGTACAGGCTAGCGGCCGCCATGGCCCACACAAAATGACACCCTGTCAATCAAAGTAGCCACTCCCTTAATTATGCATAACCCTAAAGTTAAACTGAGGGCAAACCAAAGAATTAAAAAAATTCACTCCCCCAGAGTTGTCACGTAACAAGAACTCAGCTCTAGAGACCAGAACCATCTTTTGTACCAGGCTGTAAAAGGGTTTTTACACTTGTAAAGTTGCAATTGGATTTTATAATATAATTCTTCTTTTGGAGCCTGCCCTCTGGTGGATGGAGGTATATCGCTGTATGGCGCCGTCCTTACGCGAGGACTATTTATGAGGGAGTGTCCTAGCCGCTTGGCTTGAACCAGAGGCTTGAACGTCGAAGCCTGACGTCTGACGCAGCTACGTAAATATGACGTAGACACGTAAAGATACCGGAAGGATTTCAATTATATTTGGTCCGTAGCCTCCTTTCTATCACACCGCCGGCTTCGTTTTCATTAAAATTCTCCGTGAATTGATTGGTGAAGATTTTGGACATTTGTAACACGACACGCTATAAATTGTCACGGATCTAGCTGTTATGGTGGAGAAAGAAGCGTGTATTAGGTGGGTTTGTGTCCAAAAACATCATGTAGCGATAAGGGTAACAGCGGCTTGTAGACATTGCGGCTTGTAACTACATTGTATTTATCCTCGCTGTAATTCAAAATAACAGTCAGTTGTTGCTGTAACGTGTACAATATATTAAACGACTTTCTTTCGAAATGTTTTGACCGAAGGACTCAGGTAACTTTATTTGATAACGGAATTAGCTTATGTAACAAGGAGATAAGCGTGTTACTTGCAACAGCTGCCATTGAAAAACAGTACTTTCTTTCTAAATACTTTTGAACAGCTAATTAACATGGTCAGAAAAGTTGCTCAAAGCGCTTACTAATGAAATGTTTTAATGTTTTGGTGTTTACTGTGTTGAATCATTCTGTAAAGCAAATACTATTATGGTAAGCCTTCATTTTGTCAAAACATTGAAGCCAAACCAGCAAGCATTGTACAACATGAACGTGAATGGATTTTTAAAAAACATTCGCCTATATTTTTTAAAGGTAGATAATCCTAATCAGCTCTGGATAGAACAGGACCCTGCGGCACAAACACAATGAGGTGACGACTGGGACGTGCTGTGCCTTCGTTGAAGTGGACTTATGGCAAGGTAATCAACTTTTACGTGGCAAAAAGTCTGATAGTGCTATTATCCATTGCTTACTGTTGGCTTATTGTTTCAGGGGAAGTCGTGATGTCATACGTTTAACAAAAACACAATCAGTGATTTCAAATAAGCTATAAATAATATTCTGCAGTAGACTAAGAGCAAGTGCCAGATAATGTCACACTCAGGAGGTATTAAACATGTTGTTATATGTGGCTACCCAAAATTGCTGGGATGATGTTTTCGATAATGCCACACTGCAGGTGAAAAAACAAAATCAGTTTAACTGTGTTGTATGCTCTACTGCAAACGGTACTTCAAAAGATTAGGCTTACATTTCATCTAGAAAATTTGCAACATGGAATAAACATTTTTTGTCCAGCAAAAGTTTATTTGTGCATTACAAAGAAGATCTATCACATTATAACCTGATACAGAGATAGTGTGAAGCAAATGTAAGCAACGACTAGTTTGTGCAGCAGATGAAGCTTTTAGTTGTATCAGACTTGTGTAAAATACTAAAGCCCCACTCAGACAGAGAGGCCAAAGACAACAGCAGTGTTTCATAGAGTTTATCTGCTTCTGACAGCTTCTGTCTCCACTGCAGAAGGTTTGAAGAAACAAAGCCTTTACAGTTGGTTTAAATACAGTTCAGAGAGAACCCGTTTGTTTTTGACTTCACTGAATCAGGTGGTTAATCACAATGTGGAGCACAGTTCTATTCAGAAATGTTTTATTACTTGTTGCTGTACACAAATGTGCTCTATATCTTGTATAGCACATTGGCATATAGCAAATAGATTGTGTTTTATAAAATTGATATCCAAATAGAATAGGTTTTTATCACCAGAAAAAATTTACTCTTGTTATTATATTATATAAACTCCCATATTGATGCATGTGTAGAAAATGTGATCTACTAGCTCAGCTACCAGCTAGGGATGCACCATGCAATAACTATGTTGAATATTGTTATAGTAATATGATTTGAGATATTTAACTGCCCACTTTATAATTGGTGACATCGCAGTTTGAATAAAGGCTTTTATTTGACATTTATTTTGAAAAAAGTCCATATTGGCCACATACAAAACTGTAATAATATTGCAGGAATAGTTTTTGTTAAAAAGATTACAATACAACTGGAGGACTACGTTACTTTTCAGTTATTCCAAGCAATAGTGTACCTAGGACCATAGAACCAACTTTCACAGTCTCTTTTTTAAAGCACCACACCCAAGTAAGGATCTGTATCATCCAATCAACAGACCGCTCCACCTTTTAGGATCAGGAACTGTCTCTTAAAGTTGTGCTGTACTATACCACTTAAATGAAAAAGTGCATTAACATTGGTGGCATTTGCTTTGGCTCTAATATGCGCTGTTCCCTGTGTACAGGATCACGTTGTCGTGTGTGCCGGCCTCGTGGTACTGCAGCGTCTCCCTGTTGTCCCTTGGCTGCGCGCCGAGACAGAGGCTGGTGTTTCTCCTGGCGTTTATCTGCTCCGCGCTGCTGCTTCTGCTGCTGTGGAGCCCTCAGCGACGCCTCGGGACACAGCCAAACAAGTGAGATGGCACACACTGTTTATGTACTGTGCAAAAACAAACTGTTCAGACCTGAGGAGTTTTAATGGAAGCAAGCAAAACCAATAAACCAAGCTAATATTCACTAGCTAACCACTGAAGTTAATGTCTGGTTAAAAGAACACTATCTTCCCTAACTCCTGTCTCCCAAACTCCTACCGCAACAATACAGAGATCCTGCCAATTCACCACATCCAATTACTAATACTTTACATCAAACCAAAGTTTAGAGCGTACCATAAAGTTCTGGGTCTGAGTTGAATCCCTGATCAGCGTGATCCCATAATTGCCTCTATCTTGCAAACACATTGCAAATATTTTTCAAAGTCAGTTCCATTCCCCTTTTCTTTATTTCTGTTTTTGATTTTTTTAGGCATTTCTCTGTGTAAAAACGAGGTCACAGTTTACTCAGTACACTTGACTGCTTTACTGTCTGTATACTGTAATTCACATGCATCAAATGAATGCTGCATCTTTGATAAATGGTTCTTTCGCTGAATGTTTGACTATATTCTATTTAATTAAAACACGTGTTGTGATCTGGAAAAATACACAAGGGGCTTACAATTAGCTTATTTTTAAACACGCTTTATGTAAAGTGGACTAGTCATGGTCTTTTCTCTGAAACATGAGCCTTGTTATTTAACTGTTTCATAGAATACTTACTCAGACCTGTGTCAGTTGAAAATATAAACTGCAGATAGCTCATTAAATAGAGTCTGAGAAAGACTCCAGATGTGTTTAGGGTCTGACCTTCAACACACCATACAGAGACTGTACCTAACTGTACAGCTCTTACGTATCTTTAGTGGGAACTACTCCTACCTTTGGAGCATAAGTCAGAGAAAATCTTTTCCGTTTCAAAATTATTCTCCTAATCAGAGTCCTTTCAGAATAAGTGGCATCAGTCTGACTAATGGAAGTCAGCACACGTTGTATATGTCAGAACCCTGAGAACTTTTAGAGTGCCATAAAAGGGACATGCAAATTTCACAGGTGATATTATTGAGATGTTCAAGATAGGAATGATACGTTTCCCAAATTTGCCTTAGTTTAGACTTTCCCTAATATCTCCCTCTTTGTCTCAGATACCTGTCAATAGCTGAGTCCATGGAGGCCACAGATGTCGAGAATCCATCTCTGAATTACGGCGTTGTGGTTGACTGTGGCAGCAGCGGCTCCAGAGTCTTCGTTTATTACTGGCCTCCCCACAACGGCAACCCACACACTCTGCTGGACATCCGTCAAATGAGGGACCGAGAACGCAAACCTGTCGTCAAGAAGATCAAACCTGGTGAGAGCTTCGTCTTCTTTCTTCTTTTTCTTAGAATTTTTTGAAGGGTTGCGTAGAAAACTTGTAAACAAATGGACTATTACCTGTGATAGATTCTGGTAAACTGGGAACTCTGGTTTACAAATTAACATAAAGATCTGTCTATGGATGGGTGCCTCTCAATGTAAAATGCCGGTTGTTCTTTGTTCTTGTCAGGGATCTCGACTCTGGCTAAAACCCCAACTGCTGCCAGTGATTACCTCCATCCTCTGCTCAGTTTCGCTGCAGCTCACGTTCCACAAAAGAAGCACAAGGAGACGCCGCTATACATCCTCTGCACGGCCGGCATGAGGCTGCTGCCAGAGAGGTAACACTCAGACTTCAAGTAGATTTCAAGTAAACATCCACAACTTATTTTCATGAATTACAATTAAGAAGAGTGGTTGTTGAAGCTGGAGCTCTAGCCGTTGAATACTGCATTAAACAATGGAAGAAAGTGTTTCTACATGATTCCCAGCTTTATAAAAATAAGAAAAAAAGAAATGTACCAGTTTCCTGCATTTTAGGGAACTCACTCTTTGTCTTATCCCAACTTCTGCTTGTGTTTAATACAAGATAGACTGTAAATATTTATTTCAGGAAGTGAGAATCATAAGAGGCCAACTCTGTCTAAAAACGTAAAAAGTTGTGGCTGTAAAAGCTCTTTTTAGGGAAAAAAAAAAAGATAATAAGAATTATGATTACAGCATTATTTATTCTTATGACTATTATAACTTTTTAATGTAATTGTTTGTGTATAGTTTGAGTTGACCAATCAGAGTTACAATGAGTATGTTATTATACATTTAGGCTGTCTGTTTCTGTGTCTGCAGCGAGCAGGCGGCCATCTTGGAAGACATTGTCAGTGATGTTCCTCTGGAGTTTGACTTCCTGTTTTCTCAGTCTCATGCTGAGGTCATCTCTGGGAAACAGGAAGGTAAAATGTCTTGTTCTTTTACTGATATTTCTGCAGAAAGGCTGAGAAGTTTTATTCTTATTTATACAACTTCTCATGTTTCTTTAGGAGTCTACGCGTGGATCGGTATAAATTTTGTGTTGGGACGCTTTGATCATGCTGACGAGGGTGAGTGTGCAGCTCTGATTATCCATTCAGCTTTTTTAAATCTAATGTCTTCCCATATACCCACTGTAGGAGAATTGGGTTACAACCTTACAATAGATCCCAAAATTCTCTAACACCCACATGATATACATTTCTGAACCGTGGGGCATTCATGTGTTAACTCGTTCAGAGGCAGCCACAGTCGAGGTGACGACCAGTTCCCAGAGTCGTCAGCCAATCAGCAGGCGGCGCACAGTGGGCATCATGGACATGGGCGGAGCCTCACTGCAGATCGCATACGAAGTGCCTGGAGTCATCACATTCAACTCACCAGAAGAGGTACAAGAAGCTAAAGCTACAGTTGATTATTTAATTCCAAGGTTTAAAGTTTAAAGCACATGAAAACAACAAAGTAGGAAAAATGGCAAATGAAAAAAGGGCTGATCAAATGATGCAAAACACATAAGACTTTCACTCAATCTTCCCTACAAAAATAGTCTTTGGTCTGGAGTAGGGCTGGGTGATATGGACTAAAAATGATATCTTGATATGTTAATTCATATCTCCATATACAACATATATCTTGATATAGAGCCAACAATTACATTTTTAAGGGCTTTGATTTAGATTTATATCAATTTTAAAAAATAGGGTTGTTTACTTAATTTTTATTAGTATTATCTTTGTTTAAATCTGAAATAATATTTATATGGGAGTATAAATATCTTTTATAGTTTATAGTATATAGTTTATTAAGATTATTATTTATTTATGAATTTATTATTATTAAGACTCCATGTATCTGGTGATAAATGAGCCACAAAAAACCTTTTCATGTTCATTTGTGTTCCTTGGTATCAATGGTTACCTTCCAGCACACAAGAAAGTGCCATGACTATTATTTAATACATAATGGCTCTAAATATCAGCGTGTCTCTCAGGCCCTGTGAGGAGTCAACAGCAACTCAAGGGAAATAAACTACAGCTGCTTTAGCTTTTATTGACCAAACTCCTCTCGGTATCTCTCTGATCTCATAGAGTGAAGTTAGTTTGTACTTATTTCTGTGCGTGTTTAGCTCAGTCCATGAAGCAGTTCACAGCGAATCAGTGTGGTGCCCTGAAATCACTGAACACAAGCTTGGTCTTAGCCACAGAAGGCAACAGACAACTCAGATTTTTTACTAAAGAAAAAAAACAATAACTCAATAAAAAATAATTTTGCAGGCCAGATTATATTATGTCTGTTGAGAACCAGCCTTAAAATGTGCCCAGGGATATGAGATCGTCAATGTAAAAGGGTACATTGGTAATTCATCAAAGGAAAGGTTAGTGGCTGAATCATTGCTGTCAGATTTTTTGTGCTAATTACATTTGGCCAAAGCAGATGCAGAAAGTACATTTATTATATCAGCCATTGACAGCAAACCTATAATATGATAAAAATCTATGCCCTTAACAGTTTTGTGTTGGGTGTTTATTTTTTCAGGAGGAGGCAGGTAAAAGTGTGCTGGCAGAGTTTAACCTGGGCTGTGATGTCGAACACACGCAGCACGTTTACAGAGTCTATGTCACGACTTTCCTTGGCTTCGGTGGAAACATGGCCCGACAGCGCTATGAGGACCAGCTGCTCAACAACACTTTGAGCAACAGGTGAGAATTTCCCATAAAGACACAGAATAGCTAGATAATGACCTTAAGGACTGTTTGCCCTTTAGTTCAAATTGAAATGCAAAACAAAAGTCATCATATTTGAAATTACTCATATTAATGAAAATTGTCTGTTCTTGTGGTGATGTCAGGCTACAGTCTCAGGCAGGTCTCTCTGAAGACAAGCCACTGTTAGACCCCTGTTTGCCGGTGGGTTTGTCAGACGCAGTTGTCAGGGGCAACCACACGCTGCACCTCCGCGGTCAGGGAGACTGGACCCGCTGTCAGGATACTGTTCGGCCATTTCTGGGTTTACACAATGGCACCATGTCTCCGGGAGGAGTTTACCAGGTCAGACACAGGCAGCACACATCGCAACAGACTTTGCATAAGATCTGAAGACACAGACATCACACCATATTTTACATGACATCTGAAAGAAAATAATCCAATAATCTTTTTTTTTAAATCATCGTAGTCTGACTTTTTATGACGTTGTGCTTTAGGTCTTTTTTGAAAGAGATAATTGTCAGACAGAAAGGGCTTGGGATTTCAGTAAACAAATTTTTTTCAGCTCGGATTATCTGGGACACTCTTGACTAAGTGAGGCACTGATGATTTTCTTTTTGTTATCATCTTTTCTTTTTTTTTTTAATATTTTAAAACATTTTGTACTTTTCTAGCAAAAGTTCACAAGTACACATAACATGCAGATGACGTGTGTATAACATGTAAAAGGGGGTACTGTTCATTTTAGTTTTTAAATATCTTTTTTTTTTTAATTAAAATAATAAGAATTTTATGTCCACCGGCAGCAGTCCCCAAAAAACTATCCTGGGCTCTTTAGGGATCACATATCCTAAAATGTTCTTAAGTATTGTGATGATGCTTTCCTAGAATTGCCGTTTAGAGCAAAACCAGCATGTATACCCGTCCAAATATAGTCCTGCCCCTGCCTGTGGCTGAAGATTCGGCTCTCCCTGACAGGAGCCGGCTCTTCTCGTTCGCTACAAAGAATCGGCTCTTAGAGCCAGCTTGTTAGCGAACAACACATCACTAGAATTAACACTTATTATTAATATCTTAAACCAACATTTGTTCTGTTTTTCAGGCTCCTATAAACTTCAGTAACAGCGAGTTTTACGGTTTCTCAGAGTTTTATTACTGTATGGAGGATGTGCTGAGGATGAGAGGGGCATACGAAAGCCAGAAATATGCACGAGCCGCTATGGTAACAACAACCACACCACTAACACCATTTATTTGAAACTGTCTTTATGGTAACACTGTGTTTTTTTGTCCAGGATTACTGCTCAACTCAGTGGTCCACTCTTAAACAGCGTCTGGACAACAAACTCTTCTCTCAACAGGCCGACCTCAGCAGACTCAAGTACGACCACAGCTGCTTTTACAAACTGCTGAGTATTTCTGCCTTTCTTACAGCCCACTTTCAACTAAATGCAATGCTGTGAAAGAACCCTGTTTGGTGTGTATGTTGTGTGCCACTAAAGACACTACCTTTATTCCAAATTGTCAACACACCCTATAAAAGCTTTCATATTTGCTTTCTTTCTCATTTAATTTAATGGATCTAAAAATGCACTTTGGTTTTTTTCTTAACTGACAGATGCTCAGTATAACCCGTTTAATATTTTACTCCAAGCCACGTTTGTGACATGTGTAATACTTGGTTTAGGCTTGACATTGCATAATCAGAAGTCTTGCTTTGCACACATATTTAGTTTAGACTAAATCTAGGTTCGACTTTTTAATCTACTTCACTCTTTGCTGTTGAGTTCAAGGCACTCAGTTTGATTCATACAGTTTTATTCCACTAGATGGTACTGTTCTATTTCTGTGAGATCTCACTGAGCCACTTAGTATTAAACAAAATATCGGAGTTTTAGACACAACATGACCAACAATTTATGAATAGAGAAAGTATATTTCTGTACATTCATCACTTTGTAATGATTATGATTATAATATTTTTTAATCTCTTTACTGTTTTACTCTCTAAAGCGTACTCTTCCAGCTTGTACTAAGCTTGTGTAATACACAGCCATCTCTGTCTTTCCTACAGGTACCAGTGCTTTAAGTCGGCCTGGATGTACGAGGTGCTCCACTCTGGTTTCCGTTTCCCTGTCGACTACTCGAACCTGAAAACAGCGCAGCTCGTTTATGACAAAGAAGTGCAGTGGACACTAGGAGCGATTTTGTACAAAACCCGCTTCCTGCCACTCAGGTAACAGCACATGAATCAGGTAGAGGAATTCACAACATTTTGTTTCTCCTCTTCCTATCTATTAGTTTTAGAAGTACAAAACAGCTGTATTTCTTTATTGTTTTTGCTCTGCATGTGTGACTGCGTTTGAGTCATGATGAGTCTGTGTTATGGAATAGAAATCACAACAAGATGAGGCAGAAGTAACACAAGCCAAGTGTCCTTAAGAAAATACCTTTAACTAGGCCTGGATGATACATTCCTTTGATTGTTTTTTTTTTGAAGAAAGGCTTTCTGTCAAGGCATCTGGTAAGTTTTCAGTGAAGACGTTTCATCCCTATATATACCTATATAACTATCACTGCACTCCTCATTACACTGAACAGCATACACCACATTGCTCTGTTTGTAGCTAGGGATCTTGTCATTGGGGTGGACCAGTTTCTGACGGAGAGTGTTGCATGACTCTCCGTCAGAAACTTATAGTGATAGTTCTTCTTCACAAAAGAATGTATCAACACAGAAGGGCCAGAGGTGGGCCTGACTCCGCAGTCCACCTCCAGCTCAAAGAGAAAGGGCATTCCTTTGAGGACAGCAATGTCCGAATCTTGGCCAAGGCCAATGGTTTGAAAGAGGAGTGAAGCCATCTTTGTGGATGGAAGCCATCTTTGTTAAAATGGAAAAGCCCTCTTTGAACAGAGGAGGTGGACTCAGATACAACCTCCCCTCCATTTACAACAGTGTGAACCTTCACAAACTTTTTATTTTGAACCATATCCATAATAGCTATATATTTAAATCACCTAACCTATTCCCTTTGTAAAGACTAATGCTTCTGCTTGTGCCCAGCAGTAACAGTCTCCAGAGAAATGAGTCCAATGCTTGGTTTAGCAAAGTGGCAGAAATGAACAAAGACTCACTATCAGCTACTTGATTGTTACAAATTGCCTATGTGCTCCCATTTAACAGGTGATTTTTATGATTTTATCTGCCATTTAAATTTTTCCTAATTCTGTTTCAAAGGAGACAGAGAAGACAAACACTAAGAAATCCAACCTAAACTACTTTCAGTGAGAGTAATGCACACTGCTACTGCTGGTGGTTTGATAATGTTGACTGAGTGTCCTATAGGACTAGTCATTATCATCATTTCTCGTGTTGCCTTCAGGGACCTGCAGCAGGAGTCGTTGCGTACAGGCCATTCGAGTTGGCTGCGCCCCTCCTTTGTCTACAACCACCACGTGCTGTCGGTGTGCATCCTGGTGGTGGCGCTGTCCATCTTGCTGTACGTGCTGCGTCTGCGGAGGATCCACCAACGAGAGCAGAGACAGAACGAGGTCCTGAACCTGCTCTGGGTCGAGGAGGGAGAGGCTCTGCTGCCGTGAGTGACCACGAGGGACCAGCCACGCTGTCTCTGAACTGCCCTGTGAGCCAGTCAGGATGTTTACACTACAGTATGTCTAAAACTGACTTCATACATCTAAGTTATTTCATTTCTGGACCAACAAAGACACACCGTTGATGACAGTAGTTGGACATATCTCTAATCTGCTCGGTTTTTGGACGATATACTAAAAGCAGAAAAAAAAAAGGGAACAATCTCACTTTGTGCAACAGACCAAATGGTTTTTAAAGATAAAACATGCAGGATTTGTTTGTAAATAACAACTTGCTTTATTTTTGATTTAATTTTAATTATAATCTTGTGTATTGTCTTTTAAAAGATGGTCTGCTTTGAAGTCATTTGTCAAACTTAAAGGTGCAGTGTGTCCTCTCTAGGCTCTTGTAGAAACAAGAACATGGATCCCTCCATTGGGTTTTCTAAAGCTTTAAATGTCTTTTATCTGAGATAGATAAAGCAAAGAGTGTTATTTTGAGGCAATGATATGCTATTGAACAGTCAGTTGTTTATCCTGTACCCTGTATCCTACACTTTTAACACACTGCACCTTTAAATTGTTAACAGTTTAAATGAATTGTACCTGAATTGAAGGCTATTTTTGATTGTTTGAGGGTGCACTCACACTGACAATCTGGTATGGTACAACCTGCACCGTACCGCTCCAGTGGAAAAGAGGCTATAGTGTGTTATTGATGGGTTGCTTAATTCTGTCATTGATCATTTGTTTGAGCCAGATATAAGCTGCTAAAAACTGCAGTTTAGAGTTTGAGTCATTGTTTTTAACCCTTAAACGTTGGGCAGGTGATAATATTCCTTGTAAAAAAAGCCTTGTAGACAGTAGTGTCTTTCTCTGTGTTGGACTGTTGTACTTTTCTTTGTACAGATAGAGACTTGACAACACACATCTTGTGACTTTATGAGATCATGTTGACGCAAACGTGTCTGAGTAGAAATCTGTTAAACTTCAGAGGAAGTTAAAACATGTTAATCCCACAGTGGGAGAATTTTATGTCCAAAAATAATAAGATTATGATGAATGTACTTGAGAGTTTTGGGGCATGACTCATCAGATTCAATGATGATGACCCCATTGTTTAAGGACATAGAAACTCAAATCAACAGGAGTTTTAAACATTGAAGCGATATAAGCCATTTTTGCCAACTGACTCATTTATTTAAATATGGATCGTACAAATTGAGAGCCTAAGTTGTTTGTCAATTTAGTTAACATTTAATATGAAGAAAGCCACAGTTTTTTTGAAGAGAGCAAAATGCCTTTATTTTATGAAATCTCTATATTAACTGCAATCCATGCTTATAATTTACCATGAACTGTTTATTTCTGCTCATCTTCAATCAGTTTTCCACATACTGGAAGTCAGTGTGGTACATTTTACTTTGTTCTTTGTGTTGATCTATCTAGTCTATACCCATAATCTGTCTGTCAATTGCTGAATTTGTGCATGAAGGTGTGATGCCATAAGATAACAGTAAGCAGTCGGTTGGGGACACCAAGTCCATTCAGAGCTAGACCTGTAGTGCATTCAGTGACTCTAGATCCAGCTCTAATGTAACTCTATTCAACAATGAGATTTTTGTCGATTGTGACTTCATTCAATTATACAGTGGTCCCTCGTTTATCGCGAGGGTTACGTTCCAAAAATAACCCGCAATAGGTGAAATCCGCGAAGTAGTTAGCTTTATTTTTTTACAATTATTATATATGTTTTAAGGCTGTAAAACCCTTCACCACACACTTTATACATTGTTCTCAGACAGGCATTAACATTTTCTCACATTTCTGTCTTGTTTAAACACTCTCAAAGTTCAAACTTTAGCATCTTCCTCTGTCTTTTGGGTGCGACCGCAGGTGCCTTTGTCGGTGCAGAACGTTTCGTCAACATTGTGGGTTTTGTCGGGGAGAAAACTTGCAAACATACAGCACTTCAGAGTGACACTGCTAGTGATCGAACATTTAGTAAATTTGGCAAGCCGAGCGCATTCTGTACTGTACAGGAGACACGGCACGGAGGAGATTGATTGACAATGGTCTACAGTCCCTTAGCCAATCAGGACGCAGAACACAATGCGCGAGTTCTCCCATAGCCAATCAGGACGCAGAACACAATGTGCGAGTTCTCCCATAGCCAATCAGCACGCAGAACACAATGCACGAGTTCTCCCTTAGCCAATCAGGACGCAAAACACAATGTGCGTTCATACGCTGTAAAAAAAAAAAAAAAGCATGCAAAATTGCACAAAAAAAATCGTCGAAACAGCAAGACCGCAAAAGGTGAACCGCGTTATAGCGAGGGACCACTATAATTCTACCAGAGACTGTCAGCTACAAAGGAATTAATTTAAGATTTTCTAACTTGCCTTTGCCCGGAAAGGACGTAACGTTGGCTCTCTACATCATTGTATAATTTTCCTGATGTCATCTTTATTGGACAAAGGGCAGCTGGGTGTTAAGCTGTGTTCTATGTTATTTCCTATTTCCATACTGCTGAAATGTGTGATAATATTTTCAGTCCCTGAAACCAGTAAGTATCCCTTGTGTCAGACTCTTGGTCCATCTTTATATATAGGATAAGAGTGAGTTAGGAGTAAGGGAAAGAGCTACTGTGTGTACTGTAAATTGTTTGAAAGTCTTTTGGTTTGGATGCTTTGTATTTGTATTTGACAACAGTAATGTCCAAACTATTGATTCACACCGGGGTGGGCTGTGAAAACATCACAGGTGCTTTTTTTTGTCCTATTGTCTTTTTTTAGTCCACCTGTAGAGTTTCTTCACTGGATCATGGACCAATCACAGCTGGGCAGTGTGCAATGTATGTAAACGATAAAGGGACACAACACTTGTTTTGTGATAAATGTGAAATAAAACCATTCCAATAATCAATAAAACAGTTTTTATTAAAATTGTTTGGTGTGTTTTGATTTGGCCTAATTGTATTGAATGTAAGAAAGCCACACAATGTTGGAAAAAAAAAAAAGCAATCTGTTGCTTGCTCATTTCCTGTTCCGGCTCTGGTGTGACTGAGCTATAAAGCCTCTCACCTGAGCTCAGGACTTTGTCACTGCGGCACAACCCACTGAAGACGGCCAAGATGGTAAGCTCCAACTGCACTGAGGACATGTCTTTGTCCTTCATAGACTTTTAGACCTCAATAATGTTGAATTTCTCTTAAGTTATACTTTTGTGTCGTGATATACAACAGTTTAGTCAAAGGTATTCACTAATCTTAGTTTTGACATTAAACAAAGCACATTTAGGAAATAGCATAAGAGATTAGACCCATGACCTATTTTGAACTAGACTAATGAACAGTGTTATTCATATTGTGTTAACATGATGGTGGGTGCGAATAAAGAATATTTTTATTTTCAGGGTTTGACAACTTTTATTTTGGTGTAAAAGTGTAAAAAAAAATGAAAACAAAAAGAAAGTATTTTGACCTTTTTGATAGACAGTAGACTGTTTTGGACCATTTTAATGATATGCTATGAGTGTGAGGCAGTGTCACAAGCTGTCATTCATTGAGCTTATTCACCCCTGTACCTAACGAACAGAGAGAGTACATGAGGATGGGGCATGAGAGAACAATGAAAGGATGACACTGGATGTTATTTATAGGCCTCTGACATGAAGAGGTGGGATTGTGGTGTGTGATCTTCCTCCTTAACTTTACTAACCTTACCTCCAAACATTTTCATTCAATTTAAAATATTCTTTTACGCGAAGATATTTTACTAACAAATTGCTGACTTTGTTTCTCTAAACTCGGCCTTAGCGTAACGTTAGCTGTTAAAAAAATAAATAAAAAATAGACTTTTGTATGTACATATGTTACCTGCAATTCCTCCAACTTTTTAAAGATTTTAAGCCTTTTATTTTGATAGATATGATGTAGATAGACAGGAAGCAGGGTGAGAGAGAGGGGAGTGATATTGAGTGTAAGACCTGAGCCAGAATCGAACCTGGGTTGCTCAGGTGTGTGGTATGTGCTCTACCAGGTGAGCCACTAAGATGCTCTGTTCTTTTACCTTTCGTTGAGTAAGACAGCTTGTTATTATTATAATATTTTTTTTAATTCCTTCTCAAAGTTGTAAGAAAGTAGATTGAAGTATTGTACTTTAAAATGACTTAGGACAGTGATTCTGTGACTTTTTATCACCAAGTCACCAGAAATATTGTCTCTCTGAGGACCACCCACTTCTCTGTGTTATATCACTGTCTTTGTATTAGCTCACTATGGAAGTGTCAGAGTAAACTTCATATGCAGTTAATTAAACATTAATCTATGAACTTTTAATTCACTGTTACACTGGAAAATAACTACTAGACAAAACAAACTTTCCAAATGTACTGTATTTAAACGTTCTAAACTGACACAAACCTCAAAGTTCATCCAAAACGTAACCTTATGCTTAGGATAAAGATTCAAAAACAACTGAACTTTTTTTTCCTGATTTCATTTTTTTCATTCTTAAGAACCCCACAAGTACGGCTCAATAAATCCAGAGTACCACCAGTGGTCCTCGTCCCATAGATTTAGAACCACTGCCTCAGCACTTAAAATAATGATTTAGTATGTTGAGAATTTGCCTGAACTCTTAAATATTTTGAATAAATGTTGATTTTCTTTTCTTAAATTAATCACAGCCTGGAAACACTGTACTAGATACAGATTTATATTGGTGTGATAATTAACCCTTTACAGCCAGGTAAAGCTACATTTGAGTATTTATTGGCATTCAATTTTTAATTAATAGGAAATTGGACTTATTGGTCAGACATTAATAAACAACTTTACTAACAGCGCGTAATATTCACACTTTTTGAGTTGAAAGCACATGAACATGACAAAGTGGGAAAAAAAGACTTTCTATTCTACTATACTAGGTTTTAGTTAAATTTGAACAGGTTTTAGTTGAATTTGATTTGGATTTAAAATGATTTTAGTTGGAGTTAAACAAGTTTTAGTCAGATATACAGGTTTTACATGGATTTAAAAAAGGTTTTAGATGTTTTTAAATAGTATATTTAACAGTATAGTAGTATAATAGTAGTCAACAGTATTTCACCAGTATTTATTTAGATATAAGCAGGTTTTAGTCCGATTTAAACAGGTTTTAGTTTGATTTAAACTGATTTTAGTCTGATTTAAACAGATTTTAAACAGGTTTTAGTTGGATTTAAACAAATTTTAGTTAGATTTAAATTGGTTTTAAACAGGTTTTAGTCAAATTGAAAAGGTTTAAGCTGGATTTAAACAGGTTTGAAGAGGAATTGTATTTTGAACCTGTACCTTAAAGTTGTCTGACAGAGCTGTTGATGTTGGGGCCATAAACAATACCTTTTATCACAGAAGCTGAGATCTGCATAAAATCTCATCTTGTCCTGTGATTGGCCCCTGGGCCTGACTTTGGACATGTCTGGCCTACAGATATTTGGCTCAAATGCTAATGTTGTGTTATAGTTGCCTAATATTTTGAAGATCTTTTCCTAACACAATGGCAGGAACTATCTTTGATCAATAATAAACAGCAGAAGCAGAACTGTGTGGTTATTATCTGTACTGTGTCTGTGGGTGTGGTACACTGGGTCACACTGAAGCTCATATGGCTCAGGTGATCACTGTGGAGCATGGCATTTATTGTTTTACTGATTAGATAAACATGGATTCCCAGTATTCAGATAACTTTGTTTGAGGAGTAAAGCAATGGTTCCCATCTGGTTTCACTGTGGACTTCCTTTTATTAAGGACTCTTATTAATTATTTTATGGCATGGTTTCCAGGTAAGTCTTTTGAACAAAAAATGGATGGGTCTAAAGGTCATTGATGGATGTGGGGCCCTAAGCAGACTCAGCAGATACAGTAGAGATAATAAATAAAATGTTCAAATTCATGAAAAGAGATCTGTACGACATTGACTCTGTTTAAAACCAGAAACAGCAACATTTATCAGATTCTCTGCTTGAATATTCAATTTAATTCAGTTCAATTCAAAATCAATGTATTAATCTTCAATTTAACCATTGATTCAGAGTTAATCTTTTACAGACTCATTGATTGTATGGTATGAGAAAAATATAAGTATAATAAAAATAGAATTGAATATGACATTTATTGCAAAGGTGTAAACAAGGTGTAATTTATTTGAAAAACATTTTTGTTTAATGTTTAATTAATATTACTTATTTCTTGGGTGAGGATTATCTAGGAGTATCGGTGTTTAGATCCAGCTTTTCAAAAGCTGACCACAGACTCAGGACCTCATGGGCCCTCTTGGGACCTCATGGGATCTCATGGGCCCTCTTGGGACCTCATGGGCCCTCTTGGGACCTCATGGGCTCATGGTTGGGCCCTTTGGGCCTCTTCTTGGCCCTTTGGGCCTCTGGCTTGCCCTTTGGGCTTGCTTGGTTTGGTTTGGCCTTGTCCCTTGTGGTTTGGGCCCTTGGCTTGCCATGGGCCCTCTTGGGACCTCATGGGACCTCATGGGCCCTCTTGGGACCTCAGGCCTGAGGTGTCCCAAAGTGGTACTTTACAGTGCAGTTTTGGGATGCTTCAGACCCCTTTTGGTGAAGGAAACTGACCCATACTGTACTGCTCCAGCAGAAACAAGGTTTTAATTTGTTTATAGGAAGGGCCAGCTCTTTAAAAAAGTCTAAGTTTAATTGTCACATAATGGAATGAAATAGCATAAAAGTAATCTACTACACACTTTTTTGTTTTCTTTTTGTAGAAAAAACATTTCAGTGCCATTTATTGAAATGACTCAAAATTAAAGTAATTGAATTTTTCCACCCTGTGCAGGTTGCTCTTGCCTTATCTGAGCTTTTACTACAGTTTCTGTGGGCGTCCTTTTATGGTTTTACAGTGTCACATCGAACAAATGTCGCTTCACAGATATCCATCCTTCCTTTTTCTGTGCTTTTACAACAGTCAGGACATTGTTAAACAGATTAAACATTGACAGCTTTGATAAGGACGCCAGCACTTATTGATTTTTGTCTTTCACTGAGCCTTTCTTTGTGTTAAAGTGACAAATCTCAACCTCAAGTTTTTATTAGACACAGGGACATTTTCACTCAGTACATTTACTGAAAGGCTTTAGGTGCTTTGACTTGAGCATGTTAGTGCAGTTTTGAGCATTAACAGTAGGGTTTGAGGTGCAGACCGGTAAGATTTGGGTTTGACTTGATCTTGATAGGCTCCATAAGAATAACAATTTAACCATACTGACATATTCAAACTTCCAAGTATAAGCATAGTAAATACTAAGAAATGTCTCAGAACGCCAGCCACAAGAAAGTAACGGTATTGGTTTATAAAAAACAAAAAAAACATGCAGTGCCACCAAAATACTATAACACATCAAGGGTCTGCTACATTCTACAGCTCTTATTTTGCCCTTATATTCATATTTCTGCCCCCAGCTGAACACCCATCTCCTTACATCAAAAATAAATAAAAAATCTACACTGAGAAGGGTTTTCTCCAGAAGACACAGAACAAGAATAAATCGGTAACTCAGGGGAAATGTCGACATCGCAGTTTGTTTTATGCTTTTGTCACTCATTTTTTTTACAGAAAGTCAAGGACATGACGTTCAAGCAGGGGCAGGAGTTCAAGGTGCGCATCAGGCCCCAGGACGACTGCAACTCGTGAGTCCCGTTCATCTTATTCGACTCATTCCCTGTATTCCCTGCCTAAACCCACTGTCACCTATTCTTTCACAGCTTTGCCATCAACGTCGGTCACGATTCTGAAAACATCGCCTTACACTTCAACGCCCGTTTTGACCAGGGAGGCGACTTCAACACCATCGTCTGCAACTCTTTGTCCGGAGGCAGCTGGGGCGACGAGCAACGCGACATGAACTTCCCGTTTTGTCGTGGAGAGGAGTGCAAGGTGGGTTTGAGCTATTTTTCTGACTGCTCCACGGCGCTGTTCAGGCCTGAGGAGAGAGACTTTGAAATAACATGAAGTGGAATCAAAGTGAGACAGTACCACTTCCAAAAAGAAATATAAAAACACACCTTTTCACTAAGGCCTGTAATTGCCTCTGTATAAACATTAATAGAAATCATCATTGTTTTTTTTTTTTTAAAGACACTATATAGATGTAATTCATTCTTCTAATTCACAAAGCAGGAGCCAACAGAAATACTTTATGTGCCTCAGGTTTAGTGTGTTACGAGGCTCCCAGCTTTTTACAGCCTGGAGTCCAAGACTGAGTTTGATACTGGTGATGAAACTGAAAAGTGGTCTCACGATGGTCTCAGGAATATAAACCTAGTGGCACCAGTGGGAGAAGTAAAAAATTAAAAAATAGTGGGGAGGCTTGTACTTTTATTGTGATCAAGATGGATTTTAAATTTTGGTGACTCCTTTGCAATGGGACACACAAATGCTGTACTATTATACCCCAGTGACCCTGCACAAAAAGACTGAAGCGGATCTACTGTGACAGACTATGTACCTTCAGGATTACATTTTTATGACCCAATAAAAGTTGCAGTATGTTGGTTCCAGTTACAGCCCACCAATAAACCCTGATGGTCATTATCTGATTGAACTTAGAACAAATGACTGCATTAAATATTACATCATCTTTGCCAATGATCAGCAAACAGACGTCTCAACCAGAATGACTTTTAGTGTTGGGTGAATAGCAATCAGCTTTTGATTAAAGCCTATTCATTTAAGGTCTTCTGGCAGCAACACCTACCATTGGCTTTTTTATGCATGGACTTTGATTAAAATTGTTGTTTGAGAAATAAATAATTTGCGAATTCTTTATGAAAATACACACACACAATTTTATTATTTCAGACTCAAAAGTCATTGTTTTACTGTCACATTGCAGTTTGGGTTTGCAATGACATAGTCAAAAATCACACACAAGGACAAGAAATCTCACAGTCATACTAAAAATATGTCTGAAGTTTAGAAGAATCATAGAGAATCCTGCTGTGACCTGTATAAAACAACCATAATATTATGTTATTTCATAGTGTTATGCAAGACGAATAGTGAGCTCACTTTTACCATTTCAGCCTCATATGTCAAACTCAATGTGGGGAGGGGCCGCAATTGTTAATAAGAATCCTTTGGAAGCTTTTATTAAATTCTGAATATGATATTTCATCTTCATTTCAGCCTTAATTTTTAACATTAAATTCCCCCTTTTATGGAAACTGGTTTTAGTTGCATTTGAACACATTTTAGTTGGATTTGAACAAATTAGATTTGAAATTGGGTTCAGATGGCTTTGAATGGGTTTTATTTGGATTTCAACAGGTTTTAGGTGGATTTGAACATGTTTTAAGTGCATTTGAACAGTGTTTAATTGGATTTCAACAGGTTTTGGATTAATATGAACGTTTATCTTTGTAGAAAAAAAAACAAATCCATCTCAATCCAGTAAAAACCTAGTACCAGAAAAATCCTACTAAATGAAGGCCACATAAAACATTGCAAAGGGCGTGTTTGACATGTGTGCATTAAGTTCACTCATGTATTTACGATCTCCCTGCATTTATTGTATTGTATTAAGTCTAAAAACAATGTGTTATTTATGATTGTTGTTTATGAACCTTTGAACTGTTATAAAGGGCAGCTTGCTCTACAGTGGTAACTCTCCTTTACTAAATGCTTGGACTGTGTTATGTTATAACTGTTACCTGGGATTTCTTCCAATATTTCGTACACTGGTCTCGGTATCAGTAACAGTGTTCCAAATGGCAAACTTTGGCAAAACTTTATCACTTACTTCTTTAACTGTCTCTATTTTTTTCTCAGTTTTACATCAACTTCAACATGGAGAATTTTTACATCAAGCTTCCCGACGGCAGCATGATAAACTTCCCAAACCGTCTTGGAGATGTCAAATACAAATACTTTGACGTCAGTGGAGAGGCCAGGATCGTCGGTATCAAGGTCAAATAGAGCTCGTGTTGACCTGACCGTGGCTGTCACCCTTGTCTTTAGTTTTTTTGGTTAAAATAGTTTGTTTAAACCCAGTCTGTTCACAACAAGGGGCTATCAGTTCTTTAATGACAAGCAGAGGGAGTCATACTTCATGTTACATCAGAGTTTGCTTGGAGTGGATCTGATAAACTGCTGGGTTTGTTAATAAACACTGTGAAAATGTCTGAAGTCTCTTTGTTTTTCTTATTATATTATCAAAAAGGGACGGCTCTCTAATGTCAGTGTTAGAGGGGACAATGAAGTAACTATAAATTATTGTCTTATAAGCACACGTCCTGTTTCGAAGGCAGGTTTATTCCAAACTCTAGAGTGTGTTAAAGCAGAATGAACTTATTTTTTTACTCCATAAAAAACTGCAGACCCAATTCACTTTGCAGAATGAATGGGTCTGGCTGGCCGGGCTTTTAGTTTCTCACTCACTCTAAATTTTTTACGTTCTTTTAACATGGCAACTTCTGTTTGTTTTACTGATTTTTTTCTTTGCTCCATTAATGGGTTTTCAATGAATTTATTGAAATAAGTGGTAATTCATTTACAATGTAAAAGTAAGTAAAGTTGTGAATTATTTTAAACATACAAAACATATTTTTGCTAAACAATGATGCCTACTCAAGATAAAGGTAAAAATTAAAAGTAAGAGCCCATGACCTGGTTAACAGGTACGAGACAGAGACGCAATTTAAAAAACCAAACTGTTTTATGAGATGGAATGCCTTCTGTGAACCCACTTCTTATTCACACAAGCATTTACATTTTCTCAGATGTCCTACTTGTCTGACTTGGGACTGTTTTGATCTGTTCCACTCTAAACTCTTAAACTGTATGCAAATAAATTTATAATACACATTGCTAATATCTTACCTTTGTGTAATTAACACCAGAATGCTCCAGACAAGAAAGCCAATGCCAATATTTACACAGCGGTCTGGACAGCTGCTCATGATCAGAAAATCAAGCTCTGGTGATTGTTTCCCCCATTGGCTCATTTTTTATTACGCACTGTGAAATGAGTTATATGTTGTTATTAATCTGCCTAAGTTAAAGTGCCTAAGTTTGCCTAATACTAAGACCCAACCTCAAAGAGGGGATACTAACTTTTTCCTTATGACTGTAAAAAAAAGTCCTAGTGTGACAGCGACAATGTGCTACTGAGGTGAGATTAACATTGAGACAATTTGCAGGAGGACTCCAAAGTGCAGTAGCTCTGAGCTGAGGAATCTGACGCTGTGCAAACACATTCCCTCGACGCACATGAAGTATCCTTTACTCTGAGAGTCAGGTGTAGTAAGAACATGAAGAAAAGAAAAGAAAAACTTAGCTAATGTACTAATAATATCAAAATCAAAGAATTGTTGAGTTGACTTCTGGGAATACAGTTGCAAAAAAGATGACGGATGTGGGATTTAGGATGCTGAAAGAGGAGCACAAAAAGGAAAACACTGACTGGTCCCATCCATGAATCAGCATATGTCATTTTCAACAAACAATGGCTTTTTGAGAAACAGCATTGGTCAAAATGACACCATGACATCAAGGGAGGAGGCTGGTGCCAGTCTCAAGCCTGGATAAATGGAGAGGATTACGTCAGGAAGGGCATCTGGCGTAAAAAATGGTTTCAGATTAAATATGTAAACCACTGAATGATTCACTGTGGCAACCCCTGAAGGCCAGAAAGGAACTGTTGTTGTTGACAGGTGTGAAGGCCCGCCCCGCTGATTTGCATGTGGGCTACATTGATTCAGCCCAGAGGTTTGAATTTGGACAAATAACAGAAAGACAGTATTATGTAATACCAATAGCATTATCAGATGCATTTAGGGTTAGCTACAGAAAGGTTGTTGGTCAGAGATTCACTTCAGATCATAAAGTAAGCCTAATATCTCTTCCTCTTCCTGATGATAGCCCTGTGTTATTCAAATAAAAACTGGAAACATTAAGGGATTTCAACACCAGAAAATAAAAACTAAAAACAGAAATCACATTGTAATGGCATTGTGTTGAAAAAGTGCATTTTGAATGGGTGTCAATGGCACCAAAAATGCAGAAGAGACAAGTGGTACTATGTAGTTTTAAAGGCATATGGTGGAAGAGAAAAAAAGAAACATTAAATTTCACCCCAACATACACAATCTGGCCAAAATTGCAATGCAATTTGCATCAACACAGCCAAAGTTATGCAAAAATAAAAAACAAAAAACACCAAAAATGTCCAGGGACCCAGGAGGGTTAAATCAGGACTAAACTAGAGTTACAATATGACAAAAAATGCAGAAAACATAGCAATATCTTGATGCAATGCCATTATCTTAAATGAAGACACATGGAATAAGAGCAATGCAACTTTAATGTATACAACATTTTACATTGTTCTAGTAAATATCCAATAGTTCAAAATAGTCACTAGTAAGTGCAAAATAGGGAAAGTGTCAAAGGAAAATCTGTCCCTTAGAAAATCAGATATTGGCATTTATTTATTAAAGTTTGTTCATTAGTGGTCATTTTCCATCCATTACAAGTGCTGCAGTGGTGTGCTTACAGCCGATCCAGGATCAGTCCTGCTTGAACCGGCCGACTGACTTTTCTGAGCCAAGTAATCCTTATAATTCCTGGTCAGAAGTGTGTAAAGGAAAGGGTTGAAACAGCTATTCCCGTAGGTCAGACACGTTACGAAGAAGTTGATGTAATTGTGAGCGGCCGGAGACAGCGCCCTGAGGGACTCCGGGGAGAACAGTTTGGCCAGCTGCCATCCCCAAAATGGCAAGAAACAAGCCCAGTAAGCCACTACGATGCTAAAAACCATGGAGACCACTCTCTGTTTGAGTCCTCGTCTTCTTGTAGAGCGGCTGCTTACTCCCAGTCGAGACTGTACCATCCAATAGCGTCGAGCTAGTCCCATGTACAGTGCAACTATGACCAATCCAGGAAGTAGAACGCTTGTAAGAAACAGCACCGTGATGTAAATTTTGAAAGCTTCAGGAGTCCACGTTGGATAGCAAATCCTTTTAACCACTCCAGCCACGTTTGGTTTGCTTTCTCTAAGTCGGATCATGACCATCATGGGGAGAGTAAGCACAAAAGCAGTCCCCCAAATGAAGCCGGCAACTACTTTGCGATTCCTTGATGAAGATCTGTGAGCAATGAATGGTTTTGCTACGGCGCGATATCGTTCAGCACTCATTGCAACTAAAATAAAAACGCTAGCATGCATCGTGAGAAGATCGAGACTTAGTAGTATCCTGCAGCCAGCCTCACCGAATAACCAGTCATGGGCGAAGTAGGTGCACACCACAAAGGGGATAGTGGAGAGGTAGAGCAAGTCGGCTAAAGCTAAGTTGACGATGTAGACATACATGGACCCAGTGCGACGAAGTGCAGCCGATCGCGTTATGACAAGGGTATAAGAGTTTCCAATGGCGCCTACAGCACACATGACCATCAGTGTGGCCCCGAGGAGAGACGTCACCCACAAACCGCCTCCTGAAGAGCCACTGCTGCTGGTGCCGCTGTCCTGGGACGCTCCACTTCCAGCCTCTGGGCTCAAGGCAAGTCCCAGCTGTGGACCGACAGTGGCATTAGGAGTGCAGTTCATGGCAGACTCAGAGAGCAAAAACATAAGGCTCTTAAAGGTAAGAGCCAAAGTACTGAGAGATCCTTAAAAGTTGGTTTCAGCTTTAATGAGTCATGATTTTCAAGATTATATAAGCTGTATGTAATGGATAAGAATCATATTTGTAAAGAGAAGACCTTTTGTAATCACTGGTAAAGCTCACTCAACTACCACTACAATTGTGACTGGGACACATGATAAATCAAATTAACATAGTCAATTTCCAAAATGGGTCCCAAGAAAACACAAAGCTCTGAATAAAAATCTGTCCAACCAAAGATCCTTTAAAATTGACAAGATCGGCAATCAAATTCCAACAAATAGATCAACAGACAAACCTTGGGCATGAGAGATGTTGTCAAAGAGCTATTGTTTCTCCATTTATCTCTGTATTTTCAAAGGTTTTGATGACAAAACAAGATGGCTGCACACTCCCACATCGCTGAAGAGCACTTAAAGTAGATTTTTGTTGAAGGTATACAAAATGTATAGGGCTTCCCATTGGATATGAATCTTCCAAAGGATCCATTTTGCTTCAAAGCGATCCATGCAAACAGTAATGTGGAGTCAAAAAAATTAAGCCATTCAATGTCTTCTTCTCTTCTTTAAGGGTTGAACTTGTTGAAGTGCACTAGTTCAGTCCTCCATGTTTAAAGATAATCCTCAAACTGGTACAAACGAAGCACTTTGATCCTCTGCAAAAGCTCATCTACGTTGTGGTGTGAGGTTGTTGCGTCTGTGGGCGTCCACCTTTTGTCGACTTGGTGTCCACCTTTTCACACTTGGGTGAAAACTAGCGTAGAGCTGTGGATTTATGAGCTGCGGCCTCAACCTCCTGCCTGTAAGGAACGAGGTGAGGTTTTAGACTCCGACTACACACTGGAAGCCACCACTTTATGGAATAAGAGTGGAAATGGACCGATAAAAATGACATCACCTGGAGTTAATAATAGGTACACAGTAAAAAACAAACCGTCAAATTTACGGTAAATAAATGGCAGCTGTGGTTGCCATTTTTTATGGTAAAAATTATGCGAAGATTGGAAAAGACAATACGGTACATACTTGTACACACTTTTGTTTTTACAGCACATTCCTAAAGGAAATAAAAAACTGGATATTTCCATTTAATTTTAACAAATGTTGCCTTAAATGGTTATGTTTTTTCTACATAATCGATCTGTAAAAATCACTGCTTTCATGTGTGGATATTTACTGTTGACAGTTGACAGTCTTTGACAACCTTAAGTTGGACTGAACTTAAATCCAAACCAGGACAAACCCAGGACTAGGAGATGACTCCAGGACTAAACACTGAGAAAGTCACATAAAAACCAGTTTAAACCAGGACCTAGCACCAGATCTGGGACTAAACCTAACTTGGACAAGAATGTGATCAAACCAGGTTTACATTAGGATTACCCCTGGGACAAAATTTAGGACTAAATCAAGACAAACCAGGATTTAACCAGGACTTAACCTAAGATTGAACAAGAACTAAATTTAGGATTGAATTAGATCCAAACTAGGACTAACCCAGAACTAAACCCAGATTATGGAGAAACCAGGACTATATCAAACTTGGTCTGAACTGGGACTTAATCTAGGACTAAACTAAACTCAAACTAAACTAAAACTATGATCAAACTATATCTTAGCTAAACCAAGATTAAACCAGGTCTGAACCATGGCTAAACCAGGACTAAAACTAGAACTAAACCAGGACTAAGATGGGACTAGACCATGAAGAAACCTGGACAAAACTGAACCAGGCCTAAATCAAGAGTACACTTGGTCTAAACCAGCACTAAGCCTCCAAAACTCACAGTAATCTAAACTAAACAAGGTCTGAACCAGGGTTAAACCAGTACTTAGCCAGGTCTAAACTAGTCTTAACAAAGCCCAAACCGACTCTAAACCAGGTTTAAACTTGGACTAAACCAGCCTTAAACCAAGAGTAAAGTACTTATCTAGGACTACACTTAAACTAAACTTAGAACTAGACCAGGACTTAGCCAGGCCCAAACTTCAACCAGGATTAAAAAAGGACTAAACCAGGTACATAGCCAGGCCCAAACTTCAACCAGGATTAAAGGACAAGACCATGACAAAGCTAAAACTTCTACCAGCTACTTTTAAACCAGTCTACACCACATTAACTTTATCCTGTTTTCAGTCATGTTACTAAATCTGGCACACAAAAAACCTTTTACATAATTCACAGAAAACAAAATTTATTTGTGTTGTGTACTGTTACATATTTAAAAAATGTTAAACTTGGCATCTGTATCCATTTGTGTTCTGACAATCTGTCACATGGGGGCAGCGTTACACTGTTTTTACAACTGCAGTGTTTTACAAATCTTTGCCTTAACAACTTTAGCGGAACATAACGTCTTAACACAAGGACAACGTTTATAAAAAGACATTTCAAAGACTAGAAAAGGAAATATTAAACTGATCATTAAAGATGGCTATAGACAGGAGAAGAAAAATGGACCAAGAGCGTTTAACTTAACTAAATAAAGACACAATTGGTCAGTGAAGCTGATTATGAAGCTTTAAGTGTGAAAAAAGTCAAAAAAAGAGTTTAATCTCAGTCCATAACTAAAGCCTTGTTTTCATTGGAGCGGTACAGTGGGGTCGGGCCAGTACGGGTGTGTTCATCACCAAAAGGTCTCGCCAAAAAGTATATTGTACCTTTGGGGTCGCCTCGGGCAGGGGTCCCAAACAGCCCTGAGTGTGAATAAAAACACTGTATTTATCATCTACACTGCATTAAACACTAACCTAACTAACCTATGCCTCAAACACTACATCCCTACATTATAGCAAATATGCACAACTCTATGAAAATGTGGCTCTTTAATGCATTTAAAAGGATGTATTTTTGGCACTAGGTTTTAATTGGATGTGAACAGGTTTTAGATGGATTTGATTTCTGCTTTGAAGATAAATAAAATCTTTTCAAATCCAACTACAACCTGTTGAAATCCATCTGAAACCTGTTCACATCCAATTAAAATCTGGTCAAATTCATCTAAAACCTGTTCAAATCAATCTAAAATCTCTTCAAATCCTACTAAAACCGGTTCCAATCTGTTTAAAACCTGTTCCAATCCATCTCAACTGTTCAAATTCAACTACAACCTGCTTAAATCCACCTAAAACCTGTCCAAATCAATCTAAAGACTGTTCAAATCCAAATAAAACATAAGAGGAGGAAATTCTCTCTCTGGACACAGCTCAGTGGAAACAAACTTCTTCAGGAGTTACCCGCCCCAAACCGAGCCGTACTGAGCAGAGCCGTACTGTACCACTACAGAGAAAATGTGCACTGGACTTTAGCAGGACAAAACATCACAGGCTACTACAGCATTTTCAGCAGGTGAGTTTCTTTTGATACGTTTCAAATAGAAGTCGACTGGAGCCAGGCTTCATGCTCAGCAGCTGAAAACACAGTCCACTTTTCCTCTACTGTCTATATTCTGGATTACAACAGCACATTAAGCAGCAAAATGCAACAGCAGCCATCAACCTGACCATAATACTTTTACTGAACTTAAAATAAATGCTTTTAATCATACATAAACCAACAAGTAATATTGCTTATACATTTGTTATTATTGTCGACGTGTCTAATCATTTGAATTGAACGGCCACACATGACAAGACGACCAAGACCCCTATATTAGCCCTAAGACACAAAATGCAATATAAAAGTTAGCTTTAGTCTAAAATCTGATCACATTTTGTCTCAGTGGTTAGCTCTCTCTGCAGATTATTTATTCCCGAGCGTGTCTTTGTGCTGATGGTTAGCGCCTGGGTCGTCTTGTGTGCGTTCGTTACCTGAGATGACCTCTCTTCTGACGCGGCTCAAGGGAGAGAGCTGCACGTTTCAATCTGTCCCTGTTGATGCTTTTGCTGTGTCTTCGCTGAAGAAGCAGAGAGAGGGTCAGCCGCAGTCGGGTCGAGAGGAGATGTCCCACGAGTCTCTGGTCCCATCAGTGTCTGTGTTTGAACAAGGCTTCCACTTGAAAAGCAGCAGAAAACAAAGTTAGAAAGCGTCCAAAAAGTAGTTTAGACGTTTATTTAAACTGTAGGAAAGTGATGTTGCAGTATACCAGGCAGCTTGTTGTCTTTCTTTACTGGTTTAATCAAAATGATAATGTTTTATATTATTTCATGAAGCCATTTTGCAATATTCTTTTTTTTATTATAAATTTGATATTATGATTATAATTTTTTATTATTATTTTTATGGGCTTTTTGCCTTTATTGATAGTGAACAGTAGCTGGACAGGAAACAGGGTGAGAGAGAATGGAGGATGACATTGGGCAAATCTGATGGAGATTCGAACCCGGGTCTCTGTGCTCTACCTCAGCTGCCAGCAGTGGGCACCCCCTGCCACTTTACAATATTCAAACAACAAAAGCCAAAAAAATTATATAGCTCATCATTCAATATTGAAAAATTATTATGAGGTATGGAATGAGCAGCTCAGATGTGTGTGTTGCACATTTTAAAGGCACTTTTCTAAGACCCTTTCATGTTAAAGTGGCATTACCTGATTGTCTTTTTATTTCCTTGTCTCAGACCCACTCACCCCCAACAACAGCAGAGGAGCCACTCCTGCTTTTCTTTCATTAAAGAAGTAAAACTGGACAATTCTTTTCTCTGCAAAATACTATTACATTACACCAACTGAAGTTTAGTACTTAGCATAAACGTTTAGCTCCGACTTTAGCGACAATTATCAGCTCCCAGCTTACATTAAAGAGGCAGGCACAGTCTCTACATTTAAAGTTAGACTTAAGACTTTCCTTTTAGACAGGGCTTATGGTCAGAATATACTGTATGTAGATGAGATGAGCTGCTCTAGGCCCAGATGCTGGAGGAAGTATGACACACTGAGCTTCTATCCTCTGTCTCTGTCCTCACTCTTATTACATTATAGTTTACATCTCTGTCGTTGTCCCTCTGTCCCACTCTCCTCTGGGGGAGTGGAGACTGTTACAGATGTCCGGCTACTGTTAGACGTCCCACTGATGACTGGACCTTAGCTGTGGCCCATCTGTGATCCTGTCCCAACCCATGGACCCCTCCTGACCCTAGTTCAGATGAGCTGTTCCTGCTGATATTATCAAGGACGATAGTCATATACATTTTTCATTCATTTGTACATATGATGGACTATTTGTCAGTGACTGGAAATATCTATTAAATAAATAATAAATCTGAATTGAAGTATCACCACCTCATTAAAAATTGTCAGTATTTATCCCTGTTTCAAGTTGCTTTACTTTTCTCTGTTTATGTTTTTTCTTTTTTGAGCTGTTTCTCTGTAAAAAGATGCATTGTATTCAGCGCTGTATATACACTTTCTCTGTTTTGTCGGCAGCCATTACTTCCTTATTGACATCACTGTTGACCAATGGGAGCGCTCCTTTTTCCAGAAGCGAGCTGTGATTGGCCAAAGCTCCCTTTCTGGACTGAACAGACATCATTATAACTGTGTGGTGACAATGCTACCCATTTAATTTTCTCTTACCCATTTATTTATTATGAAATGTTAGTTGGGTAATGCAACATTTTTTTCCCTCTAAAACATATGCAAGTAAAAAATAGTATTTTTCCAAAATTGATAACTGCACAGGCCCGACGGTGATGCGAGTACTGAATGAGAGAGTAAACTAAAACCATTAAATAAAACAAAATTGGAAAATCTTCAAATACTTTACCCCCATTGAGGTAATGTAACTAGTTACCACAAACCTCTGTCTGGATCTGATTTATTAGAAGACACATTTTTACTACATCTTTTTTTTTTTTTAAATTATGTCACTGTTCTAAGTTGAGTGCCTTTTCTCAGAGTTAGTATAATTTTTGATTTTTTTTACCTGTGCCTATTCCTGTTACTAAGCACTACTAATGCTTATTTACTACAGGCTGCAGAAAATCAATGGCGAGTTCCTGAATCAGCTCTTACTCGTGTACTCCTGTGGCGACATGGTGGCGCTCATGACATTGTTGAAGTGTTGGAGCCATTCCTGTTGGTCGGCCTCCGTCTCACAGGTGAACAGGAAGTGTCGGTCGGGGGTTTTCATGGTGATGCCGTATTGCCAGGCGCCGTTGCAGTACGTCCCATCTGGTAAACCCAGGGACACGCTGTAGCCGTGGTCCTTGTTGCCCAAGAAGACCTCCCCTTTAGCAAAGGCATCCTTCAGAGGCACAGATCAAACAAGTTTATCAGATCATAGGGTTTAATGCCACTTCATTATGTTTAAAAAAATGAAATATTAAATTAGTAAAAAGTTTAAATAAATCCTTTGTTTTGTGCTAACTTTGTGTTGTTAATACAAAGAATATCAGCTGACAGTTGGCATGAGTGTTCACAGCTGCCAAAATCGGATTATCTGACATTACTTTTTTATCCACAGCCTGTTGTTCATTACAGCTGTTTTAGGCCTATTGCACCTCAGTCATCAAATAGACCATTAACAGCTGCATTCACAGAGGAACAGTGATATGAGTCTGTTCAGAGCTGGTGCTGTGGTGCATTCACTAGTTCATTCACCATAATAACTAATAAAAGTAATGTGCAGTTATTGACAGTTTTATTTATACACGTGAAAAAGAACTGCTTAATCTCCTAATATTATATTGTGAAAGGAATCATCTGTAAAAAAACATGACATTAAGACGTCATGTAGACTTTATTATCAAGGATTTTAATAGATGAGAATTTCCAGTCCTGAACATATAGGTAGCTCTAAACTGCAGTTTGGTGCAATGTATTTTTTCATTTTTTTAATAAAAGAAAAGCAGGAGAAGTTTTGTCACAAACAAAAGGGTGCTCTCTGTTGACTGAACCGTACTAACAGACTATAAAATCCTTTTCTCAACATTTTTTCTTTCAATGATTAATTTAAAATGTATACTACTCATACCAGTCACTCTCAGTTGAGTATATGGAGGGTCCAAAATATGGAACAGCTCACAGCAGTTTAAAAAAGCCTTCTGATTAATTGTAATTTTCCATTTGGTTTATCACTTTGAGCTGGATCTGTTGGGACTGTCTTTATAATTTGTTGTTGCCACAAAATTAGAAACTAACTGAGAGGACATTTGTATCTGAACTTTTTTTTTTCTCTAATTTTCATAGTTTGGCAAATGAAGCATGGCGGTTTCAAAATTAGATTGATCCAAATTGATGCACAGTGTAACATTTTCACTTTTTTACCAATTAAACTTGCTTTGTCACCATTATCCTAGTTCCCCCCAAACTTCTCCCAACTTTTCCCTTTTATCTACAGCGGCCTTTCTCTCTGGAGACTTGGCCATTTCAGTCACTTAGCACCTAGAATTATTGCACTGCTCCACTGAACTCTTACATCAGGGCCTTTTTGACGTCTCCAGAGTGTTTACCAGACTCTTGGCCGATGTGACTCAGCCTCTCTTCAGACTTTGTACAGTGCAATAAAACCCCATCGAACAACCCTAAATGACCCTGATGAGACTTACACAACATTTTCAAGTCTATTCGAGCTGGAGTCCGAATATCATCCTTTTCAATCTTTACTGCAACAGTTCCAGTAGTGACAAATCCCTTATGGATAATGTTACGTCGGTAATAAAATGACTGTATATTACACTTTCCCAATGATGAATGACTTCATATTCCCAGTGCCATCAACTCAATCTAATTTACCTGATGGAAAAAGCCCTCCTCCAGTTCTCTGTGTTGTATTTAGAGCACTGTATTTTCCCATTGAGTTCAGCAAATCAAGAAAGAAAACATCATAAGCGCTTTGGATATGATTTAAAAAAGAAGTAAGAATATTTGTCTTTAATAGTGGTATACTGAAGCAGCCCCAGCTCATTTACTTTACATCAAACAAATCCATTTTTTCCTGTCCTGGAACCTGGACGCAGCAAGACTTATACCACATACCTCTGTTTAAAAAAAGAGTGTAATGTACTGTTAGCGGTTTTGTGTCAAATAGGGGTGTGATAAGATCTGGTGCCACAAGATCTCGCAAGATTAAAATGTGATCAGATTTCTTCTCGAGGTAAAAAGATCTCTGGTATATCTGATGGCTGCTGATATCAGCTGATGGAGTGTGAAGGTGAAATTATTATTCAAATCATCTGTGTGGCAGCATTTTGGTTTTCCAGTGAAAATAAGAAACGGCGAAAGAGTGATAGACAAGACACAAACAATATATAAACACCTGCATCCTATCCTATCCAGTCACAACCTTCCACCTCCATCTTTCCACCAGTTATCACTCCACTGTTCAAATTTAAGCGCTAACCTTTTTTTCTGCCATTCAGCTGTGTCCGCTAGGTGTCACAACCCTCCTCCGTCCCATCCCCACATTATCAACAGCCGAATCACCTCAGCCCTCGTATCGTAGCCTTTCTACTAATCAACTAAATTTATTGCACTTTATTCTTTTGTCTGCATTTTTGTTTCAGTCTCTCCTGGTTGAATTCTGATCATTCTGTTCATGTACACTATTCAGGACAGCTGAAGTGAATAACACAGATCATCTCTCCATCATGGCACCTTCTAGTGAGTGGGATATATTAGGAGCAGGGGAACATTTTGTCCTTAAAAGTTGATGTATTAGAAGCAGGAAAAATGGGCAAGAGTAAGGATTTGAGAAAGTCTGACAAAGGCATGATTGTGACTGGGTCAGAGTATCTCCATAACCTGAGCTCTTGTGGGATGTTCCTGGTCTGCAGTTCAAAGTGGACCAAGGAAGGAACAGTGGTGAACCTGCTACAAGGTCATGGGCCAAGGCTCAGCTACAGTTGCTCAAATTGCTGAAGAAGTTAATGCTGGTTCTGAGAAATGTGTCAGAATACACAGTGCATCAGTTTGTTATTAATGGGGCTGAATAGACACAGACTAGTCAGGGTGACCTCTGACCCCAGTGCACCACCGAAAGCCCCAACAATGAACATCAGAACCAAACCACGGAGCAATGGAAGAAGGTGTTCTGCTCTGAGTTTGAGGTGTTGATTTGGCTCAAAATTCCCCAGATCTCAATCTGATCTCAGGACTTAAAAGACCTGCTGTTAAAATACTGGTTCCAGATACCACAGATACCACAGATACCACAGCACACCTTCAGGTCACATTCAGTCTAGTGGAGTTCATGCCTCGATGGCTCAGTGCTGTTTTGGAGCAAAAGGACCAACACAATAATAGGCACGTGGTCATAATGTTATGTCTGATCGTTGAGGTACCAGCTATTGTTTACTAAACCAGAAACAACAGACAGTATATTTGGATTGTCAGAATTTGTTTTAAAAATGTTTCTATTTAATCTAATACACGCTAACTCACACAAACCCTACAAATATGGCTGATACTTGTTTATATTTATTTACATGACTTAAAAGCCAGTCACACTGTGCTATTTTTGCCGCTGTCATCAAACACAAATTAGTCATTAAAAAATCACTGGCTGTGGATTTATTTATATGTGGCAGTGTTTGACATTATCAAAGTTGACTGATCCCACAGTTCTAGACCAAACATTGCCTGCAACAAATATCAAACAATGTCAGAAATGTAGCTGATCACAGAGCCTCCAGCTTTAACCATAGTATATAAATCATTGGTTAGATGACTGATTTTATTGAGGGAAATGAGCTCTGCTTTGGTTGACAATAAAGGCATTGATTTCTGCAAATGTACTGTCAGAAAAGTTAACCACAATGACTAACTTCTCATTTAAACAGTTTTTGTCAAGCTCAGTAACAAAACAAAGGTCTGATTGTGGACGTCTGTGATGAAGAGGTGACGTACCAGTGGGTCTTTGAAATACATGAGCCGTCTGTGGTCCAGAGTGAACCAGCGTTTCTTGAAGCCCTCGGTTTGCTGCAGACAGAGATAAACATAGACAAAATGAGTCAAATAAAAAAAAAAAGGATTAAATAAAGGTTTTCCTTTTATTTAATAAGAGATCCTTAGGAGATTTTGTATGTTGCAAAAGAAGATGTGAAATTTATGTTTCCATGAACTGAAGCTAACAGACTTGATAAATCAGTGGTGATCTTTACTCTAAGGGTATACAAGATTTTACAAGATACAAAATTTAAATTCAAATCAAACTTTTTTTTTACATAGCCCAATATTGCAACAACATTTTCCTCAAAGGCCTTTGCAGACTATCCAAGACAACACCCCCTGTCCTTAGGCCCTGCATCAGAATCAGAGGAAAAGTGAAAAAAACGTGAGTAAACGTGAGAACCAAGCAAGAAAGATCCACTCCCAGGACGGACAGGACGGAATCTGAGATAGACAAACACTAATAAATAGTCCATCACACATACAGTACAAACATTGAGGCCCAATGTTGCTGGGATAGGCTCCAGTCACCCAAGACCCCTAACGAGAAATAAGCAGAAGAAAATGAATGAAGGAAGGATGAACATATACAAATGTATGCTGCAGCTGCTGTTGTGTAAAGGACTGCTCTCAAAGAGAATTTTGTTGTACAGAAATGTGCAATGACAATAAAGACTAATCTAATCTAATGAATGATGCAAATAAGTCCATATAACATATAAAGTGCACTTTGTTCTGCTCTAAATCAGTGACAGATACATACAGGGGCTCTGAGCTGACAGAGGAGTTACTACTGTCTGCTTAAACTTCAAATCATAAAGCTCTTTGACAATAAATTTATAGAAAGTTGAAAGAAAAAAAAAAATGAATGAGAGTCACAGAGCAGTTTTAATTAACTCTTTAATGTTGGTAATGACTCACAAAACGCTGTTATTGTGACCGTCCTAAAACAGTTCGTACACATTTTGAACTGAGCTTGCAGATGTTTACTAAATGTGAATTAAGTTATGAATTGACATGTGATGTCTGAGACTTTAAATAAAACTGAATGGTTTTAGGATTTAATGGCCAATCTTATCACTACAACAGTAACTTTAACTTCATGACCACTAAGACTGATGTCATTTTGAATTTTTAAAAAGAAAATAAATCAGGTGGAAATTTTCTTATAGAGGAAAATATTGCATCTTAAACTCAGAAAGACAGCAGTTTCAATAAAAAGTGATAACCGCAGCATCTTTAGAGAGTTTATTGAAGTGAAAAAGCCGTCCACATCCGACTTTCTTCTAATGAGGACGCTCTGATCCCAGACTGCTGCTAAATCTTTCCCATAAAACTGTTAGACTTGTTATTGTGGTAAAAATCCCCTTCCCTTTTTACGTTTGGCACAAACAGGGTCTCACATGTGTTTGACAGCAATGAATGATGACATCCATTTAGTAAATCAGTCTCTGCAGCAGGTTAGTGGTTCCTTTCATCATCTCTCACAGCGACAGACGCAGATTAAAGCCGTCCATCTGTCTGAATACTAAACTGGTTTGTCACCAGGATCAGGTTTCGGGGGATTTCTGAGGAGACTTTATTGTGAAGATGACATGCTGTGGTTTAAATGGTTTCTTTATATCTTTGTTTAATGCTAACGTGTGTTGACTTTGTGTTTTTTTATTTGATTAAAGTATGTGCACAGACAGAAGGTATTTTGTGTCACATTTTGTCAGTAGAGCATGCTTTTACAGACATTTCTACCTCAAAAAAGGTCCCAAATTATGGTACTGATTCACTTTGGACACCTTTAGTGTTTCATCAGTGAGGTATTGTGTTGTAGTGTTAGAGACTGGTCTTGTATTTGTCTGTATTGGGGCGCTCCTCAAATGAAAAGGGGCACTGTTGGTCTTGACTTGGTTACGGTCAACGCAGACAGTCCAACAGTTTTGAAAATTATTTGTGAAAATGAGTGAAGAATTGCTGAACACCTTGATGAAGTGTAGCTACACAGAAAAACCTCTTCATACTCTTAAAAAACCTTAACTGACTATTGAAGTTCCTAGTACTGTGAAATCCTATTCATTTACCTGGCAATAAACCTGACAGATTCTGTACTTACAGTTAAATATATAAGATTACAATTTGTTTATCTGTTAAGCTGCTCTAATGGAAGCCAGAAACCTAAATGTAAGTCTGCAGCGATTAGCCGGATTCGACCTAATGCCTTTCGTACCGGCATTTTTCCCCGAGGTTGGCATAACTTATTTCCATCCTTGCTTCCTGCAGGGTTTTAATCAAAGTCTAATCAACACTTTTGAGGTTTTTCAGGTGCCTCTCTGAATCCAGCTCAGTTGGAAACATATCAGAAACATGAAGAACTGTCAGGTGAGTGCTCTTACCCTGGGGCCTGTCTTCTCCATGTAGCCTTCCTTTAGAAAGTTTCGAGTCAGTTTTGGCACCAGCTGGAAACAAGACAAGTATGAAGACATTATTAACAGTATGTAGTATGCAGTGTATGAATGAAATTATATAGATCTGTTTTGGTTAGTGTTAAATAACATTGAAATAGCACTCTTTCCAATTTCCATTAGTTTCATCACTTCCTGTTCCTACACCTTTTTTTTTTTTGTTACTTATTTATTTACCATTTTGTTACTGAATAGGGACTGGGACCTAAAACAGACAATACAGCTGCAAATATGACAGATTGTAGCAAGATTGACAGTTTTCCTCTTTAAGTAAAAGGACACAAACCACAATCAATTAAAATAACAAATACAAATGCACATACAATGATAAAACATTACAAAATAAATTTGTGGTGTGACAGATCTGCTTTGTTTTTATTCACTGTGTGAGTTGTCTCTCAAAAGTTACATGTTCAACAGTTTCTTAGGCCCGGGCTACACATACACAGATATTTTTATAAACAGATGCTTTCTTTCGTCTTTTACAAAAATATCTCTGTGCACAGGGCCCTATTGTCAACGCTCAATATGAGTTCTCCAGACACAAGATGGCGCACAATGCTCTGTAAGAAACCTGAGTATCAACAACAAAGAGTTACTAAGAAAATAGTGATCTTTCACCTGATCAACATGTCCTTAGTCCTGATAAGTTCTGAACCAAAGACCCAAGAAACATCTCTGCTGCATCTGGAGTTATAGTTTTGCCTGAAAACTCAGTTTACATGAACGAGAGGCACAAACGCAGAGAAGCATTTATAAAAATAACCGTGCGCATGTAGCCGAGGCTTAAATGTGGAAGGGTATTCCAACTTCAGTGGCTCAGACTGGTAGACCAGGTCGTCCAAGGACCGAGAACTTGCTCCCCACAGTTCATATTGTAGACACTTAACCCACCTTACCCCTGGAATCTGAGACACTGTATAAATGTGTTAGTGTGATTGTGGGGGTGGGGGGGGGTGTTTCCATCAGTCTAGGCATCTGTGTTACAGAGTGTGAATGAGTGAGTGCTTGTGTGTGCAAATGGGTGAATGGGAGCATGATGTAAAGCACTTTGGGTAACCAACAAGGGAGAAAAAAGCGCTTTATAAATGCAAGCCATTTACCATCTTTACTGAGCACAGTTTGTATAATGTACAATATAGTGCCATAACTAGAGCTACAACTCCCCAGAGAGGACAAACTGAGCTGGTCAATTAACAATGAAAATAATAATTTTACTTGAACAGGATTTACTAACTCTCAAAAAAAAACACAGGTACAGTTTGAAGATGTTTTTGTATCATAAAACTGAATAAACATATACTGATATACTGGCAGCTGTTGTCTTACTCAGATCACTTACTTATTTATCACAGTGTATTAGAGCCACAGTGGATGAAAAAAATCAAGGTATTACAGGAATACATGTGTTAATAAATATGTAATAGTTTAAGAGGGAAGTTGTGGTAGTTTCTATAAAGTTAGGCTTTGCTTCATTCAGATGCTTTGTGTTATAGGTGCACTGTGTAAAAGTAAACAGTTGAACAAAATAAAACATTATTTGTTGCTCTTTGCATTTGTTTATGTGACAAAAAAAAGTTTTAGCAGTGGAAAGGGCTTTTTTCAAATACAACTAATGGCTCCTTCCATGTTTCCATACAGCAGCAGCAGGTTCAGATCTGGATTTAACTCTACAAGAGACACATAGATGTTTGTTGCTCAGTAGGTTAGGTATGTTCTCCGTTACTGCATTGGATCACAACAAATGAAAAATCTCTGGTCCCAGTCACTCGGTCACTTAATCTAACCTTTACCTGATATAATATGGTTTTGACGGTTTAATAAAAGTGCATTTATCTTTGTTCAGCAGAGAGTCCTGCTGCTATTTTGAGTGTGTTGTGCTCACCTCCACATCTGTAGCTCCAGGAAAGGCCACTTTGAGATAATGAAGCTGGACAGCACGAATCGAATTGAACCAGTCCACAATTTCCTGAAAAAGCACGAGAGAGAAAATAACTCAGCGACACAGCGGCCAAAGTGAAATATCCAAAGTACTGCCATAAACTGAACCTAGTGCTGAGGTACTGCTGTTGTTTTGATGTATTTTCAGTCTTTATTATACATTATACATGACTACATTAACTTACTCCTTGAATGGTCCCAGTTTTCGAGTTATAAAGTTATCTGTCTCCCTTTGGTGTTTTCATGAATCCACTGACTTTCTAAAGTGAAATGGGTCTGTTACCCCTTCCCTTCACAATCATTTTAACTTAGTCAATATTCTACTGATAGACCTCCTTTATGTGTGTGCTACTTACTTCCCTAATATGTATTTGTATAATGTCTACCATGACAAAGTGCTTTTGACAATAATGTAGATTTTGTTTTTAGTCTTTGATGAGGAAGCACAGGTCCTAAAACCCTCTGTGTATAACTCTGGCTCCTCCATGTGGTGCTATATTGTATTTTAGCTTGTAGCCTTCAGCTGCTGTCACCTAAATGCTCAAATAACTATAGAAGCAACTTAAAAAGCCACTTGCTAATGTTCTATATCCACTCACTGACAGCACACAGATGTTTTCAGTTGGTTTCCATTTGTTCAGGTCACCTTCATGTGGACAATAACTGATAATAATCATATCTTAAACTGTATTTAGGTATATATAATTTGATATGCCATGTGCACATTTATAACACAGCTACTTTGCTCCATGTTAATGATGTAAATGATGTCTTAAAGTTTGTCATCAATTTTTTACCCACGTTTCCAAGTATTAATTACATGTTTGTTGTGTTTGGGTCCCTAGTGACTACTTGAGCACAAACAATTAATAAATCCTTGCTCTTTCCTTTCATTCACAGTTAGTTTATGAATGGTGCAGTCTGATTAATGAAGTGTTTGAATGTCATCTCTTACTGGATTTCCATGCATCACAGAAACAAATGGCACAAAAAGGTTCAGAGACTCGCCCACAACAAAACGCAGACAATAATAAACCCATGACACATGACGAATATCCATTTAAAGCAGGAATGATTAAAGCCACGCAGCTATAAGAATACGTGTCATGTAAGTGTGTGCATCTGTGCGTACTTTGCCGTTTTCGTGGTAAACAAAGATGTTGCGGGTGCTGTAGTCTTTGAGGTAGGTGATCTGGAGACCATTGGGGTTTCCTATCTTCTCCGGCTGAAAGGTGGCGTTGATAGTGTCCACTTTGAGCACTGCTTTGGGCTCTTTGGCCTGTGACACAGAGGGAAATATGAGTCAGGTTCAAATATACTGCTGAATACCTGTGTTTTATTTATAGACTGGATTTTGTCTTAAAACGGGTGTGCCTTGCTTCTTTAAACGAGCCATTTTTGCCCTATTCTAAAAAAATAAAATAAAACATTTGGACCCATCTGAACATAAAATTACAGGCTTGTGGAGGAATTTTTGGTCTCCTGTACTAATATTGTAACTTAGAAGTGCATCTACCCCTAACTTATGGCCTAGCTATGAAATTGTCACGTAGATGTGTTGGTTTTACCCTGAAATTCTCCTACCAAGGTTGTTCCTGAAGAGCTGACTCCAAATGCACTATGCACTTTGCTTTAAACTTATCTGTATTGTATTATATGTCCCAGTAAATAAACAAAATAAATATACAAAACTAGTAAAGTGTCTCCAGCCCATCTTTTAGTCAGACTCATCTCAGCTCTAAGGACAGCCTGCAAAATCCCCTTCACAAGCCAATATGAAAACTGCCTTTTTTTTTATCCAACTGACTGCTTTTCTACGTGGAAATAAATGACTGAGACTTCCCTCCTAATAGTAATATCTTAATGTCTGCACACTCTGATCAGTTTACAGTGTTTAAGCATATTTTTTGGGGATTTAACATCATCCTTGGACACAGTGGATCACAAAATTCTGATATATCAAGGCAGAATTAGTCCAGACTCATGAAAGTTAGTGTTTGGTAAAGGAGGCAGATTTTTGTTTGGATATAAAATGACTGATTATTCAATTCCAAGACCAGACCATACCATATACCATTTCTTAATGTCCAAGACTGAGAAAAAAGGGGTTTGAGACCAAGAAAAGACCAGGCCTTTACAAAATAGTCTTAAGACCAGTCTCAAGACCAAGACAGGACTCGAGTACTACAAAACTAACACAGCTTATCTCTGACTTCGTGTGCCGTTCCTCAGAGCTCAGTTTTAGATCCAATTATATTCTTGACGTCCCGCAGCCCTCTTGGTCTCACTGTTACCGCTTTTATGCAGACGACATCCAGTTGTACTGTTAATTTTAATGATTCTTTAACAGGTTACTGGAATGCCTTTGGTGTATTAAGAACTAGTTATCCAAAAACTCTTTATCTTGTCCTCCGTCTCATTGGTGACTCATTGTTTCCTCCTGCTTGGGAGCTGTAATAGTTGGCATTTCTTGGCAAAACATGAATCAAAGTACAATCATGCAGTGTTGGAGATACAAGTTTTAAAATGTACAGAAGCAATACGGACCAAAGGGACACGGAAGATTACACCTGCCTTAAACTGCTAAAAAAAGTACATTTCTAACATACTTGAAACATAACAAATAACAAAATAAACAATGCACAAAGAATGAAGTCAACTGAAAAACAGATTAAACCAAATATAAAGGCATTTTAACAACATACAGTAAGCAGTTGTTTTCATATGTTATGCCGTTAGAGACTGAAATGGTGGACAGACCTCTTTTTCTAATGCGTGTCCAAAAGCTTCATGATAATACCAACATTTATTCCTCCTAACCATGTAATACATTACTGAGTATGTGAGCTGTGTCATGGCTTGGGGCTGCTCTTCTGCTTTTTTCAGTCATAAAAACAACATCTAGGATTATTATCGACACATGGGTCTGCATCTCTGATAACAATCATGTCTGGAACCAAAACTAATGTGGATAAATCAGCTTTAGATGCAGCACAATGAATCCTGACTGGAATATTAATGGGAAACCTAACAGGACAGATAGACAATGGGACTGCTCTTAAAATAGACAGAGGTCTGAAAACATTTTCTTAACAAGAGACAAAACCAGCAAGAGTAACCATGACAAATATGGCTTAAAGCAAGAGTACTGTATCTGAATATTTTATGCAGCTCAGGGCTCGGCTAAAAAACAAGCTTTTACTTTGGTACAGGTTGTTTTGGGGATAAAGTACTAGGTCTATAAAGCAGTAGTAGTAGTATAAATTTGACTTTTGTGTTTACCATGCTGTTGGAGCAATTTTACTGTTGTGCTTTGACTTAGCTGCCTATTTAAGGGTCCAAAAGTGTGAAGGTGTATTGTCTTTTTATTGTATCTATAGTTTCTACTTGAATGTAGATTATTTGGCAATAGGTGGGCCAAATAAATGGGTTTATTAAAGCATATTTTGAACTCTTTCATCAGGGAAGCTGGAGGTCAGGGGACATAACATCCTCCCCTTCAAATTACAATTCAGTTTTTCTGAAATTCACATTTGGGAAGTCCTGCTGGTTAAAAGACAACATTTTTTTTGTCTGAATCTAAAACTTGCACACAATTCACATAAACTATTAGCACATTAGTATAAGTTAAAATGGATAAAGTGATCCTGGATGTTACACCAGCTCTAATAGAGGAAATGGAAAGAACAAGATTTAAACTGTTTGCAGTTAAGTTAGCAATGTGTTTAGAAGGAATGTGTGGTGAAAATGAATAAATGTACAATAATTATCGGAGCCCCGAGTGCTGTGTTAGTCAGGCTTTCTATGCGTTTTTAGTTCACAGTTGGAAACGTTGAGGGACACTCTACATCGCAGCAACACAGACAATACAACAATATTAACCAGTTCTAAATGAATTCAACCAAGGTAAAATCTGACTTGAGCAAGTTTTCGTTAGACTTAGACTTTAACCTGGATTCAACCTGGATTTAGACTTTAGGTTTAACTTGGACCTGATTTAAGTGACTTTAAACTAGATATAGATGGATATGAATGGGTTTTTAACTGGTGTATATAGTCTCATCCCATTTGTCATATGAAAATATATTCATCCTTCTTCATTCACTCATTTGCAGAGACTGAGCTGAGCTGTCTGAACACGCTCTGAGGCAGAACAGACAATACATTTGTCTTTTCGAGTCATACGTTATGTGCAAGCACAGAGTGTGAATATTTTACATTCTCTAAATGCTGTCTAATCACTGTCTGTGTGAGTGGGCATCGTACTCGCGCTGCCTATAAACTGCTGTTAATGAACCTGCTGCTGTTCTGCTGATAAACTCTGTGTGGGTGCAAAAGTTCTGTGTGGCCAATAAAAGGTTTATTAAAAGCAGCTCCTTACGTCATATTTGGTGAAATACTTGAGCGTGCCCTCTCTCTCTGAAAGGACGAATCGTCGGCTGAGGAACTGGCCGTTGTCTCGTCCTCGTTTCATCAACATCCCGTCTCTGATTCCTGCAGAAAACGACATCTGTGAGTGTCTTTACGAGAGTGAGTGTGAAAAGTGTGTGTAAACTCACCCTCCTCATATGTAAAGCCCTTCTCCGGATCAGAAAACTCTTTTCTCTCGTACTTTGCTCTAATCCACTGCTCCCTCAACACTCTGAACACACAAAAAGTCAACAAGGTAAGTCTCAGGGGGGCTTTCACACCTGCACTGTTTAGTCTGGACTTTCTGATTTTCTGGTTTGGTTTGAACCAAATCTTCAGGTGTGAAAGTTCCAGCAGACTGTGGTTTGAACCAAACAGCTGCTCCTTGGTCTTGATCCGGACCAAACTGAACCAAGGTCCAGTTTGTTTGTAGATTAATTTGTTTTCTGTTTTTAAAAAGCTCTGGCAACCATGTGTGATCGTGATTCAAATCATTAAGCCCCGCGTTGTCATGACAACAGTAATCACAGCATCAGGTAAGCCAAATTTTAAAAAACTGTAGAGTGAAACCAAAAGTTATGGAACCAAACAAATACTGATCAACATTTTGTGAGTTCTTAGTGTGGACCTTGGTACATACTTTCAGAAGAGAAGACTTAAAAAAAAAAGTTAAGTAAACTGTAAGCTTAACTGATGTAATGTATTAGGATTTGCTCCTGGTTTGCGCCAATTGTGTGGCAGCACTGATGGTTCTGGCCATGTTTTAGGTTTAATGAAAAAGCTACCATTTTAACGTCACTCCTCTGATTGTATAAAATTGCTGCCACTGACATGTTTGTCCAATCACCGACCAGGTATTCATCTAAAGTACAGAAAGATTTTTTTTTCTTGTAATAAAGCTACTTTAATTTGGTAAATTCAAAAGCCCTTCTAGCAGGTGATTCATTGTTGGTGCACTTGCTCATTTGCTGTAGACGGGAGGGAGGAAGAATGGATAGCAATAGTTTTTGTCAAAGATGATATTTGTGTCTGTGTTGCCATGGTTACTCACTGGCAATCTTTGTGGGTCGGTTTGTAGTAGTAGACGGGAACTGCGGCCTCGTATTTACTCTTCATCCGCTCGTTACCGTTCTCTGCCATGAACTGCACAAAACACACTTTAGAAAAGAGCTGGAAACAGTCTGAGCCTGACATTTTATCTGTGCAATGGAAAAATCTAAATAATATTGACTTTACAGAGAGTCAGCACCTCCCAGAGCCACGAGTCAAGTGATTAATGAAAGAAAAACTATGAGATAAAGGCGTTCCAGGCACCGAGGTGATTTATGATCAGATTTTTGAACATTGATAAACGGCAAAGTCTTTTACAGCCTAGTTTTTCACCAGGCCTTTGGAGTATTTCATTTACAGACCTTTTAAGACAGACCAGGTTGACAACATGAACAGTGAACCTGGCTTGCCAAACCCACCGGCATTCACTTTCTTACAGAAAAAGAATTACAAGGCCAGACCACTATGTACATTCTTTTAATGTCAGCATTTGACAAAATGTTAGATTTGTCCCAATTCTGATACCAGCGCTTGGAAGAGAGTACAAGACACAAGATGACACGCTGGGCCTTTTCCTCTCCTAGAGTCCTATTCCTCTCCCAGTCTCCTATTCCTCTCCCAGTCTCCTATTCCTCTCCCAGTCTCCTATTCCTCTCCCAGTCTCCTATTCCTCTCCTAGTCTCCTATTCCTCTCCTAGTCTCCTATTCCTCTCTTAGTCTCCTATTCCTCTCCTAGTCTCCTATTCCTCTCCTAGTCTCCTATTCCTCTCCTAGTCTCCTATTCCTCTCTTAGTCCCCTATTCCTCTCCTAGTCTCCTATTCCTCTCCTAGTCTCCTATTCCTCTCCTAGTCTCCTATTCCTCTCCTAGTCTCCTATTCCTCTCCTAGTCTCCTATTCCTCTCCTAGTCTCCTATTCCTCTCCTAGTCTCCTATTCCTCTCCTAGTCTCCTATTCCTCTCCTAGTCTCCTATTCCTCTCCTACTCTCCTATTCCTCTCCTAGTCTCCTATTCCTCTCCTAGTCTCCTATTCCTCTCCTAGTCTCCTATTCCTCTCCTAGTCTCCTATTCCTCTCCTAGTCTCCTATTCCTCTCCTAGTCTCCTATTCCTCTCCTAGTCTCCTATTCCTCTCTTAGTCCCCTATTCCTCTCCTAGTCTCCTATTCCTCTCCTAGTCTCCTATTCCTCTCTTAGTCCTCTATTCCTCTCCTAGTCTCCTATTCCTCTCCTACTCTCCTATTCCTCTCCTAGTCCCCTATTCCTCTCCTAGTGTCCTATTCCTCTCCTAGTCTCCTATTCCTCTCCTAGTCTCCTATTCCTCTCCTAGTCTTCTATTCCTCTCCTAGTCTCCTATTCCTCTCCTAGTCTCCTATTCCTCTCCTAGTCTCCTCTCTCCTAGTCTCCTATTCCTCTCCTAGTCTCCTATTCCTCTCCTAGTCTCCTATTCCTCTCCTAGTCTCCTATTCCTCTCCTAGTCTCCTATTCCTCTCCTAGTCTTCTATTCCTCTCCTAGTCTCCTATTCCTCTCCTAGTCTCCTATTCCTCTCCTAGTCTCCTATTCCTCTCCTACTCTCCTATTCCTCTCCTAGTCTCCTATTCCTCTCCTTGTCTCCTATTCCTCTCCTAGTCTCCTATACCTCTCCTACTCTCCTATTCCTCTCCTAGTCTCCTATTCCTCTCCTAGTCCCCTATTCCTCTCCTTGTCTCCTATTCCTCTCCTTGTCTCCTATTCCTCTCCTTGTCTCCTATTCCTCTCCTAGTCTCCTATACCTCTCCTAGTCTCCTATTCCTCTCTTAGTGTCCTATTACTCTCCTACTCTCCTATTCCTCTCTTAGTCTCCTATTCCTCTCCTAGTCTCCTACTCCTCTCCTAGTCTCCTATTCCACTCCTAGTCTTCTATTCCTCTCCTAGTCTCCTATTCCTCTCCTCGTCTCCTATTCCTCTCCTCGTCTCCTATTCCTCTCCTCGTCTCCTATTCCTCTCCTCGTCTCCTATTCCTCTCCTCGTCTCCTATTCCTCTCCTAGTCTCCTATTCCTCTCCTAGTCTCCTCTCTCCTAGTGCACTCAGTGTGTAGTGACTCTCGTAGCTGAATGGAGTTCCCTCATCTCAGTCTAGAGTCTCAAGCGCTCGTCTTTCGGACACCCTCTTCTCACTCTGACGGGAACAGGAACTCTCTGTTTCCATGGAGACTAATTCATTTTCCTCTGGGTAATATTGATGGAAAATTAGAGGAAAAGATATGCTTGGAAATTGTTGAATGCCTATTTCTAATTGTCTACAATGATTTACAATTGAAAGCTTACGTGGCCAACAATTTAATCTTGCATGTCTGGATTTTTCCCAAACCAGCAAACTTCTATGTGATCTTAAAACTATTTATTCTTTCTTTCATAAATGCTTGTGTGTCTAGTTTTAGAATGCTTCCATAACGCAGAACTTCATTTACATAAAGCGTCTTCCACCAATGTTACACATAGAGACTAAATCAGCATCAGCCCTTGCCCTCAACAGTCAAAATTTAGACGTCCCTTAATATGGCGGACCCTATGTGTCCACTGGAAGTAGGAGCTTTTTCGGAAAGGCTCTCTCTGTCCTTAGACCCTCAGTAAATGCACAGGATCTTTAGTTTATCAGTATTACATCAGGTTTGGGTGTTGAACAGGATATAACAATATACCGTATTTTCCGGACTATAGAGCCAGTCTATAAGCAGCACCCACTAAAATTTAAAAGAAATATATATTTTGTCACATATAAGCCGCACCGGACTATAAGCCGCCGATATCCAGGCTGAGAAATAAGATATTTACATAGAAAGATTTTGTACCATAAGTGTTTATTCATATACCTGAACAGTGCCTGTAACACGGCAGTAAAAGTGCTGATCAAACAAAACAGAAAAGTCATTGATGGTTTTATTCATCTTCCTCCTGTGCACTAAAACCAAGTTGCTTTATTTTTCTTCCTCCTGCGTACTGAAACCACTGAACACCAAACCACTGTCACTTTTTCTTCCTGTGCACTGTTAAAGCACAACTGCGCAACTATTAAAGTCGCTTCATTCTCCCGTGCACTGAAACCACAAGTCACTATTCATCTTCCTCCTGAGCATTGAAACTACTGAACACCAAACCACTGTCACTTCATTTGTTTTCCATTATGAGGGGGTGAGGGTGTAAACATATTACCGTATTTTGCTGTTGTGCGTCTTGGGTTGCATGTGCTAAGAATAAAAACTGGTGCTTTCTTGTTTGTATTGTCTACCGCTGCCTTGTTTGTCTCGTTTTTGCTCTTCCTGCTAGAGCGCCCCCCTGAGGGCTGAAGAAAAATTCATAGAAAAGCCGCATCTCTGTATAAGCCGCATGGTTCAAAGCGTGGGAAAAAAGTAGCGGCTTATAGTCCGGAAAATACGGTAACAATACACAGGAACTGAAAAAGACCACACTAATATGAAAATATTGTCCAACATAACACAAAAACGGAACAGAAGGTCTATTGGTGTTTTCAAATGTGTCTCTTGCAAAAAAAAAGTTCAAAAACACTGCTCCAAGAAGTCAATTCATGTGGACAGAAGTGTTCTCTAACTGAAAGTGACATAATAACCCTGTTTTGTATCAGAAACCAATAAGATCCAGATACTTTAGCAGTTCCCAAGAGAAATCAGGGCTGGTGTGGTACAAAGGTCATGACACTCATCAAACTCAGTCTATTTACCTATTCACCAGAGGAACATTGTTCTGTGAAGTGCTGCATGTTCTGCTGTTGGTGCAAAACCTCACCTGCAGCTCATGGTCGTCCCAGTGCGACAGGTTCAGAGACTTGACTTTACTGATCTCTGGGATGTTGCGGTGGATCCCGGAGCACTCCAGACAGATGAAGACCCCCAGAGAGCAAGAGCCCCAGTTTGGATCTGCAGGCGACAGAAGATGGAATAAATAAATGGAGAGGATAACTGTATAAAAGTTATTAACAGAAGGATGCAGACATTTAAACGAACAAATAAATGAAGGCTCTAATTTGAAAATAAAACAAACAGAGAGAAAGAATGCTATTCAAGTCCAACATAATCTTGGAAAAAAAACAACACACTCCATAAATATTAAACCGATGACTTCTCGATTTGGCAGTAAAATGAACTGCCAGGCCAGATAGGCATCTCCAATTGCAATAATGTGTTTACGTGCAAAGATTGACCTCAGTTCTACAACAGTACAGGTTGAGCTGACCCCAGTTTGGTGAGCTGTTCCTGCTGATATTGAATAGACTTTTTTCTATATAGTTTCATGTGTGAGTGGATTGCTCTTTCTTTTTAGTTCAGGTAATCAATTAGATGATAATTGAAATCCCTTCGGTGTTAGGTAATTGTTTAAACACAGCACAAAACTGGTCATACACACAAACATAATCTAAAACCTTCCATCTAACACACAAACAATTGCTAATGATAACAATGCAAAGTCTATCATTTAGAAAAAACACAAAGATCTACAAACAACTTCAGATTGCTCTCCCAGAGGTTTGGCCCAAACAGCTTACTTTTGAGTTTTAGTTCACCTTGATGGAGGGTCCAACAACAGGGAGAGTCATTCTTTACTATGGCTGCACAATATATCACAAACTTATCATAAACACAATGTCAACAAACCCAATATCCATGTCACAAAGACTTCTTGCACTGCAATAATGTAATGTACATTTACCATTTGCTTTTTAAAATAATTGCCCTAATCATGGTCTTAAATCAAAGTCTGGTACAACAAAAGAAAAAAGATCAAAAATCCTGTTCCTGTTCAGTCTAGGTATGTTCTGACTTTAAACCTGACTGTTCTTCAGATAAAGCTGGTGGTGATAACATCTGAGTTTGCTCAACAGCGCAGTGCCTTGGGTCACGCTTTCACTGGGACTTCTCTGTGTGACGACCACGCACTGATGTGTCACACAGAGTGGATTAGAGGCTCTATGTGAAGTCAAAAAATGTAAAAGCAGAGTGACTTGGAGAGGTCTGGGTTAAACGCAGACAAAGAGGGTGTGAGGAAGCCCTACAGTACAGGCCAAAACTTGTTTAGTTGAATTTTTTCTTCAAGCTGAAACTTTACATAAGAGACCAAAAGTATGGAGCAGAAACTACGGCACGAGTGAAACAGAAAATTATCTTTAATGGTTTTACAAATAAAGCTTGTGCAATAGTTCATGGCCTATTGCCAAATTATGGCCCAAAAAGGATTTTCTCCATAGACCGTAAAATAAAAATAAAAATTTTATTCTTCTTGACGTCACAGAACAAAGAAACAAACCCGGAAGCCATAAACTTTTGGTGTGCTGCAACTAGCAATTAACAACATCCATTAAAAATAACGGCTGGCCATTGTTATGTTTTTTTTTTTACTCATTCAGTTTCCTGTTCTAATAATACATCCATGGTGCAACTGGATTGTCAGTGGGGCTAGAGTTGGGCAAAATTTTATGTCAATATTTTTTTCCATATTCTTCATAGTAAAAACACAGGTATAAAATAATACAATATAAACATTAGCCTCCAAGGACTTAACAATAAGAATATAAATGTTTTTACATCTCAACTGTTGTACAGGCACAGAACAAAATAAGTGTACTTTAACCATGCTGCTTCTGTCCAGTCAGGGGTCTACTCTCTGCTGTAGCTCATCTGCTGATGTGAAGCAGCGTATCTAGTGATTTCAGAGACTTCTGCCACAATCAAATGCTTTCTGCTGCTATAACATTACACAGCTTTTATTCTGAATGGGTCACCAGTGTAAAGTTGAATAAACTTTACATCGCTTCGGCGATACTTTAGTTTTGGAGCAGAAAGGATGCATTGACAATATGATTTAAATGTGTAGAAGTGTTTGTGGTCCATGACAGAACAGAGCTAAAAGAGACAGTGGGATTCATGGAGGGTCGGTTTATGTAGAGCACACATGCAGCTGTTCAGAGCGGCGTCCATCAGTGCAAGTAGCTGCTGCTTCTTCTCTCAAAGCCGCAGTCCATTCCAGAGAGAACATTTGGGTGAAATATGAGAACAGTCACAGAATCTGAAAACTAAATGTGAATTTACTGACGAGACAAAAGTTAAACTTTTTGGAAGATGTGTGTCCCTGCAGCAGGACAATGAAAACACACCAACAAGTCCACCTCTGAATGGCTTAAAAAAAAACAATTGAAGGTTTTGGAGTGGCCTAGTCACAGTCCGGACATGAATCTGGTTGAGATTCTGTGGCCTGACCTTTAAAGCGAGGTTCATGTTCAAAAACCCTCCAAAGTGGCTGAAATTAAAGCAATTCTGAAAAGAAGAAGAAGAGTGGGTCCAAATTCCTCCACAGTGAAAGACTCAGTGCCTGTTTTCTCAAACACTTGATTGCAGTTATTGGTGCTGAGGGTGGCACAAGCTTTTATTAAGTTTACTTTTAAATTACTTTTTCACATAGGGTTAGGAAGGTTTGGATAGCTTTTTCCCTTAATAAATAAAATCATCACGTAAAAACTGCATTTATTTTATATTGAGTTACATTTGTATGATATTTAAATGTGTTTGTTGATCTGAAACATTTAGGTGTGACAAAAAAATAAGATATCAGGAATGGGGCAAGCACTTTTTCATGCCTCTGTAAGTGTAGTGTGGTAGAGCGTGTCACTCACGTGATCTATGACTCCACTTCCTTTACCAAACACCCTCCATGATTCTCAACTTGCTCAAAAAGTTAACTTGAATGGTCTTGATTTGTTATTGTTTCATATCGATGTGTTTTCTAGTGCACTGGTGCTGGTCTAGACTCGGTCTTGACACTCTTAGTGCTGTCTTGAATACAACACTAGATTATATTTGCATACACACTATACAGCTATAAGTGCTTTGTAACTTTGGGGTCCATCAGATAAAGTAGCACTGGGGCTCCTCATCATTACATTACCACTAACGAACTACTTAAATATTTTCAAACAATTACCAAAGCCAGGCTGAAATAATCTGGAAAAGGCTGATTTTAGTGCAGCCAACTGGAGTACAATGAATAAGTGAGAACATCTCATCATTAATATCACTCTGTTCTATGTAATATGATCCAATTTGAGAAGAACAATCATAAGATGTGTCACTTTTTCATCATACGGGTTTTATAAATTAATCTGGACCTAGGTTCAGGACTTCTTTTTGAAAAATACATAGTCAGCTGCACATTGCCCAGGTCTGACATATATGAAATTTATATGGGCTAGTACAGTTACCTGTGCTGCTCCATTTAGGCCCCTCCCACTTCTGCTAAAACCAATATGTGGTCCATTTAAGGCCATATTAATAGGAGCAGAAAGATATTGACTAACTATACACTTAACCAACACTTTACGCGTAAGTTGTGGATCATTTGCTCCCGTCACACTTTTCACTGACTCTCCACATTCCTCATATCTCACTTCTGCACTTTTTAGCCAAATCTACTGGTGTGGTCTCCTACCTGGCGCCCCGCAGTCCGCGCACACTTTATTCCCAGGTTTCTGGAGGATCTCCCTGAGAGCGCGCGTTGCTCTTGTGTCCGCCGACATGTTACTGTCCTGTTTTTTTTTTCTTTAATCCTCCACTTTTGCTCGGAGAAAATCAGGTCAAAGGCGTGTCTCCCCAGTCACCACCAGAATGTCCGACTCGAGGCGGGTGGAGGGCACGTCCAGACAGGTACGAGCACGCCTCTTTCACAGCAGCGCGCACACACCGCCTCCTTCCCGCACAAGGAAGTGAGAAGAGTTTGGAAAGTTTACATTTCTGGAGTCGTGGAGTGTCGAAAAAGCCCCACACGGAGACATTAAAGCTCATAGGTGTAGTCAGGCGGAGAGCCCGGGGTGTGACGGGAAAAAAAGAGGAAGTAAACTTGCTGTAAACTCGCTTTTCCGCATAATTGAAGGGTAAAGATATGTGAGTGTGTGGCACTGGGCCCAAGAGTAAAGAAACCATGCTAAATAGAAATGAAAATGGGTTAAGTGTGGACATAAACATATAACATTAGATTAGTTTACTGTGCAGTTTTATAAAACACATGATTATACTGTTCATAAGTTTTAAAAAAAACACTTAAAAACTGGGCAATAGGCTTTGGGCTGATTGCAGCTTTTACATTTTAAACTGGTATCAGTCACAGTTTGTCTTGCACCTCCACTGCATCAACTCAAAATCCCCCAAAATCACCTAAACCACATTTTAAACTGTGATCTAGATTAGAACTTTAAAGTGACTGTAGAGAGAGTTTAACTTTGAAATTAGCATCATTTTTAGATTGAAATCTCCATTAAAGTATATTTCTAGTTTGTACTGTTTTTATCAGGTCTCCAACAGAAGACAACACCACCTCTGCTGTGACTGTGAGGAGTCTGACCCATGACATTAGGTTGTTTTTTACTTCATCAATAGCACGTATGTTATTAAAACAATAATATCTTCTTTGTCTGTTGCCTCATTAAACTAAAAGTGATTTTAAATGGTGCAATACAGTCCGGGTTAACTTTAAACTAAATCAAGGCCAAACTCACATACATACCCACCACAGCCTTCAGAATAAGCCTGATCTCTGCTGTTATAGTGGCCCTGAACAAAAGCATTGTGGACCAGAGTGTGGACTTTGTTAAATGTGGTCTTGTCTTTCAATGTGTGTTTTTTATATTATATTGTGTCACTGTCTGTGAATGGAGATGATGCCGTGAAGAGGAAATTCCCCAAGGGGACAATAAAGTCTAAGTCCAAACTCGGTCTTACTGAAACATATTTTAATGAAAGCCTATTTTCCATCTGTACTTTCCTGATACAACAGAGGGCCACCTTTTATATACACCTTCAACTACATTTGCACATATGCTGTTGGTTGTATGGACAAGGATTACACCAAGTCACTTTTCACTGGCTCCCATTAAAACATGTTATGTATGTTATGGTTTCCACCTCAGAACAAAGAGATGTCAGATCATTAAAGACTCCTTTCCAAAACTAGACAACAACTATTAGAGATTGAGGAATGCCATTTAATCTTGTGAAAATATACAAATAGACATCTTTCAATTGACATCTATTACAATAACTGTGGTAAGGACTGTTGGTGAAACGCTGGCTCATACTTTTTTCTGCTCAGTTTTTAGGATGAAAAACAAAACATTAAACTTTGCCCATTTGTTTTTAGCATTGTCTTATTTACTATACTGTATTTAGTGTTTGGAGCAAATAACATTATTAGTTAAAATATGCCTTGAAAAACACAGAAATAGTCACTATGTAGCAGTTAAGTAGAATAAAGTCAATAATAAATAAAATGTATAGAACTGTGTGCTAAACTATTGTAAATGTAGCCATATGCCTCTCCTTTATATTTTCCTTCTCTGTAGTTTTGCATGTGGTCAGTAGGTGGCAGCATTTCACCAGCCTCAATCCAGCATCCCTGTCTATTTCTCTTAAGAAGCTGTAGCTCTTTAAGTGCATAAATATATCTGCTTTTTAACCAAATCCCCGAGTTTTCCGAGTGTAAGTGAAGTCAGATCAGAGAGAAGTGAAGATGAGAAATGTGATTCTTCTCCAATAAAACTCCAAATACATCCATCTCTGAGGTGTTTCCCCTCTGAGCCGGAGCGTGCAGCCTCTAAGTGAGACAGATAGGGTTTACAGTGATGTGACAGGCAGCGACTGTGCACGCTCTGATGTCATTAGGTAACGCTGGATTTCCCCACTGACAGCGAGAGGCTAATGCTCCGTTACCGAGCTCATTTGTCAACAGCCACAGCCGACACACAGAGGCTTGTTTATTCTCTCCCAAAGCACACTGTCCAAATCTGCTCCTATTTCGGACTCGGACAGTGTTACGGAGTAAATATCAAGTCTTTATTTGACAATTAACTGACCGAGCTTAATTGATTTCAGTTATTTCAGGTAATTACAGGCTGTGTGTCTTTTAATTTAAGTGATACAAGTTGGCCTCCTTCAGACTTTGCAACTTAATGTCTGTCTTTGGACACATGTTCAGCTCGACTCTTTGTATTTAATTGTAGTATTTACCTGTGTCCACATTAGATCAGCTCTCACTTTCTTGCTTCAAAAGTAAAACTACGGCACCTTTCTTCAAATTGTTCTTGAGATGAACCTTCATATGACAGGAAGAAACACTTAATCGTTTACTCAAAGTGTTTATTAGCAAAGCTGTTTGTTATATAGATAGATTTGTTGTCCAATGCTTTTTGCTTAAATGGGGATTACCTGACTTTTTTACTTTCGCATTTAAGGAAAACTGTTTAATCACATAATAACATATTGTAAAAAGAATGATAAGACCTCACCTGTTCTTTATTATAAAGGATTTTACTCGCTCCCATTGGTCACTCAATAAGGAAGTAATGGCTAACAATGAAACAGATTGCTAAACATGTCTTTTTACAGCAAAACAGTGCAACAACACAGGGGTAAAGTGAATTACAGATAAATATTGGCATTGAATTCGCGTAATGTTTAATGAGGCAGAGATAATTACGTGATCGCAAAGGTCTGACAGAGAAATCAAAGCTTAAAGTTGACTAAACTTTGGTTTGATGGAATGTGTTTTGTGGCAGAAAATTGGTTTGGTTTGACCTTTTTTAATAAAATAAAAGCAGCAAAGGTCGTTAGGCTGCTGCCATAAAATCAGGTAGTGGTGCTTTAATAGAACATTGCATTGTATTGCGTATGAGCAGAACTTGTGACATAAAGGACTCTGTAAAATATAGAAAACTGGCTCTGATTTTTCTTCTGTTTACTACAGCAGTATACAGCTACAGCTTCAGCCTCTCATATCACACTTCAAAGGAACATTCACTCACTTCTTTATTCTTTGTAATGCCAACTAAACGTCAAAGTAAACCGTGTTGTACCGACTCAGATTGCACAGTTTTGCCAGAAGTGTGCTTTTACAGGTCAGCGAGGATGTATATTGTGTGTGTTGATATCTCGATGACAGTAAACGCTTGATGTATTGTGTGACCCTGGTGTTTTTTACCCCACTTTAATCTCTTCTTCCTTTCACAATAGACTTTATCTCATTTCCACCGCGCCCACCTGTCTGCAGCCCACTCACAAACACCAGCGCTGTTCGGTTTGTTCTGCTTCACACATTTTGGACCGTGTGTTTTAATGAGAGCCAGTGTTTGCAGGTTTCAAAGCCTGTTTGATCTGCCTTTATTCTCCTTTCATATTTGCTGATGCACAAACTGCCCGCTGGTGTTTTTCTTCTGTTTTTATCCGCGCTGACGTCAAACGAGGCCGCAGTTTAAGTCCAGTTGTTAGAGTTTAAACTTCTGGGTTGGATCTGTGGCGTGTGGGCGGGACACAGAGGCGATGTGTCAGACACTCGGACACATACTAATGGTCTCGACTGGCTGCTATTCAGCTCGGGTCCTGTCGGGTGTGCTTCAAAATGCCACCAATTGCGGACATATAAATCATCATACACAGATTAGAAAGTGCATCTTTAGTTCCTAGTGATCATTTTCCAGCACATCATGCAAACAGAGAAAATGCAATAAGATCCGTCTGTGTCCAAAATCAACTCCTAGCCCCAACATAGTGCACTACGGTGTTATAAAACTGCAGTGCTACTAGTATTACTGTTGGATTGAAGAGTAACTGGAATTGTAAGCTTGTTTGGAATACTTCCAGGTCGTGATTTGTAAAGCTGGAGGTTAACAGAGAGGGTATCTTGCTCTGAAGGATGCAGAATAGCTATGGAGGGACAAATGGGCAATTTGTACAGCCTGAATCGTAAATCAGAGTTAGATTTATTCAAAAACCAAAGAATCAGATCCGATTTTTAGGCCACACGTACTTTAGCTAAACTCTTCTCAGAAATGTGCCAAATAGATCCAGTCCTGATTTGAGAGGTGGGGGAAGATGTTCTGGTGTTTTCTCTCACTAATTAACCCAGTTTGACAATAGGAAGGCCCCTATTGACTTAGACTAAAAGATCCCTCATACAAGTAAAGAAACATTGCATTTCTTTGTAGTACTTTACAATAGAGTTTCATAAATGCTAAAGAGTAATGCCCAAATCCACTTGTGTCCATTCTTAGCTGATGAGTTCAAATCCTTCCTTGTTTTCACCTTTCACCTTAATGCACAGATATAAAACTTTTTGAAACGTGGATGCATTGTCAAAAGAGGATAATTAATGTTGTAGCAGCAAGAGTACAGCTGCTGCAGTAAACAGCTTTCTGAACATTCATAGAGCTGGGCCAATTAACTATAATTTAGGGACTCAATATTTGATGCAGTGTAGAATTCATGAAGTGAGAGCCTGACTCTGATCAAAACCAGAAACAGCCGTTAAAAATAAACACTAGCTTTGACGTCAGGAAAAAGTACATTTCTTATGTTTTCAGTTTGAATATGATGTTTATTACAGAAACAAGGTGTCATTTATTTGATAAACATTTCCAATTATTGCGTCTTGTTTTTGCTCAAGTGAGGATTATCTATCTTCTAATCAGCTGAGTGCAGTGTTTAGCTCAACCTTTTCCAAAGTGTACCACAAAGAAGCTCCTAAGTGGTAGAGTATGCTTTTATGGGACATTTTGGACCTCTTTTGGTGGAACACTTTCTTTCCCATAGCCATCAGACTTTTAAACAGTTAACCAGGAAATGTACTTTTGTCCTACAGTTGTTATTGCACACTCTATACAATAAACACTTTGAATATTCAATCTTTTGGGGGGTTTACAGCAGCCATTACAGACACAACAAAATTTCATCCCGTTTCTTTGACAGTGTTACCAAACAGAACTAGTGTGAATCAACCATACAATTTCAACCACCCTGTCTTTTAAAAAATCTATCGTCTGATGTGTGCAATAAAAATTAGATAAAGTAAAAGCGAGTGAAACATTGGCAAAGACATAGAGGCTGTCAGTAAAAGCGGAACACAGTGAAACGATGGAACTAAATGAGAGAAAAAGGAGAGGAGGGCGGCGGAAGAGAGCGCATTACTGGTGGCAGACTCTGTCGTGGAGTTAATGGGGTTTTGCCACTTCCTGTGATCCCAGCGCCTTTTGAACTGTGGCCTTTGCATAAAGAGAGATCATTAACGCTCAGTTCAAGCTTCTGCCAAAGGACGAGGGGCCGGGAAGCGAGAGACTGGAGCCTGACGCTGGACTGAGAGACAACAACGCGGACAACAGAAACTGTGTGTTACAATGTGTGAGATCTGGAGTATTTTGTCTTTATTTCATTTTTGACTGAAACAACGAATGAATCTGGCTCAAAAGATAGTGTTTGACTCTCATCACCCCCTGTGGTCTGAGTATGAACTGCTACCTTCAGGACGCAGGTACATGATGCCACGGATGAGGACCAAGAGAGGCATCACATCCTTTGTCCCATGAAGTATCAGCTGCTCAGTCAACTCTGATAATGTTTTTATTCTTATTGGCACTCAGCACTCCCATAGTTTATTCCTGTGATGCCTACAGTTGTATATTGTTTTTATTTGATCTTTTATGTGTTTATTTATTCATTTTTGTATTATTGTCTTGCTGGGCTTTTTCATCTTTTTGTTATGTCCACTGTGTTGTCCTGTCTGAAATCTGTTTTGGGTTTTTTTGTTTTTTTTTGCAATAAAGGTTTCATTCATTCACTTATTGACCCTCAATTTCTCAACTGCTTTTAATGTCACAAGGCCTGCCTCACTGTTATCTCTAAGGACAAGCTAAAACAAATAATATTGCTCTTCAAATTTGCCTCTAAAAGGTGTTTTTTTTATCATTGTTCAGAAAAAAGGGCAATGAATACATTACTTGCTGGTACAAAATCTCAAACCAACAGCTAAGTTTTGTTATGTTTGGGGGTTTGGCTTTAGGTTCTTGACTTTGTGTCCAAAAGTTAAAAAGCATAAAGCGTATGCAGGGCCCAGTGCAGTGACAGTAAATAATGAGATAAACTCTCTTCAGGACTCACTGATGATTTATTGGAGTTTGACTGACATTTCCTGTTTTGTGGATAAAAACATGATGGACTGTTGGTTTCAGCGACGCCTATTGCCTGGCAGTTGAGAAAATGGATATAAGTCTATGTATTAAAATGATCCAACTGAGTGAGAGGAGCTGGGGTCAGGAGCACAGATGGGCCCAGCTAAGGTCCAGTCATCACAGTGGGTCAGACAACTGCAAGAGTACCCACTCCCCAGGATTTCAGGAAGTCTGTCTGGACGACTCTTGTGAACCGACCCTGAATTACTCCATGGCCATAATCCAATGCCCTCTTAATTTACTCTACTCTAAGTTAGACCCTCTAATCCTGTCATGATAACAGTCCATTCTGTATTAATATAATGTCTGCTAGCGGGCCAGATATTTCAACTTACCAAGTATTTACTGTTCATTTAAAAAGTCATGTAGTACAAGAGACCAGTCTTAACCCCTACTGCCTGAATTTATATAGTATAAATATTAAAAAAATACTTGTGTTTTTGCTTTCAAGCAGATGCTAAATTAAGTAGAGATTGTCAATTTGAATATAGCACATACAATAGATATAAATTTAGGTATGATGCAAATTAGCGACATTAGGCAAATAATACAAATTAAACAACTTTTCCAGTCTCAGATATGCAGATAATTTATTAATGCTGCTACTGCCGAAACACAGTTCTGAAATTGAAATACAAATAATTCATGTTTCACTTTGCACTTTGAACATTAAAATACAGCCTGGCCATTACAATTTGGCCATTTGCAACTGCTTTAGACCACTGTCTTTGAATGTGAATAACAACACATTTAAAAATGTAACTGTATAAATGTAAAAAGAGAATGTACATATGTGCATGTTGTTATTCAGTTTCAAAGCTAGTGGACAGCAATGCTGTAAACACCTAAACTGTTAGGGCCAGACTGTATTCTTATGTTAAAAGTATAACGTTTAAAACATAAAACATTTCTAATTCAATTTGAACAATAGCAGAATCAATAAAATACTGGAAATTTGTTAAATTACTATTATGCTAAATGAATGTGGTTCAGTTTCTGCCCTAGACAGTGTCAGTGTCTGCATCTGATCTGTGTCAAAAAGGTATTGATTGAAATGCACTCATTAAACCAAACTTCAGATATCAATTATATAAAATACTTATACTTAAACAATTCAAAGCTTAAAGTGTATGTTCAGGATTACAATTAGATACAAAGCATTTGACATATATACACAGAAGTTCTACAATACGGCACATAAATACAATATATACAAACCTGCCTGATGTCGCAAAAACACGTCAAACCAAAATATGTAAATAACTTTAACAATTTGACAATTTATGTGATCTATCCTGATATATAAGCAGTAGAAGCAACTAATAAGCTGGTGTGTATTTTTATTTTTGGCACAACAACTCAAATTATGACAATTTACAGTTCTGCTGTTAAAGCCAGCGGCATTGTCAAGAAGCCACTTCCTAAGACCACAATTAATATATCTAAGTCTGTTCTTGGGATTCATTGAAAACCACAATCATTTTAAATTCAATAAACATCTTGTTCTAACTCTCTCTTCTTCACCAAACACTAACCTCCATGAGTCTGTACTTGGTCTAAGACTGGACTTAGACTGTTTACATTTTTAACTGTTCCCTTGTATCTATTACAGTACATTTTTACACTGGTTCTGGTCTTGATTCATCTTGATCTGGTCATGCCCTGAGATTGTCTCGGTCTTGACTCTGTCTTGATACTCTCTGGTCTCAGTCAGTGCGGTCTTGCCTACAAACACTAGATTTACATCATATTTGTTTAAGTTATGTTCATTTTAAGACCAGTTTTTTTTAGATTTTTTCATTCTTTCCGTTTTTCCTTCACTGATAACGTCTCGGAAAAGTCCTGGAATGATCTGGAGGAAACGGTGTGAGTCTGTCACTAGTCTCTCAGCAGGACAGTCTCACACCTGAGGATTCAAACTGAAATCTAATTTAGTCATAAACATACTGTATTGGCGTCCATATTACGCTCCACAATAGATGAGATCACATTATGTTGAGACAAAATGTAATTAACATCCACTGCTTTATTAACATTCACTGAGCAGCAGCAGGTGCTTTGGATTCACACTGATTGAGAAACATCTTGACTTTGTCACCGGAGAGCATTTAGGAAAGAGCTTGTATTAAAACATTAATAGATATTTCTATTTTATTTTAGTCACGGAGTAAAGTGAAAACACTCTACGTATGTGCCTTACCTATGTCGCAAAAATGATAACACACAGGCAGATGGCGGTTGGTCTTTAAATACGTTCACCTCCACATTATTTTAAAGGCCATGGGTGTAGATGGGAAAAAAGGGTTTTCATTTAGCAATGATTCATTCTTTTTACATTATACCTTTAACTTTAAATCCCATCTTTGCAGGTAAAAATCAACATGCAACACTGGATTATTCAAGTCCTAGACATGGACAATGACTATAATTTGAACTCAGGTTTCCATAACGATAGACAAAGCACATTGATTTTAATCACTGGCTGATTGATGAACACAAAAAAAAAAAAGTAATCAGGTCAAGGGCACAAGATTTGGAGACAGTGATTTGGATTTGGACTCCTGCAACAGTTGGATGAATTAAAAAAAAAAAAAAAAAGAAAAGAAAAACCCTGGGTGAACAATCAAGAACCCCTCTGATTCAATATGGTTCATCCAACTTGATCTAGTTGTAGTCAAGACCGCACTGAGTGAGACCAAGTCATATCCAAGACTAGAGAGACCAGTGGACAATACTCTGTAATAGCTACAAGGGAATAGTTAAAAAATCCTAACATTCAAAGTCCAGTTTTCAACCAAGTCTAATGTCATAGAAGGGTTAAAGTTTGGTGAAGGAGGCAGAGTTAGTCCAGTGAGTAAAAAATAATACAGGTTTTCATTTCATCTACAAAAGAAAACAAATGATATCATTTAGAAAAGATAAACCGTTTGTGGTCTTGGACGGTCGTGAAGTTCAAGACTGAGTAAAAATTAGGGCGAGACCATGACCTTAACAAAATTCATCTCAAGACCAAGACCGGTCTCAAGTACTACATCCTTACCTTTAACATAAATCATTTCCGGTGTCTGGTGATTAGCAGCACCTTGGGGAAACCTACCCTCTTAACTCCAACAGGAGCAGTATATCATTTTTCAACACTTGTATCTGTTTTGCTTGTATCTTTGGCTTCATTTATATTAAATAATTAATGGCACACAGATCTGATGTTACATTTATACAATACAAAGACAAGAAACCAGATAAAATACAGATATCAGACAAAATACTTAATATTATTTGATTCTATTTTGAAAATTTTTAAAGATGTACTTTTTCTTACTCCATAATTGGATGTTTTTGGGTTTTTTTTTGGCCTTTTTTGTCTTTATTTGTTAGATACAGTGGATCAACAGGAAACGGAGAGAGACTGTGAGACATCACACACAACATAATCAAGGAACGCTGTTACCAGTTGTTCTCTATCAGTAATAATTAGGTTTGCCCCCTTGACACGACCATTAAAACATTTGACTCACTGCAATAGGTGTTTCTCTCAGGATGAAGAATGCAGTAAATGGTTACCTTTTTTTTTTTTTTTTTTTTTTCAAATTTTTTCTATCAATGTCGTCGCTAAATCCACCCAAACACACACTGATTATTGGATGACCAGCTCCATCCATGAGCCACTGTCTGTATATTCCTCATTCTCTGTGCGAACATGTGTGGCTCAATCTCTTTTATAATCTGTCCATTTCCAAGCTGTAATGAAGGCAATAAAAACTCCCTCTTCATTTATTATCTTCCATTGCATTCCTGTTTATTTGTCTGTTCAGCTGTATCCATGGAGTGTGTGTCCAGGTCGTTCTGTTGCCCTTGTTGGCCCGGGGCTCCAGATGGTCGATCCACAGGAGTCAGCTGCCCACGGGGCTCTATCCTCCGTCGAGCAGCACCAGTGCCCACCACGGACCCACCCTGACAACAGGAGACTGCACAATGGACTGAGCTCAGAGGGAAAGAGAAGAGAAGGAAGTAAATGCCTATTATTGCAAACATTTACTTCCACACATTTTATCGTTTATGTTAAATATTTTGGTGCTTTGGTTTTATAGCAGTGAAGTCAATTTATTTAACCTCATCCTACAGAAGCATAGGCAATGGTCGATACTGTGTTGAGTATTCACTGTAATGGCTGGCAATGAACTTCTGACTAAGACATTCAGTGTATCTCCAGTTTTTCATTTATATCGACTCTTCCTTAGCTCCAAGAAAAACCTCGAAGACTTTTCAACACTGATTTATTTCAAAATCTGCACAATATATATAAATATTTATGCAACAAGACACACTAAACTAAAATAAATATAGCATTCTATTTTCTAGATGTGAAAACTTGGCCTGACTGCCTTAGAAGTTCTCAGCAGATGTTTGTCTAATATATCTGCTGCTAGTAGTACAACAGCCCGGAGAGGACAAACTTTAGTCTGGCCAGCCATCCTAATTCTTTTTTCTATTCTAGACAAATAATTAGCCTGATTTTTCAAGGTTTAAGTTTGATTTCCAGGAAGAGGAACAGATATAACAGATCAGAAGTCTGAGGGGCAGCATTATTATTCACCAACAAGATTTAAAAAACATACAACCAGCCAGAAAAACAGAGCCCACCCCATTTTTAATAACCAGATATGATTGTTCAGATAGGACTGAACTCAGTGGGAGAGATTCCAGACCCACTTGACGTTGTGGAGAAAGAGCAAAGTGAAAGGTCAGGCAAGACAAACTTAGCACTACTAGAAGAGAAATTTACTTTTTAATTTTTTTTTTTTTTTAACACATTCTTGCTTAAGTTCTTGGACATTTATAATTTTATTTTTTTTTTATGAAATTTGTGCTATCTTTGCCATCAAGGTAGGTGACAGGTGTGGAATTGTAATTTGGATTTTTGCCTCTGGATACTACAAGAAATGCTGAAAATTCTGCAATGTACCTTTAAGTACATGTGTGAGCCTATGCTTTACGTTACTTTATTAAGTTAAATGAATATTTGCTGTATTTCCACTTTTACTCATCCACACTTCAACCTCTTTACCATCTGTCTTTAAGGACACCGCAATCAACAGTACGTCGTTTTATTTGTGCTAAGCTCCGTTAAATGATTAGCTCACTTTACCGAAGCGGCAGCAGCTGCAAATGTCAGGGCCACTCATGTCGACCCCGTCCTTTCCACTTCGACTCCCATCCTTAACCTTACTGTAGATAGCAAAATTGACGGAGATGACGAGAAATTACACAGACGATGAGTGTGGGCTGGTAAATGTCAAGTGGGAGAGTGGAAATGAGAAGGGAGCCCTTTGTAATAAGAGGGAAAAAGTTTCGGAAAAGCAGTGTAGAACTGTATTTGATTGGTCTTTATCTGAGAAAAAGGAGCTGGGATGTACTTACTGAAAAAACACCTCAATTTTTTCAAAATTCAAAACACATGACTTTACATTAATTTGCCATGAGACTTTATTTTATTGGATGTACTTGCCTTCTTGTTAGCACGATTATACAAGTTGGGGCTGAGGTGGCTCCATAAAGACTAGTCTGGACTTAGAGAGCAAGACTAATACCAGCTAGACTTGATAAACTACAATAACCCCTGAAGAGATTAAATCAAGCCTAATGAAAAGCTTTGGTGAGGAAACAGCCTCCTTCAACATCCCTTCAACACTAAAAGAAGTCAGAGGAGAAACTCGAAAACGTAGTGACACACCACCTTTCACCTCAGTTTGTTGGAGCTGAAGGGATAGAAGTGAGAATAGTCAAAAGTATGAACGAGCAAACTGTGACACAATTAAACCGTGTTAAAACTGCAGTGTGTTTTACCGTCATGTGAATAAGGCCCATCAAAGATCACCTAATACAGACATTTAAATATGAGAATGATGGCCACACTCCATGAAAAGTGTCTCTCCAATTTAATCATTTCAGAAACAGTAACCCTGTCGATGAAATTAAGCACAAAACATGTAAAAGACAGATGTGTCATTAAATATTTCATAAACATTGTCAATCTTGGACCATAAATTGTGGAAAATAAATTTATCAGTTGGCTAAATATTTATAAAAATATAAAGTGGTCTGGTCAATCAAATGTTAGCTGAAACTGTTAAAAGCCATTATGGTTTTCTTAGCACGAACATTTGAAAACATAGTAATTGATATATTTAAGGTGAACCCACTGATGAGCAATGGAAGCTCCTCCTTCTTGGAAAAAGTTCTGTTGAGGAATGAATGGCCCCAAGTTACTCATGAGTAAATGTTTGCAGAAAAAATACACCAACTCCACCTGTTTCCATTTGTTTTGAAAAAAAAAACCAGCTGGACTCTTTATTATCTCCAAGTTTAAGCTGCTGCCCAGTGTTAACAGAAGCACATTTCTACCATACGTTCACTTAATCCCGTTTCTTCTTTGGTCAACATGGTCACAGTGGTGGAACGACACTGGGCCTTGCTGCACCCTTGTTTTGTGCACATTATCAGCTGCTGGGATGTTTGGGGAAACGCAGCCAAAGCCCCATGCAGTCATTATAATTGGCCATTAAAGTATCATCACAAGCACAAAGGAGCACAAGTCTCCCCGCTCGCTGATGGATAGATACGGCCTTGGCCACACAACGTTGGCCCGGAGCCTCCCTGAAGCTGCCGGATGATGAGGCAGCGCTCTCCGCCGTCGCAGCCCAGTCAGGGGCCGCTAATCTAAGCCGTGCAGCCGGGGAGCAGGTCCTGGAGTGGGTCCAGCTCCACCACATTTGGACAAAGAGGGGCTTTATGTGTGCATACTAATACAGCGATTCAAATGAGGGTTTTTTTTTCTGTTCCATAATGAACATGTGGCAAATGAATAATGTATAGACCAACTCACAGATGTCAGGCTGTCAGTTTTAACATGCGCCGTTTAAACTGGATGTTGACAGATGTCTGCTGACACCTTCACGTGCACGAGCGCTCATGGGTGAATGCAAAAAGGATCTGTGAAAATGCTCACCACAGAGACTGAGGACACTACGACACTTTTTACCCTAAAGAAAGAAGGAGAGGAGGAAGAGAATGTAAAGCCATACAAGAGGAACGAAAACATGTCTGTCAAACAATAATACAATGTTGTCTCCACTTTAGCGCTATGGTTAAAGTTTCATAACAAATATAGGCAGAAGTGTCCTCATAAAAGTGAACTGTACCATACTATTTTGTGGACACTGTAGCTTCTGGTCCAAGTGTTCCAAGCATTCCAAAGAGTGGAGCTAAACACTGCAGTCTATTGATTGGACGATAGAAAATGAGCAGTGAAACAATAAACATGAAATACATTTTTTTTTGTTCTTGTTATAAGCAGTGGAAACATGCTAAATGCTATACTTTTGTCAGAAACAAAGCTAGCTTTTCTTTTTTTTTTTAGCAACAGCTGGTACTGCTTTTAGACAGAATCGGTGTCTTATGCAACTCTCCATTTACTGAATAAAAACATTGCATTTATCATCTACATTGCATTAAACACAAGCAGGACTTTTGATGTTAAAGCAATTTTCTCCAGTAGGGGGCGCACACCCCTCTACAGACTGTCTGTGTTGTCACGACAGTGGTGCCACATTCATGGATGTCATGTTTACAAGTGGAGACTATCCAAGTGACAAGTTTGGAAGAAAAAAAAAAAACATATCCTCTTAAACAGTAGGTCATTTTAGTGTATTTGGTTCAAACTCTGCTATGGTCTATTATATTGACCTATTTCTGCAGTCTCTATTTGAGTGGCATAAAGAGTGTCACTCACTCTATCTCTCACTGTCCAGCTGAGAGTACTGTGTCACTGAGATAGACATGATTCTCCCAAATATTGTCAAGAACCATTAAAATGATTTTGAGAAAATATATTTTTGGGGCTGAAAGTTAAGCAAAGCCACTTGAAATAATGAGTGTCTAATAAGTAGGAAGTGCTGCAGTGAATAATGGTCAGAAAAAAGGAAACAGTGCAGCAGTACACGTCTGTACATCCAACCTCACATCACTGCATCAACTTCTTTATCTTAATTACTGCAATTGCAACATGTCTGTGGAGGTTGACAGTCCTCCATTGACAACTGACAATATGTCACAAAATCAGTCCCTTGGAAGAGGGGTGAAATGTCCAGATGCCTTGATGCCTTTCTTGAATAAGCCTACTGGCAAAACAAAAGTCTAAAAGTCAGATCCAAATATAAATGATAATCTCATGTGGAAACATTTGAGATTTGTAAGGATAAAGAAGGAAAGATGTTAGTTAAGTTTGATTAGAGATAGTATAATTTTGTGCAGGAATAAAATCATGATATATCAGATCAGCTATATATGATCAATATATCTTATCATCACAATTGTTTTACTACTTTATCCTAATGTAAATATGTAAACTGTTGTATGGATGCTATATTGGATGCACTGGATTGAATCAAAAACTGGAAAAGCACTGACTCAAAGACAGCAGAGTAGTTATAACAACACTATGTAACTTTTCACCCAAACATATGGAGCCTGAAAATCGTTATTATAGCTTTTCAGTGACTTTGATGGTTTCTTGGCACAACAAGCCAACTGCTCTTTTAAAGACACACTACCGTCTTGTGAGAATATATACTTTGCCGCATAAATGCAATTTCACATCACATCTTATATTTATGAAAAGTTAAGTCACTTATGTGTTGGCTCAAATTGAAAGTGACTGGTGCAGAGTGGTTGACTGCAGAGTAACACTGTGCCAGCGGCCATTCTCCAAAGCACCATTTACCCGATCACGTTTGAGTGAGCGTCCAGGTACAGGCCAGGTCTGTAGGAGTCGATGAGTCTGCTGCTGGCTTTGTAGAGCTGTGTGTGGGCAAATCTTAGTACCAGAATCCTTTTAAGAAACAGTCTGCTGTAGGCTCGGGCTGTTAAAAAAGTAGTATATTTTAGCATATAAAAACAGAGGAGCACATGGCAGGTACATAGGGACGCATGCAACAGGAAACCAGGTACCAGGTGATTCCATGATACCTCTTTCTGATTCTTTCTGTCGCTAACTTTGACAGTAAGTAGTCCAAAGAGGAAAAAAAAACATGCTGTCGTTGTTACACCATGGTACACACAGCAAGATAAGCTCAGTCTCTGTACATGGTACAAACAAATGAAAACTGTGCAAAAATAAATTGCTAGTGTGTAAAATCAGCAATACAGATGCCATTACTATACTATAAAAACCTAATATTCCCTCCCATTGTTTGTGAACAATTTTCTATTTGAGAGGTTGAAGTCTTGAGGACAGAATGAGCTTTCCTATGTAAAAAAATGTTATCTGTACCCTTTATATAACTGGAAAAAACATCGTAGACATGATGCAAAGTACTTTTTCCTCCAAAGTAAATTTAAGCACTTTTTTTTTTTTTTTTTTTTTAGTAGGTAGATTTTGTCTTTTACCAAAACTGCAACAAGCAGATCTTCAACTCAAAGGTTGGTGACCACAGTGTGCAGCTCCTAAAAAATAAAAATGGAAAAGCAATTTGTAATTTCTTTTGTAAATCTTTGTCTCACTCTGCATACAAAAGTATACTATAAAAATATGAATAAAAGACACATGTGAAATGAAAAAGTATAATTTAAGCTCTACACAAAAGTCATGAAAAGCTATTTGATTTTTTCCTCATTCACATCTCATGAGTTAAACACCTTTAAAGCATTGTCTTTTTTTTAATTTAAAGTTTCATTTCCTACACAACTTCTGACTGATAGAAACAGTACATGTCCAAACCTCAGCTTCGCCTGAGCCGTCCTCTGTGTTGTGATATATGAGAGTTTTTGAGCGTCGGCTGACCTTTAAGGCTCTGATGCTGCGTAAAAACTTTCCACGGGCTCCTTGTCGTCCTTGTTGTGGTGGCGATTGATTTTCAGTCAAAACGCCAAAGCTGAAATGTATGCTCTGACTGATCACTTCACATGAAGCGAATCACATCTGCGTCGAGCCGGTGAGCACCAGAATACCAACACAGGCTTGTATTCGTCAGGGGCAGGATGATGGATAACATTCAGGTCAGAGTGTGGAAAGTTCTTCAACTCACATGACTTTTACATTTCACTTAGGACGGAAAAAATATGTTAGATTTTCAATTGTGAGGTGATTCTGTAATGCACAACTCATTCAAACTATGCCCACACTTCGATTAAGACTTCTGACTTTATCCGGGTTTGCAGCACAGGAAAGAACTGAATTATTGAGTCCACTTCCTCTCAGTCTAATCTATGCTTCATGTGGTCTTGGTATTTAATAGCATTCAGTTTTTGTTAAGACACGAGGAGCTAATGTGAAATTCAAAGATAAATGTTGAATTTAACACTCAGACTTTACAAGATACCAACAAAGTCAGAAAAAACCTAGTCCTAATGTAATAACTGTGCCTTCAGATTAGCACCTGAGCAGATTATAAGCAGCGGTAAACTAGCTTTTTCTTTTTAAACATTTTTTAAAGAGGCCAAAACAACAGACAATCAAGTTTAGCCAATTTCAAAGTGACTCAAAATATATAATTTGTATATTTGTACGCAGGTAATGAGCAGAACCATGTCAAGATCACATGGTGTGTGCTCCATCAACATTTCCCTCACTGGGACTGTGCTCTGTGGTAAAGTTCCTCCTGCAGGTGCACTATGTCTAGTATCAATATAGTGCTATAATTCTGTCTTGTTCTAGTTCTGTCTTGCTCTTGGTGTTTATGTAGTTAAAGCACTTACTGCTCACTCGTGACACTGGTCCTTATCCAGGCATATTATGCTTATATTCCACTGTTTGTAAAAGTCCAGAGTCAGCCTGACAAACTCTTCCTTAATATCCCAACATAATGTCCCCCTCTCTTTCTTTCTCTTTCTGCACTGAATATCCATCTCAACTTTCATTCATTTTGGATTTTTTTAGATGGCGTGCCATGATAAAAAGATTGCTGAACCCTGCTCTAAACACTCATCATGTCTTTTCTGATTTGATCACCTCACACCCCTCCTTCCTATAGCCTGTGAGCATCTATGGTAGCCCTGCATGGACATGAACCATCATATATTCAACATGTCTCAACAAACAGTTCAGATGATAAACATTAAGGCAGTTGCAGAGGTGAGGGTCCAGGTCTCAGAGCCGAGAAGAAGAAAATACAAAATATACAGCACTTCAAATCTGGGGTCCTTTTTTTTTTTTTTTTTTTTTTTTATTTTTTCATGATGTGTATTTTTGCAATGGGACTCGCGTTAGATTTATATATTTGACACCTGTTGTGATGTTGCATGTAAAAACAACTCAAACTGCTTTAATTTAATGGTTATTTTGAAATGAACATAGCTAGGCTCATCCCAGTCCTACCTAACCATAACGGAACAGTCTTGTGGCTAAACCTTTTTATCTCCATAAATACGTTTAGCTTTAAGAGTCATTGCTAATGGAGCTTGACATCTCGATATGAGCTCGGTTGGATCTGCTCCATTTGCTCATGATCCCTGGTTATTACAGAAAGGTCACTCCGACTGATGCTTTAACCACATCTGAGAAGGAAATGCAGCTGGATGTGGCTCGTCCACAAAGAAGCTCCTGCTGAGTCTGCTCAACGCACCATTAGGCCTGTGACTCCCCGACATCTGTCACCAAAGACCAGGACACTGAATAAAAACATAACTGGAGCCCTAAACAACATGGGTCCATTACAATAATACTGGGATTCTGTAAAGGCTTTGAAGCAGTTCTTTCGTTTGAACTGATGCCTCAATGTCACTGAATCCAGTATGGGACACAGTGAAGGACAAACTGGCACCAGTCTGTGTCATTATTATTCATGAAAGGAATATGCTGAGTATTAATGGAAGCCTGTGAAATACACATATTTTACACGGGCTTGTAGTTGTTATAATTGAAAGGTTCCCACTGTGTTCAGTTGTAATTTCTGTTTGAGCATTAATAAGCAGCAGACACGTATTTAAAGTTACAGTTACCAAACCCATTCAGTTTGTAAAGTGAAACAGGTCTGATTCCTTCGCTTTACAGCCATTTCCACTCTCATTGGACCAATCGTAAACTTAAATAGGCTTTTTGCTTCATTTCTCTGATTGGTTGTATGTATATCTAATTGTGTCCAGCGGCTGTTGGTACTTCCCCCTAAGACTAATTCTAAAAAAAATACAAGATTGCTGGACAAACCAAAGGTGAAGAGACAGTGTTCCACAGACTTAAGTCTCTTCTTGCTGTTGTTGATTTATTGTTCATGTCTTATGTGCTGATTTCAGGTGGTTCGTGAGTAGTGTCCCAAGATTTTAAGGAAAATAATGAAAAGTCAAAGGTGGAGTTAAACATATTGATCTGTTGGCTCGTCTTGTACTTGGAATAACGTTACATAAGAGTAAAGATTTCTGAAAGTGTCTCTGTGGCTCAGTTGGTAGAGTCAGTATCATCCAGCAGTATACAGTCTCTCTCAAAGCTACACACAATGGCAACACATGTACATGAGTGTGTACATCATTTCTAGGATTTCAATGTTTGACAGGACCAGAAATTCAACTGTCTTTAGCCGTACCTCATGTAAACACGGCTCACGTCAACATCCGTCAACCCCTCACTTGTTGTTGGAGCTCGTCACCCCGCTGCCCTGTCTGTGAGTTCACCCAGGACGTGCATGTGAGCTGAATCCTATCGGTAAAAATCAATCACGGCTCGTTGTACCGTGTCTTGTTGCTCTCTATATTTCAGCGGCGCTCCCCGGTCTATCCCCTGTCGTCCATCACGTCTTCATACGAGCAGCAGAAGCGGTCAGAGCGGGACGTGATCGCGCTGCACAACTGCCGCCCGGCCTCCAGGGTGGGATCTCTCTCGCCGGCGTCACCGTCACTTGACCTTCCCTGTTGTGTTTGCAGCGGCGGGAGACAAGGTGAAATCCAATAAGATCTTGATAAAGCGCCGTGTCACCAGCGCGGCGTGTTCTCGGCGTGTTGTGAGCCACTGCTGCGTTGTAAAAAGAGAAAGAGGCTTTAGAGGGGGGTTATTATCCTGGGGCTGGACCTTAGATTAATACTCAATTTGTTGTTTCTATTTTCTCTATGTCTACGAAGTCCCAAGGCTGATCCCAGTGGAATATTTTTCTGACAACCCCTTGCCTCCTGAACCAGCCACAGGTTGGAGTTTCTCCAGGGTTTTACAGATTTTATGAGGTCACAAATGTCTAGACAGGAAGACTTCACATAACATCACCGATCCATGTTTGAATACCAATCAGAGCTCAACAGGCATCGGGAGAGGCTTTTGCATGGCAGATACTTAGAGGCATTTCCCAAAATACTGCACATTTTGTAACAAATCACCCTTTGAACAAGGAAAATATTGCTACAACGCGTTTGAGTCACGGGTGGACCTGCTATCAGCTGATAGCAGGTCCACAAATCCTCTAAACTGAAAAAGATACATTTATCCCTGTTGTATTCTTATTTCCATTATGTGCCATTATACACACATACATATACTACAGCAGTTTAATGGCAGAACTATGTGGCCTTTCCAATTTTAAGGTTAATTTCTAAATTAAATGTGTCTAGGTTGTAGCGTTAAACATGATTTGGAGCAGAACAGGCCTTCAAAACAGCAGTCTTTAACTTTATGCAAAAGATTTCAATTGTTATGTGCCACTAGATGGAGTCATAAGCAATTACAGAGCCCAACAAACCAAAAATAATAATTGATTTACATTTACATTTGTCTTATTTCTGTTTTAAACTGTGAGATGTAGAGTGAGTCTGTTTGCGTTGCCTGGCCAGTCATCCATATTTTCTTTATTCTTTTCTATACAAAGAATAAGTCTAGTCTCCCCTGATTTAAGTTCTCCAGGAGGAGGAACAAATGGAGACAGATCAAACGACCTTTGAACCTTGATGTAACCGAACAGACAAACATCTCATTGGGTGAATGAGGATAAACATGGCCCAATGATATTTAGGCCTTCAGTCTTTTCTGGGGTAATTTGTGACATCACAAAATCTGTAAATTACAGTTGCAAGTTGCCAATAACTCTTAATTATCAGTTAATGCTATAATGTGTGAGACGAGACTGGGAAACATATCAAAAACAGTATATAAACTTTACTTTTCTTCTTCAGGGACTTCCATTATTTATGATTTAACAATTATTTGCATATTTAATTTGGTTTTTACACTGAATATCCTTTACCTGGTCTTTCTATTTACCTGGGCTTGGGACTGGCACAAAAGTGAACTGGATTGTGACCTTGTGGGCTGGATTATATCACAACAATTTAGTATGTCCCAATACCCCTTTTTAGTACTCACCGATGCTGACTATACACATGCATACCTACTATTTATGAACCAGACAGATTTAAGCGCCATGTTTTTTGAGTTTTGACGGAGACATTTTAACGTAGCATCATTTACAGTTCGCTTTACTTTTATCATCTTCATTTACACTCAGAAGTAGACTTGTATTCGAACAAGTACATGGGGCTCCAGTGTTTGTGAGAATCCAGTGCTGGCCCCTGTATCTTGTCAACCCTAAAACACATCCCATTCTCTTTACTCTATCACTCTGGGGCTCGTGCATCCCACAAATTCCCCTCCCTCTCGGCGAATTACTCACGTGTCTGTTTGGTTGCTCTCTCCTGCTCTTCTCTGTCTCTCTCGATGATGCCGCACACACATCTCTGCTCGTCATTGATTCGGATCCCTCTTCTCTCTCTCTCTGTGGCTCTCTCGCAACGCTTTCAAATATTTATTCGCGACACCTCAAAGGGCTTTTCGTCTCCCACCTGAGTGACACAGGCGGGCGGCTGGTGGGAAGAAACCACAACACTGCACGTAGAGTTTATCTTTACATGTAGGCAATGTTTTATTAGAGTATTTATGGTTATGGAGAACCGCACGTGGGTTAAAGGTGGAATTCTAACAGAGAATACATTTTCTTGTATTCCGTCCTTTTTTAATTCAGTCAGAAATAATATCTCCTCAAATAGTCTGTCCCTGCTGTGGGGTCAAACAATGGTAAAGCAGCCATTTGGATGTTTGTTAGCTCAGTAGGTTAGATTTGTTGTCATTGGCTGGTTTCACTGGACATATTTTTTTCCATTAAGTGGTTGACAAATGCAAACGCCACAGCAAAGATTGGCCACTGCCACTACCTTTCTCTGCACTGTTGATGTGATCTATCAAAGCAGTATATTCAGTTGATATAGCACAATGCCTTTTGACTTATTTGCCATTTAAATATTATCTGCACAAATAAAGCATAAAGAAAGGTTGTCTGATGGAGAATAATCCTACACTGAAATCAAGCTTCATTTCATTTTCATTTCATTTATTTCAGACAAATGGCACCTCCCAAAAAAAAAAAAATCACATATAAATTCCAAATTACCAAATAAAGCTTGTCTTGTTTTAATAAAAGATGCAAATTCTTAATAGTAATAATAAAAAAAATTCCCTTGTAAATGGACTAGTCTGGTGCTCATAGATTAAGTTGAAAGCTGAAAAAGAAAAGTAAAGATATATTGATAAACTGTATATGCTACATACAAATACTGTGCATGTGTCCTGAGCCACCACTAGATTTGTCCTCCAGCAATACCATACTTTATATAATATTTAATATCTTGTCAGTTTTTCTTTTTTTGTCATTTTAGTGTGACTTTGCCTTATGCTTATGGTTTGAACTGACGGCACCAGATCTTTGCTCTGAAAACTGCATTATTGGTGAGCAGATTTCTTGTATTTGAGTCCAACATTTGGATGAAGAACTACTTTATCATAAACATTTATTATTTTCACTCATATTAGTTTAGTCTGCTGTGAAAGTCTTTAATATTAAGCCAGTGCACCCATGTTCTGAATGAAGGACTCTAAAACGGTTCTCGACCCTAACACAACCCCCTCTGACCCATTGTGTTGGAAACGAACAATCCACTTAATGATTCAATTACCTCTGCCCTGTCCGCATTTAGCTCTCCACTCTCTCCATCCGTGACTGTGGAAACATTAGTGGAGAGAAGTGCGCAGTGGCAACAGGCAGCAGGTGTCTCTCTGCGCGTCTTTTCCTCCAGGACTTTCTCTCAAAGTGAGCTACTGCTGCTGCTGCTGCTTCTGTGAGTTTGAGGAGAAGACGCGCGAGGTTTGGACGCGTCGTGTGATTGATAACCCTCAGGAGCGAGGCTCGCGGGGGTCGCGGGGGCGCGCGGATTGAATTTGGAGAAAGCGCAGGGACCGTAAAGGGCGTGCCTAGAGCGTAATTCTTGCGCGTCTTCGTTTCTTAATGATTTGGCTGCAGCGAGATCGACCTGCCACCTACTGAGAGCCGCCTGTAACCTCCTCCACTCCGCGCTCATGGAGACGCTACAGCCGCTTCCACTCTGGATCCCGGACTCCTCACATCTACTCCTCGTCTACTTCTTTCACTGGAAATAAAGCGTATTTTGAATGAGTCGTGCGTTTTGGGGAGGTAAAGTAAAGGCACGTGGATTCCCAATGAGCCGGCTGCGTGAAGCTGCGCGCAGGTGCTCCGTGCATCTCACCGTCTTCTCCTCCTTTGCTTGTGTTTGAACTGCCTTTGCGCACCTTTCCGTGAGATCATGTCCACAAGGAACGCGCTGAAGGAACGAGCTGCTCTGGGGATTTTATTGGACGGATCTGGTTTGATTTGGGGTTGAGGAAAAAAAAAGAGAGGAAAGAAAACGCTTGGAAATTTAAGAATCTGTGGAGGCTGTGGAGTTGGGAAGATTTCAAAAAGTGAATTAAGGATTTACTTGGCTTCATTTCTTCTCCATCACATTTGGAGACGCTGTCTTATTTGATGTCCCAAAAGGTAAGAGAAAACAGTCCCTTTCCATTGATATTTCATCCATTTTACGCGTTGTCTCTTCTTCGAACAATCAATACGATGCAATGTGATATTTTCTGTGCAAAAAAAAGCCACAAGTAGGAGCATTATCTAAACCCTTGTTGCTATTTTTGGCACAGACCCGGACTTGAAGAGTGCGTAGAGACCAACTATAAATAACACATAGCATTGACACTTTGGAAAAAAACCCACACAACTCAATTTAAAGCTGAATCGATATCAAAAATGTTTTATTACGTTATAAATCTGACTCGGGGTGAATGTATTAAGACTGCAGGTGGTTATCACGTGATGTTCGTGAGGGATAGAGCAGAGGAGAAGATGGGTTAATTGTTTCTGAATGGCGCACAACGCTTGTCACTAATTAATTTCTTGACGTGGCTTTGGGTCTCAACAGGATTTAGGGCTTTATTGCGCCTCTGCCTCTTTGGGGTTTGTCCATTTATCAGTGTTTCTCCTGATTTGGAGCTGAGTGGTGGGGGTGCTTATTAGGCACTGTCCTCAGACCGTGGCCATAGGTCTCTGGAGCAACCTGTGAAGGAGGACAAGATGAAAACGAAGCGCAGTTTAGTGCCACCTTGCGGACAAATGGTGAGGTGAAAGTGAGAAGAAACTGAATTTTGAGAGAGGAACAGGTTTGGTTTAAGGCTGCACAATGCATTGGAGTTTAAAATGGTAGCTTTTTCCATCATTTTACTCGAATAGTCCCTCTTTCATGGACACAGGGGTGGGTACCATACATACAATTTATAAACCGCTCTGTTTCTCCTGTTTTGTTTAATGGCACCTGTCACCTCTGCACATCTCGTGAAGCTTGCATTGTAGCTTGATTAATATTGGTACAATGTGCATTTAGAGACTATTAAAGTAACATTTTTTAATAATGTGTTGATTTAAAAGAGTGGTTATTTATAAGGCAGCTCAGCGGTTCTAAAAATCTATGACAAAAGCGAGCTCTGCTTTTTTTCTTGAGTACACATAAAACTCAAGCTTATTCTAGAGTGTTGTGTCTTTCTTGTTGATTTTTGGGTTCTTTTTTAAAAAATTTTAGGACGCATAAACTGTCAATGAAAAAGAACCTGGAGGAAAAGTCTTCTGCTGTAATGAACAGTAAAAGACGAATGTTGCAGCTTTAAAATCAGAAGCTGCAGCAGTTTCCTACATTTCATAGACTTACTCTTTAATTTCTTTTTAATTCCCAAAAGTTAGAGTTGTTGAAATCTGACTCAAAACCAGAAGCAACTGTAGTAAGTGAACACTAGCTTTGTTCCAAAAAATCTCTCAAATCGAAACAAGCTTCATTTCATTGCAGTTTTTTTCTGTTTTTTGTTTAATCAACAGACTGTAGTGTTTAGCTCCACCTTTTTGTCAAAGAGAACCAAACTGATGGAACCAAAGGCAGCAGAAGCCGTTTACACGACGACGCATTTTGCCAAAACCGCAATTTTTCTGTCGTGTGAACACAAAGCTGGTGTTCTCTCTCGACCAAAACACAAACTTTTGAATCTGGCTGAGGAGGAATTTTTGTTTCATCAGCCATGAAAATGGTAAAGAAAACAATGACATCAAAGATATCACACCCCCTACTGGTCTGGCATATGTACTACACCTTGAACGGAAACGGCATTACTGTTGTGTTTGTGTTGAAAACTTAATTTTGCTGATATTTTATATTTATATTTTATTTATTAATATCATTGATGGATCAAAAATAATTCTACACTTGTTAAATAAAATACAATGCAATGGTAGAACATTATGCACAGAAGTCAGCTACCTAGAGTCTGTTTGATTCATGTACGTCCTTTCTTCACTGTTTTTTGTCTCAACAACAAAAAAAAAAGACTGATAAGACCAAAAGTAAGATACAAAAACACAATAAGAGTATATAATAGATACCTCTGTCCACAATTCAAGGCAGAAAACTCCACTGACAGATAAGCCCCATTGAACTCTGCTGTACTTGCTAATAAACACAAAAATCACTGAATATCATTGCCAGTAGTGAAAAGGGGATTAAAGAGCAAAGATACACGAGGAGAAAGGCAATTAAATTCCCCAAGGATGACATTTTCTCTCATGATAGAGAATGATCAGAGAGAGGGATGTAATTGGCTCATTAATGCTTCTTCAGTGAATGTTTGGCCTTTCAAACAAGGACATTATTACTGACAGTAACATCTTTATCTGAGCCTTGAAAGAACTGAATACACTTGATTTACTCCGGTGTTTTTTAACCAGTCGAGGTCAGGACTCGCCGGCGTCTGATTGGTGGATTTAAAAGCAGCAGGTGATGGTGTCGTCCCGTGATCTGTCAATGTAAAAACCCCCGGAGACGTTTGTGAAAGGTGGGAGAATAAATTAGGCTTTTATCTTAGATGTTGCCCTCAAGAAAGACACTCAATTCCCAGCAGCCTTCAGTGGAGTGGAGCTGTCCGCCGTGAATCCCTCTTGTGTTTTAAAGAGCGACCACAGACCACAGGCTGTTAAGGAAGTGGGGCCAGTCATTGTGTTTAACCCAGAGGGACCGAGAGGACCATTGTTCAGTTCACTTCAATTTCTTTGCCATTTGCAGCAGAAACCACATTGGACCCTGGCTGTCAGTATATGTCATTATCAGGTTTTTTTTTTTTCTTTAATTCCAATTGTGCATATGTCTTCATTTACACATTTTTTTTTTCATTATGGGTCATTGGAGCACATCCCAGCTGCTTTTGGTGCGAGTTGGACAATCACCAGTTAATCTCAGGGCCATTAACACTTAGAAATGTAATATTAAGAGTCACCAGTATCTATCAGTACCAGTATCAAAACTATTCCTTTGAGCAGTGGTCACCAGATTTTCTCCCTTTTGTTGAAGGCCCAGATTTTGCCAATTTAAGAACTTTTATTTAGGAAACTGAAATGCCTCTGTAATTGATGTAAAAGCTGCCAGTCCATCTTCACCAGGAAATCGCAATTTTAATGCTTAAATTTTTCCTTCCTGGAAATCTATTTTGACATACAACAAGCAGAGCTATATCCATGACTCCACAAGGATTCATTCACTGGTAGTAAACAATATTTGCAGTGTGTCCAGTCCTTCTGTTGATCCACTCTCTTCAACCCTCTGAGACTTCTCCAGCGCAGATGGAGCTCTATTGCAGGTGAATTTCTGGTGGTTGATTTTGTCTTGTTATTCTTGAGGTAATATGAACAGCCATACTTGTATTTTACCAGAGGAAAAAAAAAATAAATCATTTTCTCAGTGTTGGCAAGCTTAAAGTATTTGTCTTTAGCATGAGAGGTAAACAGTTCAATCACCTAACAGCATATTGTAATAGGAGTCATCTGTGGCTTTAGTATTATTGTTGTTATTATTTTTATTAGGGATTTTAATAGACTTACCGGGTCTTTGGCCAATGACATGCTTTGTTCTGAAAAAAGGACTGCTCCCATTGGTTGACACTGATGTCAATAAGGAAGAAAAAAGTGACTACTTCAGTGCCGAATGTTTTTTTTTTACACTAAGACAATAAAGTCTCATAGACCACTGTTTTCAGTATAGTGCAGTATCCATTCAATGCAGGTCACTTGAGATTAAAATGAGTGCAGGTCTGAAAAGTGTTGTCCTAATTATTCATTGCTCCCTCACTGTTTAGACCTCCGACATTAGTGGTAACAATTGTTTTATCAGAATTCAATGCAAGGTAGTGTACTCACAGTTTCAGTCAATAATGACCATTTCTGCCTCAAACACATCTCTCTCTGTTGATGGTGCATAAGGCTCGACAGGATTTATCTCTTATTATTATCACAGCCCGGGGCCTCCAGCCTCCAAAACATCTCTCAGGTTGATGCACAGTGAGTTTGTGAACATCAGCACTATTTTATCAAAGAAATGACACAAACTTCAGTTACGAGCCCTGTGTGTTTCATGCATCTGTTAGATTATATAACTGAAGACTAGTGTTTCCGTTCATGTAATTTTATTGGAAAACACAGCTTAATGGTGGTGTTTCTATGGTGGAGGTAACCCCGACACATTGAGCCTATGGTAACATTAGATATATTTACATCGCATTGATCATTTTACAAAAAAAGTTTATATTTCATTGTTTAATATAAAGCTGCATGTATGTTGCCACATAAATTAATATTCAAATAAAAAAATATGTGATTGGGGCACAAGACAAAAGACTTTTTTTTTTTTTAAACAGTGTCATCTATCTTTTGGACACCCTTTGACTTAAGGCACAAAATAACTTTTATTTCATATTTTTGAAAACCTAGACTGTACATTTGAAAATATGGAACATATGACCCTTTCCATGTTTCCCTTAGCTTTTTAATACATACTAGGTAGGTTTGGGTGATGGATGTAATATAAAAGGCAGGACTTTGCCAGTGGAGACCCAAGTTTCTCAGATAACATTTAGATTTGACTCTATTTGTGTGTTTTTGGTGATGCTCTAACAGGAGATGATGTCAGAGGTTTTCTGTTGGGATGTTAATCTGGTCTCTGTTGATATGAGTTGGATTTCCAGGAGGCAGTAATAATGGATGCAAAAAAAATGCCTCTGGATCCAATTGCGTAAACATAAACCCAAACAGAAAAGTGAAACATCTTATGAAGCCTGCTCAGTTTTAGTTCAATGTATAGAACTAGTCCGATTTCTGAAGGATTCCTAAGGTTCTGAGACAAAAAAAAGAACATCAGTAAATACATTACGGTCTGGGACCTTAGTGGTACAGCCATATTGATTTCTGTGAGCATGAGGTTTAACTGTGAATAGAGATGTGACTGTGTTCAATAAAGACTTGTTTTTTTCTGTAAATGTGGTTAAAAAGCTGGCTGTACAATCTTAAAAATAAGCTTATAATGAGGCGTGTTTAGGGTCCATCTTTGGCTCTAAACAGAATGGGAAGAAAATGTGCTGATTGCATTGTTCTAAAGGCCCAAAAATCACAATACATCCTGATTGCTTTTGCTTTAGAGCTCAAAAGAAAACAGCCTCTTCCACAATCGATGAGTCCAAAATTATACACAGTGCACTGCGGAAAGGTCAGCGCCACAAAACCACGGCAGAGACAGAAAACAGTGGAGAAGAAACAGAGATATCACCTCAAGGTCAGGGAATATCAAGCTATCTGAACCTTATCTGTTGAATCAGTTGAGTTCAAGCACATCTTGATGGAGGTGGACCAGTGACCAGTGGCTAATCACTGTCCTGTCTCCGAGAATGAGCTATGGATCAGCGCTCAATTTGTTCTCGGAAAATGGGTTCACCTTGGACTGGTAGGTGTTTGTAGCTTGACTTATGAATGTGAAGATGATGGGGATGTTAGAAATCTTTATTTATGACTGTGCTGCTTGTTTATATGAGATTCAAGTCCACTTTGTTGTTACACACATATAAGTTTATGGAGATGAAATGCAGTTAACCATCTAATCACAGTACACACAGCATATGGTCAGGTACTATGGACATCATTTACAGATGAATGTGTACACTGTATAAAAGTCACCAGCGCAAATGGAATCGGTCAATGTTGCAGCCACATATACATCAGTGTTTTACAGCTGTGTGGTGTCTCATTTTTATAGAGAAACTACATTATTTTTTGATGCTAAAAAGAAAGAGTACAATTCTCTACAAAAGAAAAAAAAAACAAGAGATAGATGTGTCTAACTGAACAAAACTGATCATTTCTTTTTTAGTGTCATCATTAAAGTCTTCACAACCTGTTACCATTGCATCATCATTTGAGCTTAACAGGACAAAATGATTCATTCAAATATCTGGATTTTTGTGAATTGAAATGAGATGTATTTGACGTTTATGTAGTATGGTTTTGTTTGTTTTCAGATTTTGTTAACATGAAATAATTGAGCATTTCCTCGTGCTTTTTGTACAGGGATATGATCAATATAACCATGATATCTGACTATATTTTTCTGACACTGAAAATGTGTCTTTACATTTCGCCAATTATGACTCAAACAATGTCAGAGGCTCTGACAAAGTCACTCATTATGTTCACCTGTAGAGCTTACTCCAACTACTCTCCCATCTCGATTAAACCCTCTCAGTTGGACTTCACACCTTGCCTGAGTGTCGTCAGCCTCTGCTCGGGCTAATGCTGCATTCAGGTGGTCTTATTATAGGTATTTTATAGCACACAGCCTTGTTTGTTTTTTTATCCATTAAGAAATATCAACGGTAACACAGCAACTTAAGAGTTAAAAGTGCATGGACACAACAACGCTTTATGAGGCAAAACAAATGTAAAACAGGAGCCAGTGGCAGAGTGAGACAAAATATGTGTCTTGCCTTATCTATGAATGACTGAGTATGTCTCTAAAAACAGCTCTTCATGTTTTTCTCATCTGTTTATGTGTGTTACTCTGTCTCTGTCAAGAGCTAGAAGCTATATGTACAACAATAGTTCCACAATGAACCACATTATCCAGGTGTGTTACTCTGATTTTCAGAAATTCAAATGACTGCCCCTTAATTGGAATAAAGCATACAGTTTAAAATTATAATAATAAATAAACTATGGCAGAAGTCTGACTCCACAGTTCCATCTGGGAGGACTCCCGTTGAAAGCATTTGCAAAAGGGCAGATACTTTAAAGAATATGTGGTCAGTGATTGGATTTACAGCTACAGTTTTATCCAATCAGAGCAGTGCCATGTTGTTTATGTTTGTAACAGTAAAGCGGTTGCTACATCTTAAAACCTAAAACACGCCCATAGCTGTCAGTACTGACACATCATTGGACAGGGTTTGGGGCGCAAATACTTGGAGCCGTTAAAGATGGATTTTTGTGAGTATGTAAACTCATAAATCTCATGAGAATCCAGCGGCAGTGCAAGGTTAATAATAATAATAATAATGGATTAGATTAATGTAGCGCTTTTCAAGGCACTCAAAGCGCTTCACAATTGGGTCCATTATTCATTCACTCCAAGGTCACACACTGGTGGTAGTAAGCCACCTCTGTAGCTGCCCTGGGGCAGACTGACAGAGAAGTGGCAGCCATTCTGTTGCCTACAGCCTCTCTGACCACCACCAAACATACTCACACATTCATTCACCAGTGCCACAAACAAGTGTCTTGCCCAAGGACACAGTATGAACAGGAGTGAGAGGGAATCGAGCCGCCAACCTTCCGGTTATTGGACGCCCCAATAATAATAAATGTACTGACTGACACAAAACAATAAACTTTCATGGATCAGGCATTGATCTTGGATATAGTGGCCTAAAGATCTTGGTCTTGACTTGGTCCTGGTCTTGCACACTGGTCTCGGTGATTTTTGGAATCATGTTTATGCTATCTTAAGTTTTTTTCTGTAATTTGGATGCAAGCAGATAATAGGAAATATTAGTTGGACAAATTACTATAAATATCTCAGAAAGGAGCTACAAAGGGCTGGCCACAAACCTCTGGGAGCCATCTGAGTTCAAGACATCCCTTCGACTGAGGAACTTCAGGGGCTTGAGCAAGGATCTTATCACTTTCCTGCAGACTTTACTTGTCTTGTTTCTGACTCTGTTTGATGGAGTCCTTATCACTGGGACTGGATTTTCTGCTGACAGTTCCACTATGAGCAGCTCCTGTGAGAAGAGCATCCTTTTACTTTAACAGAGGTGTTGACATCTGGCTCCAGTTTAGCTTCTGATTCATGCTTTTTGCAACTTTTTTTTGATAAATCTCCATCTGCACCTGTCAACAGACGTTAGCTTTAAACTTTCTCTCTTTTTGCCAAATACAGTTCACTTCTGAGCAGTGATCAAGAATGAATAAACTTTAACTTCATCTACACAGATTGTTTTACTTTTAGACCTCACAGGAAGGGAATTGTTGAAGAGTGGCCTTTGGTGGCTGACAAACTGTATGTCAGCCAGTGCAGAAGCTGTAATAATGTACTCAAGAACTGTGATTGTGCCACTCTATAAAAACAATATTATTTAACTTCATTTTGTTAGCCACATAGAATAAAGACGGGAATAAAAAACACTTATTAATGTGTATAGCCATAGACTGCTGCAATAAACGTGGGGATAAAAGCGATAGCAAACTCTTTCCAGGTCAAAATGAAGCCTCTTTAAAGACCATATGTGATCAAATGTAATGCCAACTTCAGACCCATTCTGGTAAAATAAACATATGCCTCTGATCATTACGTTGTGTGTTTTATCATGGTCAGGGCTAAACAATTGATACTATGGAATTGAATATCTTTTGAATACTTTAAGAACTTGGGGGGACACTGCATGTAATACCAAGGACAGCTCTTGATAAGATCCAACACTATAAATACAAAGATGTGAGATTTGATATTCTACTATGTTCTGTGTAAGCATTAGTGTTATCTTGTAGGTTTTCAGTTGATAAGATAACCTTGTAATATTTGTTAGGGGTGACATCCTGAAATGTGGGACGTGTTCTGGAAGGTAATGAGAGTCCATAACATTAGCTTAACCTCAGTTATTCATAAACACCCATATTTCAGATTACATACAGTGGCATAATGAAACATAATAACCATAAAATCCATTTCAAACAAAAAATCTTGTGAGATACCTTTATTTCTAGATCCATTGCATTAGATGAGCTTGAACCGAGCATGTTTAGGTTCATGAAAGCAAACTGTGGATGCCGACTCAATGTAAACCTGAAAACAACTAGTGATAAGTGACATGTTTGAGTTTTTTCTGTTTATCACAATTACCACAGCTCTCTTTGTCCTGATTTTGGATTCTCTGTCATTTAGCTTCTGCTTTTAATAACTGTACGCAAAATGGTACAATATGCTTATTCACTACGATCCTTTTACATGCTCCTTTTCAAACAGCATCTAGTCTTAACCCGTCCTTTATGGTCAATATACAACGTATTTTAAGTTTGTAGTAATTTGCATTGTTGCTTCGATCAAGTACTGTTTGATAAAAGGGTCCTATAGTGCTTTATTATCAGTTCCATTCCACTTACTCATTGAGGCAATCCCATGTTAATGAACACCAGTCCGTTGTAAAAGTGATAACAGAGTAAAAACATTAAGCCCTTAATACAGGAATGTGATATCTCCCAAATATTAACAAAAAAACTTCTCACTGTCTTTGTTGCTGGGGACTAAGCCCACCCTTGTGTTTGAGATGCATCTATAAATCAAATATATGGCATGTAGTACTGCATGGGATCCTACAAACATGTCATATGCGATTACTTTGTTAAATATTGTGATTACAATATGATCATTCACGTTGACTTGCGTGGTAAGGCAAAAGGAAAGCTCACTATGGGGATGTTTACTTTAACATTTAGTCATGTCAGTTGTGATTAAACTCTGATGAATTGAAGACCAGTACCTCATTGAGATATAAGCAGTCCTTTACGATAATGTCCTGTAATGACATGAAGGTTTAATCTAATGGTAGAAAATGGATTTTTATCCGAGCAAACTTTAGTATTGATATTTTGTCTTGCCCACTTCTTTTGATGTGAAGACAAGAGATTGGTTCATGGATTGTGAAGCGTAGAGCATTAAATTGGATCATACTAGCTGTTATGGCAGGTTTGAGAAGCTGGGTCAATCTGGGTTTGAAGGTACAACAAAAGCCTTCCATGTTTAATGAAAGCCTTGTGCAGCTTGTATGGAGAGTGTTTATTCAGTGTGGTATTGACTTTGGGGGTAGCCCTGACCATGAGCTGATGGGCTGGGAGATGATGCTCTATTACCCATCTGCTCTGAAGGATTAGGTTTTTTTTCTCCTTGTCTGCGGTGCATCAGTCAGCGTTCAGCCCTCCATCACTGCACAGCGCACAGGGATCAATACCTTCTCATAACTCAGGCGCTGACCCTGACTGAGGTTCATTACTGTTTTGTGGAGAAGAGCAGGACACACTCAGAGGTAGTCTCTGTGTCTGCTGCCAACAAGCGAACCAAATGTCTGTAAATATCCTCCCAGGACGGACACAGAGGCCTGTACAAGCACAGAGCAGACCGGTGGGAGAGGGAAATGTACCGCCAGGAGGACGACAGGTAAAACTGGAGAGAAAATCAACCTGTTCTCATCCCCAGGTGTAATATACAGTAGGCTGCATTCATGTGCCTCTCAAATGGTCCCAGTTTACAACTTGGAAAGCCAGAATATGAACTATTCAGTATGGTGATATTATTATGTGTATATGTATATTGTGTTGTAATTCAGATGGGCTCATGATGGATTTGAGTGATCGCTGCATTGTGATACAGTGCATTTTATTTGTTGAAGTTCTAGGCTTTCTCACAGATGCAGGTAAAGTTTAACTTAGTTTTAAGAAACAGTAAAACACAATAGTTGTCTTTCGTATAAGATAGCAATACTACCAGATCAACATTAATCAAGATAAAATTAAAAACAGTCTCACATTATTATTTTATTTTCTCCTTAGGCTAAAGAAGAAACTCCAGATGATTTCTTTTTTCTTTTTTTTTTTCTTTCTTTTTTTTACCTTTTTATTGGATTATGACCTAAATGACTATTAATATACTCACAGACCAACTCAATTATTAGTCAAAATTACAAATTAACATTTAACACAGCTCACAAAGTCATGCTGCATTTTTAAATAAAAAAATCTCTAATATGTAATTAAATATAGCTAATGCTAATATTTAGCTGATGTATCTGATTGTAACAGGTTTAATACATCACTAAATAGGTTTTATAATGAGTCAAGAGGCCTGCAAAATGGAGCCAGTTAAGCCTGCTACCCTTTTAGACAAATCCTAATAATCTCAGGCTGGATCTGTGGGATCATGAAGCAGGGCCAACTCATTAACCCTGGGTTTCTCTGTTGATTTGTGAGATAGTTCATGCAACACAGGCCAAATCAGGACTAAACGACCAATCACAGCAACTGGTCTGAGAGAGTTAACCTGAAGACTATTAAGAAACTACACTAAACTCTGTGCCCTCTGCCCTTGTTTTTTGGTTGGACAATACTGTTTTGGTTTGTTTGCTTTAATTCAATCACAGCAGCAGGCCACATGCAATCCTGTATGAGCCCTGTTTACCGTCACATATAACGTATATCCATGTTGTCTTGTTATCGCGCTGAAACAGGAAATGTTATGTTATTTTATGTTTTATTATTGTGATGATGAGATTATCTAAACCAATGCACATAAGTCTTTACTTTCTGCCTGTTGTCAGTTTTCTAATAAGCGTTACATGGCAGTTTTCATTTACCACAATAAGTTAGTGGACCCAAAGGACAATGTAAAAACATAAATTCTGCTCTGGGCGTTCCAGTGTGGTACAGTGTGTTGATCAATGACATTCAGCTCAAGCCCACACCAGATGTTAATTTAAAAAACGTGATTTAAAGGCAGTTTTCCGTCCAGCAGTTCATCACGTCCTATCATTTGTACTCTCCCTGTGCTGAGGCTCCTGTTCCTGTCTCTGACCCAGGTTTAATAGTGTTTGTCGTGGACTGTTTGTGCTTCTCCATCTATCGTATCTATATTTAGGCCGTGGTCTCCCTCGTTTTTCAAGGCTGCGCTTCTTGGCCACACAAATCATAAAGGCGGTTGACACTGGCACAGCTCTAAATGGCTCAGAGGTGCTCGGCCGTCTGGAGTCAAACAGCACAGTCAACAGAGCAGCAGACTAATATCTTTCACCGTGAGACTGGAGCTGGCAGCTTCTCATTTATTACAAAGTGCCAATGTGATCAAGTTAGTCTTAAGATTCTCTCAGTAGGGCTTTAATAGTATTTGTTAAATAATTTGTGAATGCCCTTATACACATGACTCTGGAGGCTGTCTGTGGAGTTGCCTTCATACTTTCTCCTTATATGTGCGATCATACTTTTCAGAAAATAGTCTAAGTTTACAACATGAAGCAGGCAGACAAAAGGGACTGACTGTGAAGGGAATGCTGTGTTTATTTGAGCATGTGGAGGATGTAAATAATAATAGATACACACAAAACAAATGTATTACACACACAAAAAAAAAACTGCAGAGATTACGAGGGTTCAGCTCTGTGGACTCCGCTTACAGCACCAGCCACATGCCATACCAGACTAGACTTGCATATGCTCTCACATAAGTGTGTACACTTGTAGTCTGCTACTTTGGGTTTGGACCGAAACATAAAATCAGTGCCTCTAGTTCACTTCACTCCTGGGTCTAAACAGTGGCATTTTCAGCTCTGGACCAAATGCCACAACAGACTTGAATTCTTCTTGAGAGATGAAAAACAAGGATGGCAGCTTTCTGGAAACGCCACAAAACATCACAGTTTCTGCTAACAGGATGTTTAAGTCTGCCTTTGGACCATGTAGGGTTCAGGGTTCATTTGGAAGTGGACCAAAACCTTGAACTTGGTGCACCACAAGGTTTGCATGGCAGTATTTACTCTTATCCAAGAGAACAGCAATCAGAGAGCAACTGCACACATTTTAACCATTCAAACTTAAGTTCTCCAAAATGCTCAAAAACTTAAAAATGCCTTTAATTTGTTAGTTTTATCACACAAAAAGCTTTTAAATTGCATGTACGTGAAAGGGAGAACCAATCTGTATATAAAACATTTTAAAAAATCCAACTTTCATCTCTAATGCTAAATTAAAGAGGAGGTGATTCTAATTGATGCAAACAACAGCCCATCACTTTTGCAGTGTACAAGGTTTTGTTACACACCTGTCAGCCAATCAGAGAAGAGTTTTCAGCCAAACTACTATAAAAGTATATTTTGTGAGCAATCAAACAAACAAGCACAAAGAACACAGAGGTTTCTAAGTAATGGAAGAACTTCACCTCTGAGATTGTTGCTTACCAAGTTTAAAGAACTGCAGCCATAGTCTCCTATCAAATCAGGGTTAGAAAAATACTCTACTTCATGACTAACTGAATAAGGACTGCTCAAAATAAACTAGTGCAGCGCAAAAAGACGCAGTGATTGTGCCGCTTGTATCAAAAAGCAGGTCACTACCACCTGACTCCAACCTGAAACCTTTCATGTTTTTGATGCTGCAGATCTCAGTGGTGAACATTACATCAAAACTTGTGAAATAAACATCAAAGTCCATGAACTGCTGCTGGGATCAGTCTGTTACATAAAAGATGGGTTTTAGTCATAGCGTGACGTAGTTTGTCGTGTTTCTGACGGTGATAAACTGCAGAGAGGTACACAGGTGATATCAGCTGATGCTCGTCTTTTCCCTGTTAGACGTGCACGGAGTGAAGATTTTTTTTTTTTTTGTGGAGGCTCAAAAGTTATCAAACCTTTAAAAACCTGATTTTAAAAGACCTAAAGAATAAAAAGTTAATAAGCATGATATAATCAGACTGGTGTTTCGATGAGTTGGGAACAAGAATCAATACTTCTTTGAACCTTTACTATATATATATATATATATATATATATATATATATATATATATATATATATATATATATTATTATTATTATTATTATTATTATTATTATTATATATGCAACATTTTCATGGTTATTTACTCTTTTACTTCTTGTTTCGTTCATCTATTCATCCATCTTCCTTTGGGACTGAGTCATGGGCGCAGCTGTCTACACAGAGACTTGTAGACAGGCTGCTCCCCAGACAACTCCTCCAGAGATAGTCCATTGTCCTGGGTCGGCCCAGTGGCTCTACTCTGGACCCCTGACTGTGACCATGCTGCTCACTTGTTCTCTGACTGCAGATTTCTCTTATGTTATTACTGAGATGACTACTTTTACTTTATCTGCTGTGATTTGGAATTGAAAATAATATGAACTCCCTAATCTCCACTTGTTATTTACTTCCAAATGCAACAACATTTGATCTATTTCTTTCTATTTACAAAAATACAGCATGTGAGAGCTTTGTGTGGAGCAGGTAACACTCCACAGTTGTTTCTTGTTTCTGTGAACAGCCTCATCTCCACTTTGACTAATTGGTTAGTTTCTTGTTGCTGTATGAAAAAGACTTGATGCAAAAAGAGTCTCCCGTTTCTTTTGTGTCGCAGTGGCATTTGTGTAAAGAGACTGTATCTCTACTAAATGCCTCATCTGCAAAATGAACACATGACCACATTAGCTGATGTCCCACACCAAGCGTCCACATCTGTCTGAGGACAGGGGCCTACCATCTGGTAATCACAATTAATGGGGAACAAGTGGCATCCGAGGTGGAGGAAGGCCAAGTTACAGCCCAAGCCCCATATATCAACGGCCTTGTTGAACATGTTTCCCAGAGCCAATTCTGGAGCCCTGAAAAAACACATTGAGCAAATAGTTCATAAAAGAACCAGGAGAAAATAAAGTCTTTAATATCGAATCAAGCTGAACTCACCTGTGTCCACATCCCAGGCCTCACTTCAGAGGTGAATAAGGCCAGACCAAAGTCTATCAGTTTGACCCTGAAATGTTGCATGTTGGACAACATGATGTTGTCTGCTTTCAGGTCAGTGTGCAGCACACCAAGACCTTTCAAGGCTTCTAAAGCCACCAGTAGCTGTAGAAACAAAAATAATACGTTTAATGACTGGTATGAATGATATTTATCAGAACATCAGCTTCACACCCTTTGGGCAATCAGGCAGATCTCACATGGAGACAGTGGCTCCCAGTCTTCAGATTCAAGCTCGTCAAAGAGACTCATGTCAAGCATTTCAAATGCAGGACAGATGAGGCCTTTGTGCTCAAACTTCTCCATGAACTGCAGTGTATACCAGGGCTGCATAAGTATGGCCAGTTACAGTTACAGTGCTTATAGTAAAAACAGTCAAGGTTACACAACATTTTAAATGGTAAATCTTAGTAAAAAGTACAGAGGATTGAAAAGTTTCTTTTGTGTATTAATTATTGGTCAGGAACCTCTGGACAGTCATGAAGTGTTGATAGGCAAATAAAAGTTGTGTGACAAAAACTTGAGATAAAAATACACTTATTGCTCGTGCCCATTGTCATCAGATTGCTGTCATACCTACATCTTTATTTAGAAGTTTATTCTTGTATGCATAACTTATGAACTCTCTTAACAACTTAGAAGTCCTTATATAACATGAGATAATGTGACCACTGTGTTTAAATTTAAACAGAACACCTGAATGTACTAAACAGTGCACAAAAGATACATTTCAGGAGGTTTGGCAATCTGCCAAAATTAGCCCAAGACTCCAGCGAATCAATCTGTTGAGCCATACACTTTAATGGCAGCTATTAAACTCCTTTTTGGAGCATGTGATTGTACAAGGTTTTCTGTTCCTAAATAGAGGTTCTCATCTATTACAAGCCCTTATAATAAACAGTAGACAGCATCATAAAAATTGTTTTTCCCCACAAATTATTGATTTTACAAAAATTTTATTAAAAAAAAAAAAAGATGCTGTATCCACCTCATGGTCAGCACAGATACATCTCATTTCATTTTCCTTTTGTGTCTTTTAACAGTGTTGTTTATACGGTTGAGCCCAAAGTGATGAAGACACAGTGTCCTTCTTTCCATGCTAAGCCCACCACACACAGAAAGGTTTTATAATAATAATAATAATAATAGTAATAATAATAATAATCTTTATAAAATGGTCTTAAAAATATGCTCTCTTTCTTATCCCTGGTGGTTTTATTTCCTCTCCTGTGGTCGTCCGTTTGTCATTTTTGCACAAATCCTTTGCAGTGGTGATGATTACATTCTCATTTACTGCAGAGGCCAAGTCTGAATGGTTTCAAAAAGGCTGGATGGTCTTATCTTCAGTTTACTATGGGATGTCATTTCGAAACAAAGGATAAAACCTGATTTATAAAAAACAAGAGACCCTGTGATACGCAATGGTGAGCTGGTCTGTTTTAGCAAGTCAGGTTTTTGACATTTTTGAAATTTTTCTTGAAAACACTATGTTCCGCTTCATATCTCATCACCCATGCATGAATCAGTGGGCCAGTTTGCCTGATACGAATGTGTAATTAGATGATGTTTTGGAGGGAGATTCCTAGAAGAACACAATTCCTTGAACAATCAACTACAGTACTGCAAGGAGAAAATATAATATCAACAAACTGTAAGAGGAGCAACATCAATTGCCAGTGCTTATCTCATATAAGAGGGATATTCCTGATCAGACACAATGTCCGACTTGCATTAAGTCCAGTGATGTTTCCTGCTTGTTGAAGGTTAACCTTAGTTGGGTGGTTGTTTTTGTCCATATAGCCATAGTTAAAGGCATACAATCTTTGAGGAATAAAATCACCAGAAATTAGATTGCGACTCATATATTCAAAAAGCAGCTTCACTTCGTACTGCGTAACTCCCTCGATATGTTTTTTTCCCTCCGTTCGCTCTTCTTCTTATTTTCAATTGCCTGTGAGTTGCTGCATTTGGTCTATCAGCAGCTATCGGCAAACGTGCTTGAACAATTAAACCAGACCTTGGTTTAGTTTAGTCCAGACCGAGACCATAGAGCAGCTGTTTGATCTGAACCACAGTCCGCTGATGCTTTCACGTCAGAACGGGTGTGTAAAACTAAATAATTACAGTGAAACAAAGTGTACGACAATCAGGATTTTATGAAGTGATTATTTGGGTTTAAGTTTCTAAATTTGAGGTGCACATATTTTCTGATTAATATTAAATGTAATTTCTCATGTCTCTAATTTGTACCTTTTAACTCCATGTTTGTCCCCAGAATATTCAAAAAAAATAAATAAAATTCTTCCTGTTTTAATTGAATGAGAGTTACTCCTCCTCACTTCGACCGATATCTTTCTCTCTCATTATTTCAATGTGTTGTGTGGGAAAAGAAGTGGCCACAGATTATCTTTGAAGTCTAGCACTTCCATCTGATGCAACACAATGGGAACTCAGGGCAACACAGATGACTGACACACAATCCCCAGAGCACATAGTGGGGTTTTCACTTAACAAGAGCTTTTTGATCATTTCTTTAAATAAAAAGTATATTATTACAGTATATCCTCGAGTAAGACTTTTTTTTGGATTTTTTTTCTATCTGTAAATATATGAATGTCAAAGTTGGTCCAGTCTGTGGGAAAAGAATGCTGTGTGATGAGGTTAGACTAAAATTTTTTATAATCAGTGATAATTATGTTTGCGTCTTGTGGTCCAAAATAGATAAAAGCTGTTTGTTGCATTTTAATAATAGCACTGGCTTTGCTTCATATAAAAAAGTTGCACTTGTTGTTGTGGGATTGAAGCAAAGTGTGTAAAAATATGGGAAAAAAACATTGCCCCATTTATTTTAGAGACACTTCTGGGGGGAGTTCCCATGGGTATGTGGGAAAAAAATGGAACAAGAGAAGTGCCTAATGAAAATAACAGTGAAAAGGCACAAAGACAGCTGTCAAACTCCACAACTTAATGAGACATAATATAGCATGTGTTTCAGAGCCATGATGGAATCGTATAAGAAGCACAAGCAGAAGTTCCTGACAGACACTTGGTCATCTGCTGGGTTTGTTTTGTGAAACTTAATGAAAAAAAAAACCGTGCAAATATAAAATAATTACAATGTTATGTGATGATTTTTATTCTATTATTATCAACTAACAATTGCTTACTTTTTACTAAGAAAAATATAAAAATATCACAAATGCCCTTGAGAAAGTTTTACGAGAGAGAGACGAGACAAGGAAGAAAAACAAAGATCAGACTAGACTGAGAAGGGACTGGTGAACTTTTCATGTCCAAGGTGGAATGTTTTTTTATCCAAAGAGACAGGTCGGTTGGTCAGATAACTGTTCTACGTCACCATGTAAAGGGAGTTTTCAGAGTGAAAGAGTCATGTCAAAGGACACATACTCTGCACAGTCTATTGCCAACCATTTACCCATTACAATATAGTGTAACTTCATTATTCACATGAAGTTTTTTTCTGTTCTGCGCTGCTCCCTGTCTCAGCCGGGCTGCTCTACAGCGCTTCAGCTCCATGTGTCCATATGTGCACGTCTGAGCAGGGTCTGACTGGAGCAGAGGAGAAGCTGAGAGGGCTTCAGCGCCGCCTCAAAATAGAATAGGACATGACAGTGTGGCTGAGCGCGCCAGTACTGCCACAGGCTGCCCCCACCAACCCACCAGCCTACCTGCCCACCTGCCCACCGGGGAATTCCCTGGTATTCCCATATGCCAGTCCGCCTCTGTTATCAAGGTATTGCAGTTTCAATACTTTAAACTTTTTTTCAATCAGTATTTGAACGTAATTACACTAACCTTTGAATTATGTGTATCATTGGTTTGTAATTGTGATATTTAGTATACCATGGTATACTTTGAAACTAATAACATGGCTAACAGTAGAAGGATACTATACTCCAGCCTGGGTCTGGAGCAGTGTGAGTGTGGGCAGTGATGTACAGGGAAGGAGGACTGTGTGGGTCGCTTACAGATCAGGGCTAGATTAAAGCTAAAACTTGACTAGACTTGACTTAGACTCGTCTTCAGTCTAAAATTTTGTTGTGAAAATGACCTTTATTGAACTTAATGCTGTCAGGTGAACAATGTTGATGAACAATAATCACCATATTTCACCAGAAATATACAAGACAAGTGAATTAAAAAAAAAAAAAAAAAAACATGAACTGATTGCATTGATTTAAAAAATTATTTAACTTCAAAGAAATACAACTTTTGTACCGCGTTTGATGAAAAATGTTCACTTACAAAGTCTGCAAGACGCAGCATATTGATTAACTGGTACTTTTCTTAGACAGTTGTATTGTTCCTGGAGCTCGTTTGTAAATCACAACCTTCTTTTTGACTACTGACAGGTCAAACTGTGAACCCTATTGAAGGAATGTTCAGCAGTAGCCTCACGCTTAAGAACCAATCATTATTGAGCTACAGACCTGAGGAACACTAATCTTTTTCAGTTGTTTAATATTGGCATCGCCATGGTAACTGGACACACAGACAGTCTACAGACAAATAAGTTTCAAGCACAATGCACTCCCTGATTTTCTTTCTTTTCAAATTCCACTCACCCCCAACAGCAGACTAGGGACCTCTCCTGCTTCTTTTTTATTAAAAAAATAAAACTGGATCAATTTTTTCTGCACAAAATACTAATCCATTTCACCAAACTGAAGTTTAGAGTTTAGCGTTAGCTTAGCTGTGACTTCAATGTCAGCACGACAATTTTTGAGCTGATTTGCTATGTTAAAAGACATACTTAGCACTGAAAATCAGCAGCTATTAAACTTCCTGCACTCTCAAATGACAAGCCAGTGTAGACCAAATAATAATAAACAAGATGCTTACATGCAAAAGCTTTATAGACATAATTCCACCCAATTAGAATATCCCTATGAAGAACACTTTTTCATGCTTTTACTAAACTTTCTTTAATGTCTTCCTCATCTGTTTGTTGCATCTGTTTATTCTCACATTCAGTCCTTGTCCTTTTTGTTCCTTCTCTCTATTTTCTTCGCGCTTGTAATTAATCCTCGCTCGCCCCCACTCTCATTTCCACGCAGTAATATCACCAGCATTGTTTTCTGCTCCCACTGCCTCCGTCTGAGGAGCTTCACTGCTTATTGTTTCTCTCTGCATCTGTCTCCTATTGTTTATGTTTATGGATGCACATGATGGGACGCGTGCTGTAGAATGTGTGTGCGCGTTTCCTGTTGCTCCGCACCTGACTGTCACGAGTAGTTAGTGGGAATAAGTAGCAGCCGGATTATAATTAAACTGGAGCAGGAGAAGATGGAGGTGGAAACTCAAACGCTAAACAGAATCAGGCAGAGTGAGATTGAGTCAGTTTTTTTCATATTCTGTTGGTCATAAACAGAGGGGAGTCTAGAGTCTGCTGGGACCTGGGCTGAGACCTTGGTCATTATCACCAGTTTAACTGAGACGCCTCAAAAAATCCATTCCTGGGATCACTTTTGAGAATATGCATTATCAAACTTGTGTGATTGATTGTCCTATTTTCGCTCAGAGGGTAAGAAATATAATAAAGAATGAACTTTATTTTGAAGTAATGTGTTTTGAATGAAATAATACAGGCAGGTCTTAGCATTATTAGTTTAATTTTCTTAAGTCTGGTTTGATTTTGAACCTTATGGAGCCTAAAACAAGTCACTGTAACACATTAATAAAAACATTTTTTACTTGTAATATTGCATTATTTTTATACAATCTAAATGATCCAAAAAGAGATAATAAAAAACAAAACAAACTCTCAGGATCAACGTGAGAAAGCCAGCGGCAGCCCGGAAGAGTTTGTTGGTTGTTGCTTTTTTGAAAAAGAGCTGCTAGAGGGGTCTGAATACTCGCTAAATATAGCCACACAAGTCACTCAGTTGGCAACAGTTAGGGGCAATCCTTACGGACACAGAATAAACTACCTCTGGGCACAATTAGATTGACACACAACCAACGGGAGAAATAAAGCATACAGTATAGGCAGAGGGACGACCAAAAAGAAATGTATGACTCCTTGTATATCTACCAAATAGATAAATAATTAGTTTGTGAGAAGTGTGGCTGAGGAATATTAGAGAAGCTAAAAGTCATTACTTGTTTTAGGTTTAAAAATGATAACAATGATTGGCAACACCTAATTTAGTCTGAACTTTTGCTGAAGAATCATTAGTGGGTTTTATTCGAAGCATGTAATTTGTCTCCTTAGAAACCTGTTTTATTTCACACTCTCTTTCGTCTAAACCAAAGTAAATCCACCCACCTAACGCTGGCAGAGTGATCCTGTTATTTTTGAACCATCTGTAAAGCACCTGAACAAAACCCACTAAGATCTAATTCAGGTTTCACCAAATCCATTTTTTATTAGACCTTACGTCGCCTCATTTCTCCGCTCGCTGTGGGTTTGTTAGTGCTGCATTAAGAATTATTTTATTTCCAGCTGGGTGCAATTATTTTCCATTTTAGATTTCATTTCACTCAGCAGTAAAACCAGAGGCACGTAGAGATTAGAGAACGCAACAGGCACAATGTAATTTAATTCCAATATTCATCAAGACATTTATAAGTCATCACTGTTGAATATTTTATATAAGAAGATGCACAAGTACTTTCAATGTTCTTCTATGGCTACGATCACACTGCAGGCTACACTGCTGTGAATGAAACACATATGACAGTATTAAAGGAGCTCAAACAAGTGCAAGAGGCTCCAATACAAGCAAATAACTGGTATCAGTGTAATGTAATGTGTCACCATCCTTTTACCTTTATACCGTTACACTGCAGATGCCTCTTGGCTCGGAAAAGATTCTTAATCAGTGTTGGTTAAATGTTAAATATAATAAATAAAAATTAATATCAGGAGCCTTTTTTTATCTAAATGTGTCTCAAGTTTGACTGGTTTTGGTAAGTCGCTATTTGATGTGAAATCACTAACTTTCATTTCTCAATACGTGCACATGTGCCCCTCAAATGCACATTAAGAGGGGCTCAAGGCTGTACCATGTCCCAATTCTCCAGGAGCTTTCCAACCACGCTTCAGTGCATCAGACCTGACTTCACCGAAGGGTATCACCCATTCCATTCTCTGTGACGTTTGAAACAACTGGAAAAAACTGTAGTTATTGAGTCCACTATTATGGTGCAGTCCTGTAAAGTGAATGACCTCAAACTGCCCTCCGTGTTTGGGTTTTGTGCGATAACATGTCAGTCGGTGATTGTAGATCTATACGGTAACCATTTAGTGAGAGTCAGGAAAAAAAAAAAAAAAAAAGATCAAGGGAAGATTTCAATCCGAGATATCTGACGTCTACTGTTTAAACACAAGATTAAAGGTAGTATTTTATATATGCAAGATGTATGTATTTTCTATTAAATCTGATCTTGTCTATCTACTATATACTATAACCATAACCCAATATAAAAAGCGAAAACATTTCCTGGTGGGTCTGCTTTTGTAACTGTCATCATTTGATTTGTGAAAATGAATTGTGTCCTACTCAGCAAATCCAGTATGTATCCAGTAGAATTAAATGTTCCGATTTGTCAATTTCCCGTTCCTTTTTTGTGGAGAAACCCTGTTGGATCCTCTCTCTGACTCCCATTAGCTGTCCTCTGCTCTGGTGAGTGCACTAGTTTGTGAGACACTGTCCTTGTTACAGTAGTAATGGCTGGCAGCTGGACTAATAGGCAATAGTTGAACATGGAGGAAACACAGGAAAAGGAAATTGGCTTCGAAGATTCCTGCAAACAGGCCTGAGGGAAGCACAGAGACAGAGAAACACAGTCTTTATTGGTGCATAGACTCTGGAGCCAGCTGTCGTAATGGTTTTGTCTTAAAGCAGCAAAGAGGATGTTTTTTTCTTCTATAAGCTTGCTACATATGGTCAACATGGGAGATCATAATTAGCTCTATCGCTAACCTCAGCTGTATTTTACTAGAGGCATTTTTGTTGCACACATGATTATGTCTTATTCATGGAAACAATTTCCAAGATTCACTCGATGGAGCTGGAGGCACTATAGGTATTGGATTAGTGTAATAAGTTTGTCAATGCAGTTCAGTTTAATGTGAGTTAACAGGAAATACTAAATGCATTAAAGTATTATACATATGTGTAGATACAAGTGCAATCAAAAAGATCTGTTATGGATTGCATTTGATGACAAAGTAGAAAGATATAAGCATTTATATTAGCCACCTTCATATGACTTAAGTCCATTATCACAAGAGGTATTCACTGCTATAATTGTTACATACTCCTGTGCTATTATTTGTTTATAATTTATGGTTAACTTGAGCATAATATGTCCAGGGCTTTCGCTCTAATTCCTGTCTTCATGATAAAGCAGAAAAACTACAAAAGTGTTGGAGTGTTGCATTCTGTATTTTATTTATTTTTTATTGGTCGCACTGCAGACTTGTAAGGAACCTCTCTGATAAGCCTGATCTGTTTGAGTTGGGTGTGACTGTCTGGAACCGGACCATGCTATTATTTAAAATAATGTATCCCTCAAAAGCACCTTTAAAAAAGTTATGGGCGTAATAATAATTTTATTAATTTGAATAAAAGTAACTGCAATTACATTTTTTTTCCACTGGGGCAATGTTTTATTGAGAGTCTGAGGACACAGCAGTTCACTTTTACCTGCAGCCGAGAGCTCAGTGATGCAGCAGTGAAAGTGATCCACCTTATTGCTATAACAAAATAGCATTAGCATCAAAGACAAATTGTGAGGGTGACTTTGTAAAAACATTCTAAAGGCTTCTGGCCATATTAGCATTATAATGTAATTGTAGTTGTTTGCATTATTTATAGTTTATTATGCTATTATTTCTCTGGTTTGGCCCACTTCAGATCAAATTGGGCAGTATATGGCCTCTGAAGTAAAATGAGTTTGATACCCCTATTCTAAGTGTTATTGCTCTAGTCATCTATTTTATTCTACTTTAATATATGTCCTTTTGTCCCTTACTTAGTGGATTATATCTTTCTCTTATAATAACTTGTGTCTGCTTTCATTATGTGGTTATGTGTAAAAAAAACAAAAAAAAAAACAAGAAAAAAAAAAGAAAACTTCAGCATCAGTTGCAGCAAAGTCATTGTATCTTAAATCAGATGCGGTTGTTAATACACCCACAAGTTAATCAATGGCTGCTGGTTTCCTCCCACACAGACCGCAGCACTAAGCCCTCACAGAGGCGTTTGAATGTCAGAAATGATCCGCTGATGGCTCATCCACGACATTAGACGATTTAACACCATTCCAACATAATTGAAAAATATGCATCCATTTTACTGGACTTGTGTTTTACTGTTTTCAGCTCAGGTTGTAATTAAAAGTATTAATGAATAGCCTAAAAGAACTGAATGACGACTGTTTTCAAGTGCTCATATTAAATGTAGTCTGCCGATGTATAAGACACTGTAATTGAGATAAAGTGACTTTTCCACTGCTTTAATGACACTTTAATGTGGAAAATTACTTACAGCGGATGATTTGTTGAGGTCACACAAGAGTCTGTGAAATGAGAGGTTTAGAAATATCATTAGAAAAAAACACAATGAAATCACATTAGTTAAAAGCCTTGTAATAAGAAAGACCTGAGAAAAATAAGACTAGAGAACCCTGACTATTAGCACTTTTTGGGCTTAATATGTTCTTATTGTCCTATTCTACTAAAAGTCATTGTTAGTTGCACTTGAAAACTCCCAATTACTTTAAAAATCGTATATGTTTACTACCTTTTCTGACTATGGAAGTCGCCATTTTTTTACCTGCACAATGCATTCTGGGACTTTGACATCATTCGTCAGCAGCTGGAAACAATGCCCCACTGCGTTGCTTTTGGTTGCAATTTTCAATCGAAGGGCAACAAGAACAGCGACATAAGTCTTCACTGCTTTCCAAGTGATCAAAAGAGGAGATTTGAATGGACTAAAGCCTGCAGACGAGTCCACTGAAGTCCACTGATACCGGATCACTATAGAGGAATGAGATCGCGACAACTGTTAGACGTCATTACCCAGAATGCATTGCAATGTCAACAACAATGGCGGCATACGATGGAAATTTATTTATCAAAATTAAACTAAAAGTCTAAACAGTTTTTATAGCTGAAGCAAATGTTCATTACACAAGGTCAATTAGTCCTACAAGTCGGAGTTTCCTTTAAGACCTTCTTCTAGTAATTTAAAGGATCAGAATTTTCAGGTCAAGACAGCACATCACTTGTTCACATTTACTGGGGCCTGCTCTCATTAAAATAAGGCATACTCCCATTGACTGATGGTCTGCAACTTATCAACATTGAATCAATGGCGACAGAAAAACCTGCAGAGAAAATGTCTTTCCAGCACTGAGAAACAGCACAATAAGTAAAACAGAAAAACAGAGAAGGAAAGTGGTGAGTGCATAAAAGTTGGAAATGCACTTATGAGATAGAACTGATCAAATGCATCGCTTTACACTAACTTTAGACTAACATCCATGTATGGCCAGGATAAGACCTGTATATGACTAGCCTGGCTCACCATTGTCATTCTTTTTCTATACTGCACAAAGAGTTAATATGGTTCTTTCTGAATGGGTGGACAGACATACAACTAATCAGAGAAACAAAGAATTGCTTAAAGTCCTCGTCATTTTAGATTAATGTTTATGATTTGTTTGGTAGGATTACTCTGGTTGAAAGTCAGTTTAATAGGATGGTCTCAGTCTTTAAAAGTCTTGTTCTTGACTTGATCTGGGTCATAGTTTGTTCTCAGTTAAGTCTGAAAATGGCCACAAACTGGTTTAAACTATTATCAGTACTTCATTAAACTGAGCATAGCTTTTAAAGTGAATTGGCTTTTCGACTTTCGGATGGTCTACGAAACATTGATAAAGGTTTGAGTGAATCATCAAATACAGACAAATGCAGACGAGGGCTCAGAGTGAGGATATTGGAGCCATTACTCGTGAAGTCGACGGCTGTTAAGAAAAAGCAGTCTCTGAAGTGCTCCATCAGGATTCCTCCCGAGACAAAGAGCTGTGATCAACAGATGTGCTCGTATTCAAGGCCGAGGGAAGCTTAAAGACGAGAAAAAGTGACATACACACAGAGGAGAAGGTTAGTTTTGATAGCTTTTTTAAAATAATATAACTGAGGTCAGAGGTCAACGATTGGGACATTGCAAGAATGAGTCTTGATGTCTAAATACTACATTTCCAACTCTTTTTTTTCCCTCCTTCTCCTATATTGTTGCTATTTTATCTTTTGTTGATTAACTACAACACGTGGCAATTGCTGCAATAGACTTTAATTTTACATACATCAAAGACAAGGCTTTAATTTGATGTTTCTTTTCAGTTTCAGACTTCTTTCACATCAATGCTTACTTTTTGTGAGAAATGTGATATGTATTGTATATATATAATAAGTACAAAGGAAAGCTGCATACAGTGTATACATACAGAAATGGGGTGGAAAGTGTTTGTATGAATAGATAGAGATTGATATGAGCAAATTGTGTGTTCTTGCACCATTTGAATGTTCAGAAACTCAGAAATCTACTCTGTCAAACCTATGGGATTTCCACCAATGATGTAACAGCACTGACTGTTCTGTTTTACCTTGAATGGATAGAATGACCTTGTGGTAGTTGGTTAGCAGGTTAGAACTGTTTTCCTTCAGCCAAAAACATATACAATGACCTTGACATGAAAAAAAATAGTTCTTTCACCTTGTTGTTAGAATTTCTTGTATCCCTTCTTTATAATTTCACCAAGCAAACACACCTAAAGGGTTTATCATTAGTTTGAGACTGAACTGTTCTGATTTTTCTCTCTAACATGAACCATATACAATACTATGCACATAGCTTTAATTTCTGACGTGACTCTGAATGCGTCATTAACATGTCAACAAATGTAGATGGTTGTTGGTTACTTTTGTGGCTCAAGTATCATTTAAAATGGGACTGATATTAGTAGTTATATGTCAAAGTCTCATTCTAAATCATAAATTGTACATGTTTACGTCATAACCTTGATAATCAGTAGTGATATCTGTGTGCTTTTCACTGGCTACACAAAAAGGTTAATATTAATTGTGACTAAAACTAAAGTGGCTTGTAATGGTGACTGTTTAACAATCACACTTAATCAAAGAGAAGTAGCCTCAAAAACGTGCAATAATCTGTCTTGAATCTGTCCTCGGTTTGCTCTCTCTTACTGTGATCTAGAATGCAACACAACACTTGAAAATCCATTGAAATTCTCCCTCTGTTGCCTCCGCTGATAGACTCCAACTCCGAGCATGTTTGGTAATTGTTTACACATGTTGTGCTACCTTCCGCGTCATCGTTCCCGAGCACATTGCCACACAGCTTGAGCGCAGAAGTATCGCGGCGAAATGAGAATCTGTGCTGATAGATGGTGCAACATCACGTTTCACTGGGAGCAGATGGAAGGAAGCACGACTCCCTGCTTTGGTGGCAAATGGATGATGCAATCGCCGTGAATTTTCTGCTCCATCAGACTGAGGGAAAGCGTCTGAATACGTCGCTTCATGTTAGACGGATCTCTTAAATGTGTGCTTTCATTTATTTGGTTTTCTGTGTTGTGAATGGGTACAGCTAAACCAGCACGCCTTGCATTCATGTGGTGAAAAAACATCTGAAAAACAATTTGAGAGGAAGACAAATCCATCAGAATTGGGTCTGACATTTTGCCAACCAAAATTAAAGTAGAACAGAGTAACTTTTAGCCCAAAAGTATATATTCTGTCATTTATTTTGATGGTTCTTAGACATGAGATCATTAAAATCATGCCGGTATCACTGATATAGATACAGAAACCTCCAATCTAACTTTCTTGTCCCTGAGATGAGGACTTATCGAGAGAGATTAGTGAGTGACACGCTTTACGCACTCAAATAGAGACTGCAGAGATAGGAAAATACACTGGATCGTAGAGACTTGTTAAAAAAAAAAAAAAAAAACACTAAAATGACCCTGCTGTTTCGGAAAACTTTTTTTTTTCTTCCAACTTTGCTGCTTGAATAATAAAAGTGCCTCTTTAACTATTAATGATGACTCAGGTACCTTAGCTAAAGCTATATTTTAGTATTACTTAGCATTCAGCTTTGATTTAAACATAAAAATGAATGAAATTGAAACTTGAAATAGCTTGAGAAAATGCAAAATTTAACAAAACTTTATTTATTTTTAGGTTTATGTTGAAAACTAGTGTAAATACCAAAAAAAAGTTGTTTTTTTTTATTTTTAAAACATTTTTAAAGGACACAAATAACGTGAGATTGTATCATACAGCGGTGGCTAATGAAGTCATGCAACTTTGGTATGGCCATGCATATCCTGTGCTTTTTATTTATTTATTATACATAGACAGAACCATACCATCCTAGGAGGCCTTAAATGCAGCATTAGTCCCAACGCAAACAGGAAAAATATACTCATAGTTTAAGGCAAATTGTCTCCAGACATTTGACACATCCTCTAACCCAGGAAATGCAAATGAAGAGTAAAAATATTCAGTCCCCACAAAAGGAGACGTCCTGCTGTGAGGTAATTACATCCAGCCCGACGCCACAAAACACAGTTGTACGACTAAATAGAAAACACATTATTTAGACAGAGCTGCAGCTGCTGATAATGACTTATTTCTAACATTGTACATATAATTAAACGCTGCAGACTGTGTGAAATGTAAATATCATTAATTGGCTTATTACAACAGCCAGGATAGTTTTGCTCAATCGAACCAATCTCGCAGTGTCAAAAGTACAGAGGTGTATTCGTTCCTGTCAGATAATTATCATGTTTACTAGATATTTTCATGTTTTTTTCCTCAATAAAACAACTCTAATACTTTTTGATAATGTTAGTGTAAATGTGTTGTGTCTTTTGTTGTTCTTGTGCAGTGTAAAAAGTTTATCCTCTGTAGCCAAGAAAAAAAAAGTGAGCGCCATAACAACAGTTTTACTTTTGATGTGTCAGATTGAGTTTGGGTTTGTTTCTAAACCAGAATGAAACCTGCTCTGGAGCCGAAGTCAGTAACCAATAAGACCTGGGGGAAAAAAAAAGAAAAAGAATAAAAGCACCTTCTTGAGCCAGAAAACTCAGTCTGATCAAACCTGATCTTACCTGAGTAAAAACCCAAACTGCTTTAGGCCCTGGAGTCAGAAAATCATCAACACAATGCTTTTGAAAGACACAGATATATCTCATATAGACAACACACTACAACCAGACTTTGATCAGAAACAGTTAGATCTTTAGCACTCAGCTGCTCTTTAGGGTAAAGGTGAAAAAGAAGTGGTGTTTTAAAAAGACTCTGCACTGGAAATTATTTGAAGAAACAGTCAATTTTTCTCCAAACTTCACTTTTCCCTCTTGCATTTTTAAGCTATTCAAAATAAAGTGTTAATGTTAAAAGTGCAATAGAAACAATGCCAGAACAAACTGAAAACAGCGCCCCCTGGGGTTGGAGGATAAGATTGCTCTGGACTTGGCTCATATCCTGTCTCATCTTTTATGTGAGGAATGTGATGTTTTGCCTTAATGAAATCGTTTTAGGGTGACCTGCTGTAGAGCCTAAACCAACAAAATGTCATAGAAAGGAGTGCTGTCTGGGCTTTTTCACTTTCTGTGTCTAAACCTCTCTTATTGATCACAACAAGCTCAACATGACAAACTAATAATCGCTTTGTTATCTAAAATATGGCAGGCTTTATGCTCTTTTGATTGATTATATGTTTTTTCGAGAGGCAGTTTAGTCTGCGTATGTTGGTCCTGCCCTGAATTCTGGTTGGTTGTATGTTTATCCAGTTACACTTAAATTGTCTGGCAGTGCTACTGTTTTACATGGTTAGCTGCATTTTGAAGTTCTCTTTGCCTTTGTTGTGTTTCTTTCTATCTCGAAGATTGTTTTCGTCGCACAACATATTCATTTGCACATAATATTAATAGTTGCTCATATGTTTATGGTCGTATCCATGGAGCTGAAATCCCTTCCTGCTCCTTCTTTGGCTCGGTGCTCTGTAAACTGTCAGATCCCAGCAGTGGGAGTGTGACACCGTTACATAAAACCTTATACAATCCCAGTGCTCGGTGTGTGTTTGCATGTTGTCTTCACGTGGGTTGTGGGCGCTCAGAGTCTGACAGATATTAATACAATAGGATACAGACCGTTATAGATGCCGCTTGATGGATTTGACTAGGATTTCTTCCAAGAGGTGACAGAGCCTGAAAGAGTTCCTCTGGAGCTGTTTGTTGGCTTTGTTCTGGTGGTATTTTCAAAAGTCAAACCTGGTATCTTCCTCTAACTTTGATTCAAACGGTGCAGGAACATTTTATGAAACTCTGACATGTGTTTGAATTTATTTGAATGGTGAGTTTTTATGTTAGATGCTGCCTTTTCTCTTATTTCCTTATGTTATCTATGACTTCAAACTGGTCAAGTTTATTCTAGGTTTTCCAACGTGTATGTGAATTTTACATCTATGCTTTATATTTTTAGTATCAGGGATATGAAGCAGATAAATGGTCAAATTAAGAGCTGTTGTTAGAGGAGTCACACTAGGAAGACAGGCTGGAGACTTTCTGGATGTCTTAAGACAGTTAAACACTGTACAATATGAAATAGTTCACACAGAGCGATGGAACAAACCTTGAGTCGTGGTGATGAAAGTCAACTGGAGCGCATTTCAGACTCTAAACACTGCATCATTGGTGAATTGTAAGATAGTAATAAAGAAACCTCTTGCCATCCTTTATATTTGAGTCCCAAATAGAACTTTTACTCTGTTTCTCCTCTGCACTAATGAGTACGTCATTACCGGTGCATTCTTATTGGGTCGCTGACTGACAAAGATTGTAGGTGCAGTGAGAGGCTGACACACTACACAACGATTCCCTTTAAATTTCTGACACTGCTTGATATCTGTTGAACTTTGGTCTTTGGTTGTAAGACGGTTGTATCTTTCATCTTTGCCGTGCCTCACTGTAAGATTTTGAGCTTTTTTTTTTTTTTGCAAATCTTTTGTCGGCCGAAATCGTACAGTGTGTAGCCAGCTTTAGGCAGAAGAACCGTCAATATGAGCCCTGAGACACAAGCACTCAACACAGTGTGACATCTTTGACCATTCAATTCTATGCTTCCGTAGGAATAAGATTATAAAGCCTTGTATATGTCAGTATGGAGCCATAACAATGAAAGACGTTTACCCAAATGTGGTAAGCCTTCGAGTTCTATCTAATGTCAGTGATACAGAAGAGGACATAACATAACAGATATAATTGAACTTTTCTGCAATTACTAATGAGTATTTTGTGTGTCTAAATGTGTTACAACCACAGTGATCCACTATTTCTTAGCTGTAGGTCAAATAAAAACTGAAGCAAAGGCATAATTACTGATTAACACAGCTTTTACTTTGACAGTCACTAAGATACAAAGCTAAATTCCTTTATTTCCAGTGAATTTTCTAGTTTCTCTAAAACCCATCAGTGTGAATTGATGTTGCACAGTGAGTTCAAGACAATTGTACAATGATTCTACTACTACTGACATATTTGTATTGTTAAGTGCACCAGTGTCTTTTTGTGGCTGAAGTACATTGCTGTAAGTTATCCCAATAAAAATAAATGGCCTAAAAGCATCTATGGGGAAAGAGTAAGCATATAAAACGCAATAGTAGAACATCTTCTTTTCTGTCCCAGAGCTTTGTCAAACACTATTTTGCAGTCTCCGTGTCTCTGATTATATCCACAATCATCAGAAAGTCTTTATAACACGTTTTGTGAAACCTGGTCTCTATCTGTACATATTCAAAACTGTGAATACATTTCCCCTCTGCTGACTAACACTGCATTGGCAAACTCCACAGTGATCACTCTTCACATGGAGGAAGTGTGGGAAGCTTCATGTTGGATCAGTTGGAGTTTGTCAGCTGATCCCTTCTCTCTGACTTCTGTCTCACTAATGGACCTCCCTATCACCACAATCCCCTTTCTGTCCTCTCTTCTCCTCTCTCACCTGTCCCACCTGTCCCACTGTGTGTCTACCCTGTGTCCTACTTGTCCTCATTTGCTCCCAGCTCGTCTTACCTGTTAACGACGGTCGCTCTGCCCTTGCTTTCTCGCTCCTTTCCCTTTGTCTCTTGCCACCTTTTTGATCTTCTTTAAAAACTACCTTTTCTCTTCAGGGTGAAATTACCTCCTGCACTTTCTCAGACTAATAAATGAAGGCGGCAAGTATGTAATGTGCAATTAGTTTTGGGTGAGATGGCTTCAAATTGTTTCCTATAAAATGATACTTTTATTCAATATGCAGTAGTTGTTGAGTGAACTGTGACTGATGATGATAAAATGGTGGAATAAAGCAATTCAAGATAAGCCTGGATCATTTTACATGGTGCACCGCAGTATACAGTAACTTGCGATTAAATATTAGCTTGGTTTGTGTTAGTGCGACTTGGATAAGTGTGAATGCTGCCAGCCTCGATGCACTATGACCCCTCGAAAAGGTAGGTCTGGGTCTGATTCCATCTAAACTTGTGCATGGATCTATTAAAATGTGAAGAGCACATGGACAACTGATAACTAGATGGACCAAAAACAGAGGGTGACCAAAAACCCTAAAATGTGTGACTTAATATCTAGTTGAGAGATGAAATAGTCAATTGGAATAAACCAAAAACTCTCAGAGGCTGAACGGAAGCAGTGACAAGGTAAAATGTGTTATTGATCATGCAGTGTTTATGGCAAAACAAAAGAACATTCAGTACTGTTCCTCATTCCTTTATTTCAAATCCAATCAATCCAATCAGATTGAGCCTGTGAACACTAGGTGCCAGGAGCTTCCTTTCCTCCATCTGATGGGGTGAGGCTGTGGTTGCATACAGTCTGTAAAGCTATACAGACTGGACTACAACTGATTTGAAATCCATTTGAACTAGAGAAGCTGATAACACGTTTATAGACACACTTTTGAGGTTCACTCCGAGATAATTGTGCTAGTTTGTCCCAAAAATATTTCATCTCGATCTGTGTCCCATTGATACAGAAGGGAACAAAGTGATCCAAGAGTGACATATACTGTATACTGTACACGGACTGCACAATACTGGGCAAAAGCAATGCACACAGAAACACAGAAAAACACAGCACATACTAATATTACCTCATTGCTTCAGGCTGCATCCCAGATACACTTGGTTGAAGTTAGGACCTCAGTATTTTTCCAATCTGCAAATTAATCAAAGCAACTTCAGACCATTTTATTATGCTTCTAGACAGAGGCTGATATTAGGAGAAGGTTTTAATGACTTTTGTAATAATTCATTGATTTTCTTAACTCTATGCCAGCTCACAATAGGCTTGCAGATTTAAAAATATAATACCATACCAACTTTATTTATAAACCACCTTTAAAACAGTCGGCCAAAGTGCTGTACATAAGTAAAATTGCAGTAAAATAAATAGAGGAGATAAAACACAAAACACAGTACATACAAACACAATACAATAAAACTGTAGAAGACATAAAACGAAATAAAAATGAACATAAAACGCGCAATTAATAAATAACTCAGGTTAAAAGCACAAGAGAACTTAGAACATGAGTTAAGACAACGGAAAGATTAAATAAATGAATGAATGAATGAATGAATGATGTCTATTGTGATTTGAAGGAGGCTTGTATTTTCTTTTTTACCCCTCCAAATTCATGTGAGTTTAAGGGAACAGCGGCTTTAACCTCTTAAATACCATCTCATTTAGTTAGAAGGTCATGACATCAATTTATTATTATTATTAAGGATCCATATACATTATACATACATTGTAAAAGGGACATAGACCATACTCTTTCATGCAAAATTCTGTACAGTAACCATATGAATGTTTAGATATCCACAAAGATATTTCTCTGCAAAAAACATCAGAGTTAACCACAGTCCCTCAATGTCACTAACAGTTTTTTGGGGTTTTTTTGGCTGTAATAAATGTCCCGCCGCTGCTCTCCAGAGGATGATGTAGAGCCCTGACCCTTTGTGCTGGACTTTGTTGAAGGATGATACAGAGGTGCGTGAGTCCGGCCTCGTGTCGATACATCACAGTCTGTCACTCAGTTGTGCCGCTCACTGGAGAAACCGCTTATCTGTTTAGGTCTGAGCTTCCTCCTCTGGCCTCTTCATCTTCTTCCCTTCTAGATTTATCACAATACAGTGGTTTTTTGTCTCTGGGGCAGTGTCGTAGAGGTTTTCACTGCTGCTTCTTCAAAACAGTTTAAAACCTAAGATCTGTATATATGTATATACAAAAACTAGGACTAAAGATATAAATGGGTAAATGCTAAATTAACCCTCTTTGTTTTTTTATTTTTAGAAAAATTGCATATTTTCCACATCTTTTTTTCGTTTTTTTAATTAACCAAATTTTTTTCTTTAGGCTTTATTATGGCAGAGGAACAGCGTAAATATTCTGTTAGCCCAGGTTCTAATGAAAAAATAAATGAATGATGTTTATCAATCTTTTTCAAAAGTTAAAAAATCTAGGTGAGAAAAAAAGGTAAAAACTGGCTCAGGGTTGGAAGGGTTAACACTTTATCATATATTTGTTCACAAAAGTGCACACTGACCCAGAAATAAGAATCTTAAAGCACATTTTCCTAATCTCTTAGCTGTTTCTCTCAAAAAAGCAGCTCTAAAAATCTTAAAAATTGTGTTCTTCATTGTAAAGATGAACTCCACATTTCTAAGAAACAAAATAGCACATAAGTCCAGGTCGACTAGAAAAGCTAGGTTAAGATGGTGGCAGTGATTTATTACATTTTTTTTGAGGAATGATATGTAATGGCTGCTGGAAAACTATAAAATTCTCAGGGACTCCACTGGCTTCTTTGCCCATAAAAACAAACCTGAGTGTAATCCCTTCGTCCCATGTTTTATACCTGCTCCAGCCCCAGCCTCACTCTGAGGTTGTAGCTGTGAGTTATTCTGCCCCGGGCTGCTCCATCACTCAGGGGTCTTTGTCATATCACAGCCCCCGCACACTGCTCCTGTCGACCATCCATCAACCCTCCACACTTCACTGTGACGGCACCGAACCTCATCACAGCCTGTCACTACAGGCGGCTTCAGCAGCTCTCATGCTATGATAATGATGACATGGAAAAAAAGAAAAAAGGAACAAAACAGCTGATCCAAGAAAGCATTGTCAAGAATGCTGGTATAGACACTTTCTCTGTATTTTTGGCAGCCTTTTATTTCTTATTGACACTTATTCGACACCCCCTTTTAACTCAGCAGCTACTGGTATGTGCTAAACATCCACATCTGTTAAAATACTTGATAATACTAAAAGACTCGATGAAATTTCTTGATTTTTGTTTTTAGATCACTAGAAGCACCTTGTATTTTTTTGTTTTGTTTGTTTTGTGCAATATTGCTACCCACACACCTTCATACATCACTGATTTTACGTAATATTGAGTCTATTTATCTATTTACTAGTCTATTTATGCTTGGCTTTGTCACTACCTTTTGTTGGAGATAAAGACAGGGCCACTTCAGCGCCCTTGTGTCATCACTGCACCTTTTAGGACGAGGTGAGGAAAATACTACATCCTACAACAATAAGTGACCATTATAGGGGTCTTTTGTTTCCTCAGTAGTCTGTGTAACTGTGTGTTTGTGTGTTCTGGGCTGGATACAGTCAGACAGAGCTGATGGACTCATTGATGAGCCATCAGTGTTTTCTTTGGGAGTTGACAGCTGTAAAACAACACAAAAGAGCAAATTATTGATTACGAGGACACTGTTATTGATAGTGTTGGGTTCACATGCACTCAGAGCATTTGCATTCAGTCTTGAGATGGAGGTCAGGCCACTTCTACGGCAACACCAAACTAAATAAAATAGAAATGAGGGACGTTAATTCCACTTTAACATAGACAAGATAGAGACATAAGTAATTTGTGAAAATATGTTTACAGGTCAGGGTCAAAAGGGGTACAAAGGGCACCAAAAAAGTGCTAACCCGTCTTCTTTTGGTTCCATCAGTGGTCCACTTTCCAAAAGGGGAACCTAAATACTGCAGCCTGTTAATGGGAAGATGATGGATGAAAACAAGAACAGAAAAAACAAACACACACAAAAAAAAGTTTTCTTAAATGAAGCTTGTCTTGTTCTTGTGGTAAAAAGTCTGTTAAGAAAGAATAAGGAATGTACTTTTTTCAGATTGATTGCTGTTTCCTGCTTATGAGTTGGTATTGTACAGTGCCCGCTTCATGAATAAAAAACATTCTGTAACGAAATAGTCCTTGCTCTTTGGTTTTGATTTCTGAGAGGTGGAACAAGTACACAAACAACCAGTTCAGGGGGCAGTATCAAACTAGATATAAAAAAAACATACAACCAAAAAGAACAAAGTGTAAGTGTGTAAGTTAAAGGTTCTGCCAGATGAAGGTATTAAACACAAGTGGAACTTACTTATACAGAGTCTCTAGACTGTGTGAAACTGGTGCAGCTCTCTGGATTTAAAGGTCAAAAAGCTGGAAATAACCAGTAATGATCCTCTTCTGCTACTTTTACTTCATGTTTAAAACTCCAGCAATGCATTACAGTTTTGAAAGTTCACTTCAAATACAATTTATATCTCATAATAAATCAACTCTCAACAACAACCATATAGAAACACACACACAGTGCAAATACAAGAAAAATACGAGCCTCTTCAGGGTTATTTCAGCTTTGGGTCTTGTATCACGTTCACTGGTCTTGGTCTGAAGTTTGTGGTCCATGTTGCTTTAAAATTTTAACTGAACCGTAACAGAGTTCAGTTGGAGGTGGACTTAGGCCCATCTTTCCAAAGAGTCATGGTGAGCAAACATGAAAAATAAGTGGAGTAAAGTGCATACTGGCCAATCTTAATAATAATATCACTATCACTCACAAGATCTCAAACGAAAATTGTGAAATTTACAAGTGATTCAACAACTCTGTTCTCATCCTCCACACTGCTCCAGACTGGGGGGACCTCTCTCTCAGCATTAGTTCTAAACTGTTAACATGCTTTTAGGGATTGCAGCTGTTTTAATAAATCCTGGATATAGCTGCTATGATGAGAATCTCTTTCACAAACACTAAGAAAAGTAAATTTCACTCGTATGTGTCTCTTAAAGACGAAAAAATTAATGGCAGTGTTCAAGTGCACTCTGTAAAACCCAGCGCTAATACTTGCTATTGAACCTTTTAAACAAAAAGGCCTCAAAATGCCACAAAGTTTGTCAATTACTGGTTTAGACAAGTTATTGGATAAATGGGCAATGTGCTGTATTTATTTTTTGCAGAGCATTTAAGAGCAAGACCTGAGCAGCTGAATGTTACTCACTATATTATTTATCAACTCAGCTGGGCATTGCTTTTGAAGAGAACATTTACCTCAGCAGAAATGACAGTATTTCAGTTGTCTTGGCTCTGTTTCCTTGATCACCACTTAAATATGAACAATATCAATCAAAAATGCTTACTCAAAGACTCCAAATAAAAAAAAAACAAAAAAAAAATGTCATTAGACCATTCCTTTCTTTTACTTTTAACTACAGTCTTATCTCAGACCAGAATACATTTGCATTAACGTTAATATTTTACATAATCCACATTATTTCAACATTTTTAACCATGACCCAGTGTATTCTGCTGTAATGTTCCTGGTTTATTCAAAGTCTTTCTGATTTACACTGCTACTGTAGAGACTAAATGCTTCCCAACTTCATTAAAAAATCATGACAATAATGCAGCTCAAACAGAACAATGCAATCATCATATTAAAACCTGGGAAAAACAATTAGTGCAGATGGACATGTGTAAATAAATGCTGTCGTGCCATTTACTTCCATATGTTTCCCAATTAATGCTGTAATTACCAGATGAGTCGGGATAAATGTGATAAATGAGCCAACATAGAAATGAGTATGCTAAATTAATTTGTGCAGCATCAGTTAAAAAAAAAAAATCCTTAACACTTACTTGGGCATTAATTCTTGTTATAATTAATACAGTCATGGCGTACACTATAATCATGAGACTTGACATGTACCTGAGAGATGTCACATTCAGTTTTTTTGACAGGAAGGCAGTGTGTGTCATTAAAGCTTCAAATAAAAAATGCAGGTTTGTTTTAAAGACAGTAAAGACTTCGTTCCCTGAGCTTTGATGTCTTTCTTTCTTTCTGGATCCAGCTCTTGTTGCTCAAGCCGCTTTGGAGAAGAAAAACTGAGCTTGTTTTGTGAGGTGTTGTAGCGTATTGTAACATATTCAGCCTTTTTCTGATTGATGACTAGTTGAGTATCACATTGTTGGCGTCAAAAGAAGCCACGTGTAAGTCTCACTGCAGCAGCTACAGAGTCTGATCTAAGCTATTCACAGAGAAATCAGGAAACTCACGTAACAGACACAAGCCCAGGACAATACACATGGCAATGCACACATGATCGTATCCTTTTCACAAAATGCAACAGTCCAACATTATAATCTGTTTTTGATGAATGAGATCACAGAGGGTTTCTAAGATATAAGGAAAGCACTGCCTTCTCCGTGGGCATTGTTGGACAGTCAGAGGAAGCTAGACCTAGAAAAAGTCAGAAAGACTCCTGACACAAATGCCATTATTGACCAGCTCAAAGTGAAATGTGCAAATGTTTTATTTTTTTACATACCATATGATGAAACTCTTGTTGATGCAGCTCTGTTTTAATCATTGCACAGTGTGGCATACAGGGACAATTTGAGTTGCACTGAGCCCACTGTCTTGTTTGTGTCAATTGCATTAACAGACAATTTTGTATAAAAATTGTCTTGTTAATGCAATTGACACAAACACTAGCTGCAATTAATTTTGATAACTGTAAATATGTATATAGTTTAAGTTCAACACTAGTTTACTGTAGAAACAGTCCTTGTTCCGTCCTAAAGCAAAGAGATACCATTTAAAAATGATTTCATCTCGAACTGTATCAGATAAAAGTGTGAGGCTGCAGTGTAGATAGTGAGGAAACAAACTGCCTCCTCTGTTAATGAGGTATGTGCTCAGGTGAACCACCAGGGTAACTGCAGAGAAGATCATTTTAGCAACTTTGTTAATATTTCTCTTCTTTTATCCACTACTTGTTGCTTGAGTTGCCACAAAGAAATCACAGACAAGACATCGCTGGTATTCTTGGAAGTTGTTTCATTTACAAAATCCCACAAACTCATCAAGTCTTTCTCTGGAGAGTTACCAGTAAAGTATCACGCAGCTGTCTCCTAACACACAGCCCTCACTCAGCAACAGTTGCCACGGAGTCTGTTTGGAGATATTCACAGTTCGCAGTTAGGAAACTCAGACACAGGCCTAGATCAATGCAACAGACTAACATACTGCAATATGTTGGCATTAATCTGTAGTTGATTCATTCGTCAGGGTCTCTTCAAAGTGTAGTTCTAGAAAAAGAAAAACAGATCATCCATTTTGCCGATTCTCAGACTCTGAAAACCAGCTCAAATTGGTGCTATAATGCATCGCCGTGCTCCCAGTCCTCTCAGTGTGTAACAGTGACATATCACTCGTGCTAACTAGGTTGTAACAGCGGCCCTGTACGCGGGGATCCTTTAACCCAGGAAGTAAAATTTATGGCTGCGGTTGTGCCTCAGCTCTGCAGAAACAGCGCGGCTACAGACAGATTGTGTTAGCAGCAGCCCACAGAGCGCTACAGCTGCTTCGCGTGCTATTTTTACCAACCATAGATCGTAGCGGTCTGGTACTGTCACAGCTTCGTCTCCAGACTAATGGAGGGCACACTGGGAGCGGCGCTAATACTTCACAGATCCCCGGTGAAAACATGCAAACAGGCTAACACCAGTGCACCTGATGAGCTTTTAAAAACAAAACGCAGATTCACAGTTTCTTCAAATATCTGTCTCCGCTCACGGTACATTGTCTCCCTTCTTTTTAATTAATGTGTCATCAGCTTTGTCGATACAAATGATTTCTCCAACACGTTTTCTAGTAATGAATCATGCTCTGCGACTCGCACTTTGGTCTCCGAAGCACAAGTTGTACTCCCACTGCTGCATAGACACACTGTCAGAAATAATAAGCAACCAGTAAGTCAGTGAACACAACACTTTGACCATGCTTTGTTATTGCAGTGCCTTTGTATCTATTTAATGATTGTTTAAGGGGCTTTTTAAGAGGGTTGAGAACAGACTGTGCCTTTTGTTTGGATACTTTAAGTTCTTGAGTGCTATGAGATATTTTGGAGTTTGTGTTGTGTAAATGCTTTTACCTTCCAAGGGTCATAAGGACACATACAACTATCACACATTTTACGGCTATTGCAATATTCAAATTCAAGGCAAGTCAGTTAATTTAAAAATAATAACTATAACAAAATCTAATGTTGACCAATAAAAAAAAAAAAAAAAAAATGCAACAATTTAAAGCAGCCAGTTGCACCTCGCAACTTTTAGCTCCCCCAGAATATAATATTGATATATTTTAATGGTTCTTAGACATGAGATCGGTAGAATCATACCTGCCTTCAGCTGGACAGAAACCTCAGAAAAGTTTCCTCTCACCAAGTCAAGGCAAGACATTCCCTAGAAATAGGAAATAGACCGATACACTGGACCATAGCAGAGTCGTATTTGTACAAAATACATTAAAATCATGTACTACTTTCAGAAGACTTTTTTTTTTTCTTCCAAATTTGCCACTTGGATAGTCTGCTCTTGTAAACAAATGACATCTGTAAATATAACACTGTCTGTAGATGGGTCTGTGCCGCCTACTGGATAAAAGTTACACAGGGTTGCTTTAGGAATACATAAAAAACAATGAGCATCATTCACAAATATTTTCAGTTAAAGCACAATACAGACCAGAATGTCCACTACATGAAGTCAATAATATCAACTGTCAAGTAAGTTTTAGGCTTAGACTTTCTTTTGGAAATGTATAATAAAATAAAATAAAATAAAACAGTGTGAATTTAATGATTAAGTGTCTATAGGAGTGCTTTAAAAAGTTAACTCTTTAAGGCCAAAAACGACATTGATGCATTAATCTCATTTTATTCTACAGTATTCATGTTTTTGAGTTGTGACAAATCTTGAATTCATCTCCTGCAGTTCAGTGGTTTAGATGAGACTTTCCCATCCAAATCATTTCACCAAATAAGTCAGATGTCACTATTTATTTTATTTTCATTCATTCATAACTCATTTAAATTTTGTCCACACACTTTCAGTTTCAAACCTTGGTTTATTCCACTAGCCTCTATCTCCAGAGCCCTTTGACATGAACTCCTCCCATAAGAACCAACTTATTGATTCTGTTTAACCCCAGAGAACATCCACATCACCCTTGATTACTGATCCATGACATATTGAATGCTAGTTGTAATATGTATGCATAGGCTTCCTTGTTACAATCCCCAGAGACTCTTCTGAATGGACTACTGATTTGTTTTACTCTGTCTGTGATATGGTTTGGCACAGCATGGTTTCAAAGTTGTCGTCAAGTGGAGACAACAGCATCAGTCTCAAACTGTGGTCAACTGTTTTGGATTCTTAAGATCTATCAAGTATGACACATCTGGGGGGAAAAATAAAAAAAAGGGTTTAAAGGGGGGAAATTTTTTGGAAAAAAATTATTACAATGGCCGCTGATGATTGCTTCTTGGACTAAAAACTTTTCCATGGTTTAAAGATCAAACTTGAAAGGTAATTATCCATTTAATTCTAGCTGAATCCAATGTTCTTTTGGATGTAGAGCCATGAGTTTTAAAAAACCCTATTTTTACTCAAATTATCACACACTCCCACTGCTTTTCAAACTGTCCAAGAAATACTTCTGCTTAATAGACCTTTGCTGTAAGTGCTGCTCCGTGTGAATATGAAATAAAGGTCTTTGGGACTGAAAATGTGTTATGTTCTCTCGGTTGTAAAAGATCCATTTGAGGTGTTTATGGCTTTTACATACAGGAAAATGGATGTGTATGTATGAGCTTTTCATGGCTTTGTTTAAATTGGTTTTTACTAAACTTCTCTCTTTTTCTTTTTCCAAGTCTTCACATTGTAGCAGAACTGTAGGTGAAAAACAGAATGAAAAGACGGCGCAGTCACGACACATCAAAGGTCAACATTTCAGGCTGCAGTTCTCACTTCACAATCCTGCCTTCTAAAGCATGTCAGCGTCTACGGAAGCCCTGCAGGGACATGCTGTCTATAAACAAACACAGTAGAAATAATGTCAGTCAGTGAGTTTTCTTTATAAATGAAGAAACAAAATCAATTGAGTTCATTAATATCCTTCAAGAAGAAACATGACTGTGTGTCCCGTGCTCAGTTTTTTATTTTGACCCAAATATACAGTACATAATGAAACAGTTTTGGGGGTTTTTTTTACTGTGATGACTTTTGCACAACGTAATAACTCTAGGGGTAGATTCATGTGTCGTCACCGTGGACAGCTGTTTTGTTTTGATACCATTTTCTAGATGTAGAGGCTACTTTGTCAGACATTGCTTTCTGACTTATTTGCTTGAAGCCTCTAAAGTCCCATAAAGACCTGTTTTAATCAAGTAGGAAGTGTGCATCACAGGTTTTAGTTGCACAATTTAATGCACCTTCATGAAGTGAAATTATCTTGAGTCATTTTCCATATCTTATAAATACCTTTCAATATATTGGAAACTTAATTGACATGTTATACAGCTTTAACCGGTTCCAAAAGCTGCACTTTGTTTGTTTGCAAATGGTAACAAGAAGTTTATCATAGAAAGTGGATAGTGGAGAGTGGATTTAAACTGTTTTGTGTCTGATTCTTCTTCAAACTAGTCTTTCTCACAGGAAAGAAGGACTTAAGGAAGTAAATATTTGCTTTACTTTAATTCTCTACCAAAAGATTTAATACACTTAATATAAACACCTTCATGAGGCTTGTGTTTACACTTTGCTGGGTCCAGAAGAGAGACGTCTGCTACAGAAAGAGGTAAGGCAAAGTGCCTTAGATATAAAACGTATTTGAAGTAGATTTTTTTGAAAGGTTGAATAAATTGTTAATATTTAATATAGAATTCAAATCAGAATAAATCCTGAGGCTGGAGGCTGTTTATTCCCAGTTTTCAGAACAGTAAATCCATAGAGCTGCACCAATGTCCCATAATTTATGGATTTATTGGAAGAACACATTCTGCTTGTGTTTAGTGTAGTTGAAATCCGTTGAAATTTATGAAGCTGTTTGACATTTATCACAAAAACAAGGTGTCATTTATTTGAAAAATATTTTCGTTTAATTGTTTTTCTTTCACTTCTTTGTTTTTACTCGAGTGATGACTAGCTATCGTCCAATCAGCTGACTGCAGTGTTAACCACGCCCCTCCAAAAGTGTAAAAAAAAACAGGACTCTCTTGGGACCCCATTCTGAGGCCTCCCCTAGAGTTGTGCAATACGCTTTTTGGGGACACTTCGTACCCCATTTGGTAATGAATGTGAATCGACCTTCAGTTAAGAGTAAAGAGTCCTGTAGTCAGTCGAACTTTGATAAACCCAGTAAAACATGTTTCCCACAAAGTGCTGTCTAATATATTGGTATATTGTGAAAATAATAAACATCATCATTTTACAATTTAATACACCTTTTTGCAGCAGCTTAGGCACTTAAGATAAATAAAGCAGAGCCAAGTTTCAGTGATTTGCAAAACTGTAACACACTGTATTCACTTGAGGAGGCCGGGTTTTCTGTGCATGTGCCTTGAACTACACCACTTCTCCAAAATCACATTACATTTCTCTCATGTTTGAAATCCCTGACACATTTCTCTGGATGTGCTGCATTGAAGTGGTGTGTGTTGGTCGAAAGGATTAAAGAGTTGCCTCTAAATCAACCATGTGAGCCGGCTCAGCCTTTTTTATTTTCTACAAGACAGAGGGATACAATGATCTTCTCTATCCATGTGCCTCACTTTAAGCAGCTGAATTTTGCTTGATTATCACTAGTGTATGGTTCAGAAAAAGAAGTGGTGATAACATTAAGAAGGGATATATTTTTGATATTATTAAAGACACACATTACTTTTATTTATTGAGTATTGAGTCAGTAACAGATCTGTCCCAGTCGCTGTGCTTAACAAAACAGAGAACCCATTTGGGACCCCATCCTCTTTTATCCAGTGTGAACGAATGCGATTGTCAGTGTCTGTTTCTATATGCACTCTACAGCTCAGTTTAGTTTAGTTTCTTCTAAAGAGGCTGTTGTTTTTTCTCTAACTTCTTGTTTTCGCTCAAGTGAGGATTATCCTTCGTCCAATCAACAGGTTCTAGACTTTTAGGACTCAAAGCCAAGGAGTAGACTATGGGATGCTGCACTTTTATGACTCGTTGTAGCCCTTATGGTCATGTAAACTGTCCCTGACCTGTAAACTTGGCTTTAGTGTTAGTGCTGCAGTTGTCCAAAACACCAGCTCCAGCCCTGTGACCCATAACAAGAGAAAATGAATGGATGGGTGGATGAACGAATAGTACGGCTAGGCTAACAAGCATAAAAAAAGTAGCAGTATGTTTGTTGTTAGTGGCAGATTTTGAAGAACAAAACACTACTTACTTCAGCTGAATGACGTAAATGAGAAGTGGTATAATAAATAAAAAGAGTCTTAATATCATCACTATTACTGTATCTGGTCACGACTCAAACACACCCTCAGACACACACATCGCTGCTGTGTCCTGGCCTTAAGAGGACCAGACAGGCTAAAACTGTGCTGAACAGCCATCTGAATAATTCAACATGCTCCGGCAGTCGACTGAACCCACACCGTTGCCCCCCCACCCCCACCCCCACACACTCATCACAGGCCGCGCTAGTGTCAGCTCATGCTGCGTTCACTGCGTTCGTACACAAAGATTTGACAAAAACACTGTTTCCTTTTACCTTCGCAATGTTTTGGACCTATTGCCTCATTTGTCCTCCACTGCCTCTGCTCTCCCTGATCTGCATTTGTTGCTCTTTTCACTCTAACCTTCTTTTAAACCATACCAGCCACCAGCCTTATCCTTTTCACATTGTACTGCTGGACTAAAATATAATGATATTTATTCTGGCTTTTCCATCCTTCAAGGCAGCCACAGTCGTTTAGAAAGCTAGTCTTTTCAAACAGTGGGTTGGTGAATAATGGGTCTCTGGTGTCTGGTTGGCCTGATTCATTTGGGATTTTAAAATTATATTTAAAAAAAAATGCTTATACAGTATGTGGGTGTTTTATCTTGCTGTAAATAGATTCCAACTGTGATAAACTCAATAGCATTTTGAGCAACATGTACAGTCTAAGACGGTTAGGTTTTAGGTTCTAAAGCTTAAACATATAGTTTATAAAATAGAAAATAATGTATTAGGGCATTATTGTTCTTCTTGCTGTTTGTTGTCAGCAGCCAATAGAAGCTCAGATGTCACTGATTTGTACTCATAACGATGTAGTACATATGCCAGACCAATAGGGGGTGTGTTTTCTTTTTGATCCTTCTGCTCTCCCCTCTTCTGAGTCGTTGGTTGCTCATGCGTGTTGCTTCTCTAACATTATCATTTTTTATTGATGCCTTCACAGTTTACACAAAAGTCAAGCACCAGCCACAACGAAATAAAAACCCCTCTTTGCAGTTTTGGCACAACGCACTCATCGTCATAAAGATATAGAATAAAGCAGGAATAATATGAGACAAGAGCTCAAGCTGAAATCATGTGACTTCATTTAAAAACACAAAAAAAAAAACACAACAAGCAGAGGCCAAAGGTGGATCAATGAGGAGGTGAAATGTCTTACTTTTATTGGTTCAGGCTCATGTCGATTTCCAGATAAAACTATTAAAAGAAGCACATTTTTTCACTGATTCTTCTTTTTGTGTTTTGGTTGAGTCACCAAGTCATTAACTCCTCCTGAATCTCATCTGTAGGAAACACTCTGTACCTCATTCAACCTTTGTGTACTTCTTCACTGTCTTCTCCTCATTACCATGAAAATGTAAATCATGTTTAAGTCCCCGGGGCATTGCAGATACAAAATACAAACACTTCCCTATTATCTGTCTAGAAAGCATACTTGGTAATGCAAATGTGGTGTGGATAATAGAGGTGCATAAACAGCTTCAAGGGTTTTTACTCAACCTCAACCTGTGTAATTCATTCTCTGGCTCAAGTTTTTAACTATAGCTTTGCATTATTATCATACAAAGGCTCAGTATGTCAGCTTATCTCCTGAATGTTATGTATATAATGTAATTGTAGAGGGTTACACATGTAAGGGCTAAACTTGGGTGAAAAAAAAAATGGCTGTCATAGGCTTTTACGCCTTGTTTCTATTGGAACAGTGCAGTAGATGTCAGTTTCCATTGTTGAAAGTAGTGTTAATTTTAATTTACTTTTAGTCTGATGCCTTTAACTGAAATGCAATTTTTTTTTTTTTAGTTTAGTCATCTAATCCTTATTAGTTTTAGTCTAGTTTTAGTCGGCTATATCTACCATAGATTTAGTCACTAAAATATAAAGTATATAATGTTTTGTTTTTTGTTTTTTTCTGAAGTAATAATTTCTACTTGACTGAAATGAAACTACTTCTAACCCATTACAGCTGGTATTGAGGTCTGAATGTGCAATACAGTCATATGTCGTTTACAAAAACTATGATGAAAATTATTCATCAACGAAATTAATACAGGTGAAAAGAAGTCAGTAATGTCCTGTACTACTTTGGTGACACTTTTGGATCAGTCAGTGTGGTCAGTTCTGCAAAGAGTGGAGCTAAACACTGGAGTATATGGACAAGACAATAAAACTCAGGGGAACTGACAATTGAAAGGCGTCACACAAAACAACAGTGTTTTCTCAAATGAACCATAGCTTGTTCTTGTGATAAATAGTCCTATTCCAAGAACAAAGAATGCAACTTGTACTAATAACAAAGAAGGTGTTTATTAGAAACGTCTTCAGGCTTTGGAGAGAATCTGTGCACTCACTTTGGGAATCAAAAACCTTTGTTGTTGTGACATTAAATAATGAGTCTCTAACATGTAGGAAATGAGATTTCAGAAAGCTGGCAATAGACCTCTAACAGACCTCCTCTTTTACTGTTTACTGCAGCAGTTTACAGCTGTACCTTCAGCCTCTCATCACTACACTCCAGGATTTACTCCACTCTTTATATTAAAGCTCTCAACCCAAAAGCAGCAGAGGGAATTCTTTTGCTTTTCTTTTATAAAAATAAAACCAGGCCAATTTTTCTTCCAAAAAATAATTATACATTTTACCAAACTGATGTTTAGAGCTGACTGCAGACTTTTAGCTCCGACCTTACCCCCAGTTTCCACTAGATGTATCTCCTTATCTCGCAGGAAAATAGATGCTGCGTATCTCCAGAGCTCCACTGCTTGCATTGGACCAGAGACGGAACGCAGCAGATGCTGTGGGAACTGCTCTCATTGACTACAATGGAAGTGTATTTGCTGCGGAGATCGCGGCTCAGCAGAGCGGAGATGCATGCAGTGGAAACTGAATTGAATTACCAATATGTATCCATCATGTCCCCTTTCTCTGTTGATTGTTTTTTTTTTTTTTTGCGCTCTTTCTCCATTAAAAGACATTTTCCTCGCTAAATGTACAGTTTCTCTGTTTCCAAACCTTTGGTGGGGACCAAAACGTCTGGTTACCAAGGATTTTAATAGGATTGTTAAAATGTTGTATCAGTTCAAAAAAAGAAAAAGCATGTAAGGAAAAGGCAGCTTTGCGAAAAGACAGAAGCAAGAAAATGTCAATAAAAAGGAATATATTCATAAAAGGGACACTCAAAGACAACAAAAGAGTTATGAAAATATCCCTAATTAGAAATAAAAGGAAGAAAATAGGCTTAAAATAAATAAAACAATAAAAAAGAGGCCAAAAAAAAAAAAGAAGAAAAATCTGACCTGAAAGTTGGGCCATAATTCTGTTGAGGTTTTGAAATATTGGTCTCATTGGGGAAAAAGGTTTGGTAAACACTGCTGCAGAACATGAAAAATTGAATAATATAGTTTAAAGAGTTGTATGTGGTGTATTTATAAATAGATTTAAATTTTTTTCCTGACACAAAAAGCCTCATATACAGTGTGTGTAATATCACTTCATCATCTCTTGAGAGAAATCAGCTTTAATCAGGTTTACTGTGGGTTCGCTCTCATTCCTCCTGCGCTCCACCTCTCCGACGTACAGTGGCAGTAAATAACATTAGCTGCTCCTCAATTAATTCTGTGTAAGCCCCCGTTGGCCTCCCTCATTGTCTCGACCAGGTTTAACTCTGCCATCAATTAAAGACCAATTCTGTGAGCTGTCACGTATGGAGCACTGGGGTATTTCTGCAGCTTATGAACACGCCACTTCATTTAAACACGGTGTCATTTCTAATACTGTGTAAGCCGTAAAAGTTAAAGACACGAGAGGAAAGGGAGATGGAAGATGAAACAGGTGGAGACTGTTAGTGCTTTATATTCAATTAAATGCATATTCCATCAGTGGATCTTGGACCACCGAGAATTAAAGTTTATGAATTGGCACTAATTTGTTTTACTACACAGTGGATCTCTCAGTGTGTTTTACATTCCCAGAGCAATGCTGTACAAGCAAATAGTGCCGTTATATCCCACAGACGACATAATTGCAATTGTTGGATGAGTTACTTTTGAAATATGCATTTTGTCTAATATAAACCACTTTTGAAAGTAACTCTACGCAACTTTTTACTGCTTTTTAAAACTAATTTTCATTTTCAACGTTACCCGTACAGCGTTATCAAATATTAATTAAATTTATTTATTGCAGCAACTGGCATTTATGATGGGGCTTCATTTTCCGACTGTGTAGACTGCAGCTAATAATGAAAAGACACTATATCCTCCTGACTACCAGGAAAAAAAAAAAATCCCAATTACTTATTTTTCTAATTTTCCCAGTTGTTTAGAAAGCATTGAATAAACTGATATTTTCCTTTATGGTTTTTATTTACCTAATTTACAGAAAATACCATAAAAAATAAAGTGCATTAAGACATAAAAACATACAATTATACAAATTGTTGAATGAAAAATCATTTACTTCTCTTCTTTCCAAAAACTGTATACCTCTGAAAGAAAATTCCCAAAAACCCCTATAATTTGGTATCATTCAAAAGGCAAACCCTTAGAAAAAAGGTTGAAGAAGGTGAGTATTTAGTAAAAAAGATAGGATATTCATTTTATTCATACTTTTAGAGTCTTGTGCATGCTTTCTGTAGTTAAACAACATAAGATTGTACATGTGCCCTTCTTTGGCAGAGAGATTTTGTATGTGTGGTGTCTGTGAAAGTTTCCATTCAGTTGTTGCTGGCAACTGGACATTGCTTTAGCTTCTGGCAGTGTCTAATAAAATAATACTTGCTGCATTAATACAGCAAAAACAAATCCCTGTTAGCAACAATATTTTCCACATGCACCATTCTACTCGAGCACATTGACTGTATCTGCCACAGTTTGCAGCAGGTTTCTTTCCCAGCAGCCTCTCACTTCTCAGGATTGTGTCGTTGGTGGCCGGGTGCCAGCTGGCTCCGGTGTAACAGACTCACACAGAGTTCACTGACACAACACTACGACCCACAGATCAAACCCAGGCATTAGTCACCTCCGGATACAAGCGGAGCCGAACGTGTGGAGAGACAGAACACACGCCGTGAAAGAGGCTAATGTGGGATCCTGTATGTTCTGTGATGGACTAATGGTTTCTTTTTTGAGCGTCATAATCCTTTCATGAGAAAATCGCACATATATCTTAAAAAATAAAAAATAAACAGTATTTTCATTGATTAATTATGTTCACCCTTTTCATCCCTCTTATTCCACAGCTATGACCCACTACAATAACATGGCACTTTGCACACAATCTGTATTTCACTGTTTATATCACATTATGACATATTCTGGACATCGTTAGCTTGGCCCTGCTGCAAACGAAAGAAAGTGTAAAGAGTGAATCTAAATAAGTGGATAAAGCTTGTGGATAAGGCTCGAAAGGAGATCAGAATTGGGTTTTTTCCTGCAAAAAAAAAAAAAAAAGACAATTATGTACATAGGGGTCTGCTCCAATTAGAATAAGGGGCGCTCCCTTTGACTCTTGGTTGGTTGTTACATGGCTTGTCATAAAATAATCAATGGTGATGCAAAATCTCACGGCGGACTGCTTTGGTCTAATAAAGAAATCAGCTTTGAACAGAGTTGATACATAATGTAAAAAATAATTATGTAGAAATAATTTCAATAAGTTATTTTTACAGTAAAAACTTTTTTTTTTATGTAAAACTTATGGGGACGGGGGTCTTGGTGATATGCAATACAGTAAGTACATAATGCTATCAAATACCGATATGTGATATTAAACAATTTCCAAATAAAATAAGAAAAAATACTATGCATTTTCATTGTTATATTTCTGCATGATGTATTTGTTAAAATTATGTTTTCATCATAATTCATCTCTCACCAGTGTGACATTTATGAGAGAAATACTGCAGCTAACTTCAGGTCTGATCATGTTATAAACTATATGACTAGTTGCCAGTTCTCTCCACTACTTCCACTACAGTTTCAATTCATATGCCTAATCCTAATTGCTCTAGCATGTGCTATATGTGTCTAATTTCCTGAGTTATTACCTTTAAACTATTATTGATTTGCCACTTATCACCAAACAGCTCTGGAATGAAGCGCCTCATTCTTGTTTGGATCTGTGCGCTGCCACTATTGACGTACACTGTAGTTCGTCGCGGTGTAAACTGTTTCTTTCATCAAGACATCAATTAGCATCAGCAGGCAATCAATCTCATCAGCTTTTATTTATCAGCGAGAATAGCAGCTCATTAAACGGGAATTGCCTCGAAAACACGAGCACTCATTCACGGCGGCACTTAGCCTCGAGAGTCAGCGGGAAGTGTACAGCGTGTAAACATTATTTCCTTAGGGTTCGAGAAATGTGAGTGGTATTTGTGGTGTCAATAGGTCTTTACCATTTAAAAGAAGAAGTAATGTGTTTATTATAAAATAAGTGTATATAATAGCTCTATACTCAAGCAGATGCCATCACTGTAGAGGGTAACAGCTGGATTCGACTCTACAGTTGACATATGAATGTTGGATTAGGCTTGTTTCAGTACTGTTCTCCATTTCTGCTTCGGTCAATGACAAAGGCAATTCAACAGCAAAAACTGACCGAAAGTAGAAACAAATGCACTTGGCCACTTGCTTTTTTCAATTCATAGAACTGAATCTTGTGAACAAGTGATGCTAATGGGCAGTAACAGAATTTCATTAAGAATCAGCTGAAGACGTTGTATAGGTTCAAGCATAAAGTGATTAGCCCCAAAGTCATTAAAATGTGTCGCCTCAACAATATTTCTGCCAAGAACATGGAAAGGCTCTGGAGGAAGACACAAATTCAGCCCCTGAACATCGGTGGGGATTGTGTGGAGAGGGTGGCTACCTTCACGTTTCTGGGTGTTACCATCACGGATAACCTGACCTGGAGCACTAACACCGCTATTTAGGTAAAGCAGGCCCAGCAGAGACTGTACTTCCTCAGAGTAGAAAAACAAACTGAGTGAGAAGCTGTTGTACCGCTGCTCTATAGAGAGCATTTTAACTATCTGTGTTTGGTTTTCCAGCTGCACAGCTGCAGACAAAAAGCACTTCAGAAGGTCACCACCACAGCCCAGAAGATCATTAGCTGCCCACTCCCGTCCCTGGAAGAACTATACAGTTCCTGCTGCCTCAAAAAAGCAATAATGTTTTACAGAACTCATCTCACCCCAGACATTCTTTGTTTGGACTGCTGCCTTAGGGCAAAAGATACAGGACAATTAAAACAAACAGGACAAACAGACTAAAAAACAGTTTTTACCCAAGAGCCATTATCACCTTAAATGCTGCCATAAATTGAATTCAAGTTCAATATTTTAACTTCTTTTGTGCAATTTTAGTAATCGTGCAATAGCTGAATGTGATGGAGGCGTGTGTGTTTCTAACTTACAGCCTTAATCCTTTTACCTTTTTAAACATTACTTTTATTTATTCATACCTTCTGTATTTTTTACAGCACCAGTTGATTGCATTTAATTTCATCATACAATGTACAATGACAATTATGCTATCCACTCCCATCCAATCTTATCCTATCTATCCTATTCTAAAAATAACTCTTCACAGGTGAGATTCTCCACTATGTAATTTTGAGTAATGGGGCACACTGTCATCTTGCATTAGCACTTATCTTGCTAAATAAACATTACTTCAAATACATTTGAAATACTTCCCATACGATACGTTCTTTGTTTCTGCAAGTAATCAATTGTAAGTACTCACACTCAATCTGGAAAAAGTGATAATTGGACTTGGCTCCTGACAATTACCAGATCACTGATCCTCAGAAAAGGGAAAGAGTCTTTTAATTAATGGTGACACCATGGACATTTAATTCAAATAGTAGTGTCAGTAGGAGCCAGGAATCATTCATGCAATCAACCATCACCTCTGTTTAAATCTTAAAGTCACAGCTAAGTCAGTCTCTTCCCATTTTAAATCAATATAAAGGGCCCCAGCATATAGAAACTCAAAGGACAAAGTAGATGATTTAACGTCAAAAGGTTTAGCATATTTTCATAAATGCATAAATAACATAAGATGTGCAGCAAAGCATGGTCTATTACCTGTGTGGCATGGTATAGTAAATGGTTGCATCTGTAAATCCCCTGTAATCCCTGTTAACATTGGCTGTGTGAATGTAAAGCAAGCATCGGGGGATTATAGTCTGCATCAGGAACATTTCATAATGGTGTTATGTTAGGGACGTCAGTGTAAATACACAGTCCACAGTCACTGCAAAACTGTCCAAATGTTTGTGTGTTCACGAATAAGTAACTATTGTATAAAATGCTGCCTTTTTGACCTTCCTTAGAGAAACTCTGTTTACTTTAGGCTTTAAGGCAAGTTTACAACTACACACTTTACAAGCACACAGTTTTTATCACGTTGAAGTGGAAGAAATGATAGCAAAATGGGGGTGTTAACTGATTGAAAATTAGATAACAACCTCTTAATTGATTTACAGAAAGGCATTGTTGATTCATCCCCACCACTGGGTCATAATACTAACTGGAAATTAGCAAAAGAATTAGCTTTCCGAGTAGATGCAGAGTAGTTTAGTGGAGATAAGGCATGGACTCTGGTGGACAGTGGTGATTTTACAACAGGCCTCATTGTCTCTATTTGTGGGAATTTCAATTTAATGGCACTAATTGTTGTGGGAGTATTCATGTGATGAATGTAGCCCAATTTACCAAGATTTGCACCTCAGCTGAACTAAGCATGTTTTAACCATTTGGCGTTAAAGTCAATTTCAGGAGGAAACAGCACTTTGCACTGAATCAATGCATTCATGGAGTAATCAGAGGACTTTTCCATCTAAGTTGTTATCCTTCTTCCTTTACAAGTTTGTCCAAGCCATAAGGTCCATCTTGAAAGATCATAGTTTAACATAAGTTCCCGGTCTGTCCCTCCCTCGTCCTGCTGCAGGTTCACAGAGCATGTATGTGATTCTTGTTGTGAAAAATGAGAATTATAAATGGCGCAGCATGCAGACTGGATCCACTATAGCGTATACATACACAATGTATTTGTGGGATTTAACAGTTTTAAAGCCCTAAAACTTGTGCACTTTTTTTTTAGTAAATACACCGCTAAATAGGCAACTTCCTGCCACACAATCATAATTTAGTGTCCCAGGCAAAATTGCTTTATAGATTTAGCCATGAACAATTAGACGTGAAATATGACTAATTTATTATACCTTCCTGTAAATGCATCTAACTAGCATTTGTCTTTTTTTCAATTATACAAAATGTTAATGATAATTCTACTTTATACTGTAATGCATGGATTCACAGCCAACGTGAACGAGGAAGCATTGTCTCTATTAAAACTGAACAATGTTCAGGAAGCTCTTCATAGTAATGAAGGATTTGCTCAAACCCCATTTGGGACTCAAATTGAATTTTTACAGCAGTAGAGTGTCCACTGGGAATTGAATCCCTAACTGTGATCTTTAGTTTCCCTGCTTATTTACCCATCATTCTTCACTGGCTTAAGGAAAAAAAAATCAATTGAAGAGCCGTGAGAGAGTTGGGTGGTAGAGCCCGTTTGTTACTGTTTGTTTCGGTGGGAAAGTCGATGGGCGCTGTTAGTACAAGGAAATGTCAATGGGGAACAGTGGGAGCAGCTCTGGGGTCTGCTCAAGCTCTCATTCGACTTAACAAACATCATTAGGAGCCAGCCATGTTTGCTTTTTGCTCGATGACATTGGATTTAAGCTTAGGTTCTGTGGGTCTCATGGTTTGCTGTAAATCAGCAAAAGCATGTTTGTAAAGGCCACTATGCACACTGAAAGTACAACTTCATATATTTGGGCTAAAAAATAACTATTATAAAGGTTTACAACAAAGAGAGAATTCATTTTCTGGACCAATTCATCAGGGTGAGTGGAGTCTGAGACAGGAATGGCAAAAAGAAAATCGGATAGTGCCACTTCAGATGTTTTTTAGGCTTTATGTAAATTTGTTTAAAAAATGTAAACTGTTTCTTGTATTGTAAATGCGCCTCTTAGCGTGCACAATGTGAGGAGTGGTTATGGCCTTTCTGTGTGGAGTCTGTAAGTCCTTCCTAAACTACCGTGGCTTCTCTTTGGGCAATCTGGATTCCTCCCACTTCCCTTGCACAGCAGCTTGATTTTTGTGGGATTTGCGAAATTGATCTTTTCCTGTCTATGGCAATGTGATTCATTGTGAACTGCTGTATGTTCAGAGCAACACATATGTGCATGTTTTATGTTTGATGACAAGAATTCCTATGTAAACAAAATGGCGTTGCTCTGATTGGATAAAAATGACCTGGTAAAAGGGGGTTACTCATGGGCAGTTCATTCAATCTCCAGGTTTTTGTCTCAAGTGTCCTTTAGTAAAGACTTCCTGTGAAAGTCCTCCATGTCCTCCAATGGTTCAAAGGTGAAATGGACTACATAAATTGCCGAAGTGAATGAATGTGATGCAGTTTATAAAGGGTAAGCAATAAGGAATGAATGAATGTTTTACTTTTAAAAACATACTGTAGATGTGTGGCCTGTAATGAGCCTCTCATGAGAATCTTTGCCTCTTAGTTAACAAGATTTTGGCTTTAATCACTGTTAAAGGCCAACGCAGCTGAAATGTAGAGCTGAATAGGACCCTCTTTTACACAGCTGCTCTACATGACATACACTAAAGGCTTTAAGATCACACAGCCAATAGAAGAAGACCCTGCTCATCCAATGACACATGCCCAGTCGGATGTAAAAAGCAAGCAATGACTAGGAAACTCTGCCTACCTCTGCACATTTTGATTAAATCGAATAATCTACTCAATGTACATTTGATACGTTTCATGATTTTTTTTTTTTCCTCATTGTGTCTCATGGGTTTCATTAATTTAAAAAGCACTGAGCCATGACCATTTACTGTCATAGTGCTTGCACTGTAACTGCACAACCTTTTGTGCTTTAATAAGAAGCAGCTAGGAATCAGCAGTACAGCAGTGCATGGTCAAGTCCTTCATTTAAGCCCCATGCCTAAAGTGTAATTGAACATTTTATAACTGTTAGCTATGCAGGATGATGGCTTATCCTTTTACATACCCACCTAACAAGCTTACATATCATGTTCGGGCTTATTCTTACATTAAGGTCACAAAGATATAGGAATGGTGTCCTTTGCATTTCATGTCAGAACTGTTTATAGCATAGGCAAAATAATAATTAAATAATTAAACATGAAAAGATTGAGTGATTTTAGTTCAGTTTATTTGGATTTTAGTGAGTTTGTGAAATTCTTGTGAGAATCCAGCTGCTGAACAATATATCTAGCAGCAGCCTAGAGTTTAATAGTGAATAAACCAATGAATCGATGGAAAATAATTTAGCTTCAATTGTGTGTTTTGAGGGTGGATAGAAACATGGTCATTTCACTTTTAACCATTGGCTTCTATAGGATACATTTACACTCTGATGTCTGCCTCCAAGGACATTAGGCAATGTTCCTTTTATATTTTTTCTCTCTCTGTCCCCTCTAGTGCTTTATGGTAAGGCAATTAACCAGGCAAAATCCTGCCTCCCTTTCCTGCAGGGCTAATATGTGCCAAACTCTGGTCTATTTACTGCTTGTGCATTAGCCTGATTGGTGCTGAAAATACAATAAATAAAAGCGTTTGTGTTGGACACTGCATGTGGGCCTGTGATATACACGCCACGCGGCTACTGACATGTGATCAGCGAGGGCCTGACATGTCGTTAATCACAGCGACCTGCCACTCAAACCTAACAGCACCATCTTCTAAATGGCCCTGTGTTTTATAGCCTTTTAGCAGAGTACACCCAAGAAAAGGTAGACGGGCGGGGAATTAGCTTCTGCGTGAGACAGGGGTTGGTAAATCAAGGGTTTTACGGTGAGGCCAGTTTAAATGTGAGATGGAGAAATGACACGGTTCAGCGAGAAAAACATTCATTTAAGTGTCACTTCTGTTCAATATGAAAGCAGGAGAAAGACTAAACTGTCATAAAGGGCTAATACTGTACTACACATAGAGGGAATTCAGAGCTTGCATTTTTAAATCATCTTCAGATCGCCAAACTCACTTTAATCACAGCTGGCGTTTTGAATGTTGTTCCTTTGACACCACACAAGGTCTTACTGAAATCTCACCTTCTCGCTTCATCTGCAAATCTCCTACAAGCTTCTGGTTAAAACAGGGACACATCTATTCACGTTTATCCTCTGCCGGCTCCTAAAGGAACAGTGTTATTAATGTTTCCTCAACTGGCAGGGCCGCCTTAAGCCCGAAGGCCTACGAGCTTAGGGGCCTATCACAAGCCAACCGTCCTTGAAGAAAACACATTTTCCCTTCCATCATAGTTTAATGTCACTCAGATTTCCCACTTTTACTATGCGCCTGAACACACAATGTGACTTTTCTGTTGTGTGTCTGAAAACGTGAGAAAGACATTTTTATTATGTTGTTGACTTAAGACTTAAGTTAGAAATTAGTTGTTTTTTTACAGTTAAATCTTATTCCTGGTCTGTGTGTGATGCAGAGCCACAAGTGAGACACACATTTGTGATAAAGATGCTGCTTTAAAATAAACAGATAAGAGTTCTTGTCTCCTTTCGGCTGTTTCCTTCAGGGGTCACCACAGTGAAGTGATTTGTATATTTAATTTGGCATAAGTTTTACGCTGGATGCCCTTCTTGACACAACCCTCTTCATCTGGGCTCTGGACCAACATAAAAGACCTGTGACCCCTTGTGGTTGGATTCAAAGGTGGTAAAAGTTTTCCAGTTGCATAAAGCTATACTGCTGTGAGCAACTGCTGTCACGGCAAAACTGTTATGTACAGACTTGTGGCTGTGGTCAATTCTTTTTAAATGCCCTGATTAATCTTGCTAGTTGTTATTACTATGTTATTATTCCATACAGTTTTGTTCATGTGCTTCATTTGCAGTGGGAGACCATTATTGGGCCATGCCGTCAGCCTGATATCCTGAGGGTGAAATAAAGTTTGATGTTCCCTTACCACGCAATGATTACTCTCTCTCTTGTCACGTTTCTTATGTTAAAAATGTGTTTAAGTGAAATATTTCTTTTGCCTGCTATTTATCTTCCTCTTTAGAATTTGCACCTCATGTCTGCTCATTTAGAAATTTAGCTGAGCTCAGTTTTTTGTTGTTTTTGTTGATGTCTTTGAATTAAATGCATTTATTATAAGTCTTTGGAGTGTTAGTGTTAGTGGACTCTGGATTTTTAAGACCTAGTCCACTTGATTATTCTTCATTATTACTGTGACGGGATGAAAACCTGTCATCAAATGCACTAAGAACATGGCATTTTGAGTTTTTCACCAATCTTCAGCAAAGCCCCTTGAGTTTGGCTTTAATACCTTGTCGTACATACTCTCCCAAACCTGTTTAGAAATGCTCTAAACCACAAATGTTAAAATCAAAAGTTCTCTCTGTAATAATTCAACAACAGTAAATTATTCAATTTCCAAAATTGCAACAGCTTCATGTGAAAATCAGCAGTGTCGGGTAGTGTTACTTTTGGGAGTAAGTTGTTAGTTTACCTTGTTCACGCTCTTTAAAACGTGCTGTTACTGTGTTACCTTCTGATTAAAGTAGAGTGTTAGAGTACTCACGCGTTATTAAAAATGAAAATCTCCTCGTGTGTGTATTGCTGCTACTGACGCTTAAGACAGGCTTCCTTTTACGATCCGTGAATAAACCCGATCTCTGCAGACGTCAGCTCGATAATGGCAGTCGAACGCCTCAAAGAGCTTTATTCAAAAATGCTTTCACAGAACAGACAGTAGGAACAGGAGATTAACACATATAACAAGGTAACAGGCAGCTTTGTGTAGTAAAAGCTTCACAAAAATAGAGGGAACAGACAACAAACGGAGAGAAGACAAACCTCAAAAAGCTGCTTTGATCAGATGCTTTTATGAAAACCACATAGGCGACAATAACCTCATGTGCAGTGAGTTTAAACTGACAATAATGAACATATGTCTTAAGTGGTATTGCATGCACACAACAGGACCCAGAGGTGTCCAATGTGCTGCCTGATGATATGGAGAACCCACTATTTAATTTGAATAAGTATTGGGACGATAGATGAGTTACACATGGACTGTTACTCCAACTACTCCAAAAGTTATTTGAGTTTCCCACATTGCCCCCAACTCCCTTATTTTCTGAAGTGTGTGCAGTTCACAAAATAACAAAATGAGGGAACTATTCAACTAAAACATCCTCCCAATTAAAATGTATTCTTAATACAGTTTTTATTCATTCATTTTTCACTCATTTTCTACCGCTTAGTCCCACTGTGGGTCGTGGGCGACTGGAGCCTATCCCAGCAGCTTTGGGCCAATGGCCCAAAGTTAGTCGCAGGGCTGACACTTACAGAAAACCATTCACTCATGCAGACTCCTCTCAGACCAGAGTTAGCCGAGGATGTTTAAGTCTGCCAGAATTAGCCAAGGATGTTTGAATTAGCTAAAAAAAAGTGCTAACCACTCTGTTACCGTGCATCCCAGCTTTAAGGGACAGATATTTGCCTGATCCACTTTGAAATTGGCCATAAATTTAACACGGTCAAAGAGATTTAAAGCATCTTCAATCAAACCCTGATTGACCCTGTTTGAGCCGTGAAAAAGCTTGGTCTTGAGTTAATCTGGGTAAACTCGATGGTCTTGGATTGGTCTCACGCTTATTCCACCATTGTCCATCAAATAATGCCAATCTCCTCTACAGCCCTTTTGTCCACTCCTGTTTTACATTTGTCCAATAACCTGACCTCAGCCTACATTACATAATCCAGATTAAAATAGCCCACTCTAAGGACCTCCGAAAGCTCTCGAGAACAAGCGAAATGGACTTGAGCTTTTATGGAGACTGTGCGCTGAGCCGGCTCATTGGAAATCCATGGTTGGGTGGCACTCAGTCATATCAGCAGTCCCACTTCTTCTATTCTCCTCCAGCTCCACACTATTGATTCTCTCAACACTAAGCTTCTGTCTAAACCACTCAGCTCTACACTTTTCACTTGCAACCATTCTTTTCCCCTCTGTGTTTCTTCAGTGGTACGTTCCTTTTGTATGCCTCTGTTTTTTGCCCTCGGTGAGATTAGGAGTACTCTGGTAGAGAGTGTCAGCTGTCACTTTGGCTTTGTTTGATCAGATCTGAAAGAGCCTTGGGTCATTTCAGTCGTAAGATCACAGCACACGACTTGTGTCTTCTGTCACAACGCCTTGAAATTCATGCAGTTTGATGATAAAGTGTTCCATCCTGGAGCGAGTTGTCCACTTGGCATTTGACAAGATTGCGTTAATATACTGTATTCCTTCTTACCAAAACAAAGAATGGACTATAAACTTGGAGTCGTTTCAAAAGCAGTCCCAGGCTGAATAATAAGACTCATTAATTATGTAATTGTGGGTTTTGAGTAGATAAAAGCTAAGCTTGCGCTGCAGCTGGATTCTCGCAAGATTTGGGAGTTTCCCAAACTCTAAATCCATCTTGTATCGCGCCAACCAAACCGCTTGAGTCGAACCGTGGACTCACCGGACTCTTGTGACCAATGATGTTGCAGCACTAACAGGTAGAGGTGGGTTTTTAATTTGAAGAAAGCAACTAGTGCTCTCTTCTCCTCTTTGTTATGAACATGGCTACGCCGAAAGACGTTAGCGTTGACGCTGTTATCGAAACAGTTTTATCAGAAGTAGAGAGTATTTCTTCTTTGAAAGAAGCGCAAAGAGTGTCACGTCATATCATTGCTGTGATTGGTTAAAGAAACCTCATGGTAGGCAGATACTAGTCGGTGCTTCATCCAATCAACACCAAGTTTTTGACAGAAGGAGCCTCCCTTTTGCAAACGCTTTCAACGGGAGCCTTCCCAGATTGTACTGAGAAATAGACTATGATCTGTGGAGCAGTTCTATCTGGTGGAGTCAGGTTATTCAAGGGCAGGTTTAGAGCAGAATTTGACTTCACAGTAGCCTTCTGTGTGTGTTAGCTCAGTGGGATAGGATTGTTGTCAGTGGATGATTTTATTGGATACACAGTATTTGTTGAAGGTAAAATGGCCAATGCTCATTACTGCTTTGACAAAGAAAATCATCAGTGCAAAAAAATGACTCAGACACTTATTTACTTCCTTTGATGTTAAAAAGGAGTGGACACAGTGGCTGGTTTTCAAGCTCAATAGTTAAAGTGATGCTTCATGAATCATCAGTTACAGTAGGTTTTTTGTCCCAGTTCCACTGTTTCCTTTTAAAAACACTGTTTTGTATTACTTGTAGATTACATTTATGGCCATTTTTAGATATTAATTTGTATTGTCATTGCACAAGGCCATACAATTAACACTGATTCAGAATCACTATAATATTCTTGACCTGAATAGGGACACTTTCACATGGCTGGTGTAGACGTCTGACAAAGACCAAGACACATCCTTAAATAGAATTGTGTAACTTTAAGCCCAAAAATATGTGTTCTCAAATCATTTTGATGGTTCTTAGACATGAGACTGGTAGAATCATCTCACTGACACAGTACCCACAGCTGGACAGAAACCTCCAATATAACTTCCTTGTCTTGCGACGGTGACATATCACATGAGATTAGAGAGTGCATGTTCTACCACATGACACATATATTAAAGAAAATAGGCCAATAACTTGACCCTGCCAGAGCCATATTTGTATAAAATACACTAAAATAACCCTTCCTTTTCAGAAGACATGTTGTCCTTCATACATTTTGTCTGCTGTTATTTTCATTGGCCAAAACCCAATTCTCACCTCCTAACTTTTAACAGGTTAAGATTTCTGTCAAATACTCTATGACGCATTTGCTCTTGTTGTAACAGCTCATGAAAGCAAGCACCAATTTATTCCTTTTGTTTTGGATGTGGAAAGGGAAAAAAAAAGAAATCAATTGTATTGCAAAAGTGAATGGATTTTGTGTCAGAAGCTTCGATGTGTCGACTGTAATTAAAATGGCTTGAGTTGTGTCTCTGTAGATATACACTGTCACTGAAATATCGAGTAAGATGTGTGACCTCAGCTGAGTCACCTCTCTTTTGTTTTCTGTTACCATTAGAAATGAGATGGTGTCAGCGGTTAGATATATCTTTATCCTTAAACTCTCCTGTACTGTCAGTGTTGCACATGAATTTATTTTTTAATAATAATGCAGTATTTTTCCTTCCCCCCTTAATGCTCCACATTGCACATCTCCAGCAGAGCCATGAAAATAGTTTCATACAAAATAAAACAGCATCATCTGTGAGTCTTATGTTATATTTTTAAACCTGACTTTCCTCCCCTTGCTCTTTATCATTTGTTTGTTGTCTGAGTCCTTCTGCTTTTGATCAATAAGTCCAAAATATCAACACTTTCACAAACAAACCAGAGCTTAGATCAGTTCGGACCAAACCACAGAGCAGCTGTTTGCTCCAATTGGGTTCGGACTAAACAGAAAAGACTGAAAAGTTATTAAACATGTAAATAAACAAACAATGAAGGCACATGAATAGAAGCTTTTATGCTAAAACCCAAACTGAAACTTTGTTAAAATGTCAAACTTTTCTCTTGTTGTTTTTCCTAGACTTTGGGGTTGCCATGACGAGCGAGGAGGAGGAGGGCCCTGTCGTTGCCTCATCCTCAGCAACGCCCTCCACGGCAGCGGTCACCCGGGTAACGGCGGCCATTCCCAGGGCCGACAGCGATCATGGCGTCACTTCCTCCTCCGGCAGCAGAGCGTCATTGTATGGCAGCCCTCCTCCCGATAAAACACAGGAAACGCAAGAGGAAATAGAGGAAGCCGTCATCCAGGAAATGGACGAACAGGAAGTGGAGACGGGAGCAGTGGATTGCGACGCGGATGAGGAGGACAGCAGTGACGACGACAGCAGCGATACAAGTGTTTTGGTGGTGCCGTATCCAGAGATGGTGCCCGTGGTCTTCTTCTGTCTCAAGCAGACCACGTGTCCTCGGAGCTGGTGCATTCGGATGGTGTCAAGTCCATATCCTTTAAAACACAAGGTCCACACAAGGTTTGGAAACATGGGGTTGTGGCAGTGCATTCTAAAATGGGTACTAATAATACTGAACATCATCAGGCAGTCAACACCATTGTCTACATTATGGTTTATAAAAGGTCCATCTTCCAGAGAATCTCTTCCTGAAATGTTCTTCCTAAAACACCAGAGTAGTACCCTATGTGAAAACGAAGATGTTTTAAAATGTAAACACATTTGTCTGGATCTTGTTATGAACAACATAAGCTGCACATCTCGGTGCAGTCAAACCGACCAAAGCATTTTAAATGGACGAATTAGGATTAGCTCCAAAAATCGCAAATTGCACAGAAAAAAGATGGTTGTGAAAAATGTCCTTATGTGTTTGATGCGTTGAGTGTTAAAAGTCTTCCAATCTTGCTGCTTGGATAGTCTCCACTTGTTAATGATTGACATCCATGAACATGGCACCACTGCCGTAACAACACAGAGTCTGTAGTGGAATCTGTGCCCTCTACTGGATAAATGTGGTTATGTAGTGCTGCTTTAAGCTCAACCATTAAAAGTTCAGTATTTTTTAATGTGGTTCTATTACATATATTTGGAGCTAATTTATTCTCTGCAGTAGACAGTTGCTTTTCAGTTCGGAGAAGCAGACAGGAGCAACTCCACAGAGACTGAATCATGCACTCATGAGGGAATGAAAATCGTACTTTAAACACTGTACATTTGACAACCTGAACTATTTCATTGTCCAATTAAAAGTGTGGTCCACAGAGGATATTTCCACACTATGTGTTGAGAAATTGCCTGTATTTTGGTTCAGGCCACAGTGAGGAACTTCTTCTGGACATGATCCGTTCTGTGGCTGTATAAATGAGGAACAGAATAAAATAAAAACTGTAGTGTCTTTCAGTGTCTTTCAGTGTCTAGCAATTCGATCCCATTATGATTTGGGGTCACAATTCGATTCAAATAGATTAAAAACAATTTTTGATTTGAAGATTTTGCCATAAGATGAAAAAGACAGTGTTAACAAATAAGAACATTTATTTAAACATGTTTAGTGTCTGCCAGTCATCAGCTGTCGGGATATAAAATGGATTTAAAGATTTGGTACAGGCAGAAAGTAGAAAGGATTTACAAAGTATTAATGCACTATGGTGAAGACTGTGAAGTATTGTATATTTACGGTTAGGTTTTGAAAATGTGTTTAAGATTTACCAAATTTTATGCCCTTTGGAAAAGATTGTTAATGTGTTTTATATTTATTTTGATTTTATTTACTGAAGTAAAATGGCAGCCAGTTGGTCTCAAGTCCCTGCAAATGTAACAGGCGATCAAGTACAATATGTTTACAGTCCGCTTGGAATTAGCTGGAAGTTTGCTGCACTGCTCTAGAGTTCATTGACATTGATCCAGAGCTGGCACTGGTCGTGTTTCAGTTAAATGAGTTTGCATGTTTGTCGTGTTTCCAAAGTACTTCATTTTTATCTTCATTTTATTAATCTCTTGCTGCTCCATGCTAACATACTCCATTAAACCTAAAGGGAAGTAACTTACTAGCTTGCATTTGTGCTCAGCAGTGTGTGCTCTGATAAAGCGATGAAGGAAAGGCCGCATTTAAACGTATTTTAAAATAGATTTTCTAGCATTCTGAATCAATTCAGAATCTTTAAAATTGTGATTTTTTAATTAATCAATTTTTTTTCTAGTAGTGTCAAAGTGAAGTCAAGTAAATCCCTTCTATGTAACACACACTGCCATTGATGGTAGTTTGAAGTGTGTTTCTGTTGGCCCCATTTGAAGACATACAGAACACAAAGCTCAATGCTCCTGTCTGCTTCTCCAAATTGAATTGGCAATTACCTACTGTAGGGAATAAGTTACCTATCACTAAGTTTCCCATAGACCCTTTTTTATCAAATACTGGACTGTCCCTTTAAGAGTTAAGTAAGAATATAGTGTATAACGTACATTGCTCTGGGGCACATCAGTAGAGCACATTACTAAAGTCTAATCATCAGAGTATTACCTTTGTAGTGAAACAGTCTACAAACTATCTCTATCTATACTGACATTCTACTGCAACAACAAATCTCCAATGAAATAGCTGTCATCTCAACCAGAGTACAGTGAGCCTCAGGGTTCAGTGTGCTCTGTTTCTAAAAAGTTTACAGCGTCACACTCAGAGATGATATGAGTCACATTTACACAAGAACTCCCCAAATACACCTCCACTTCATAGTAACACCACTGCTCTCTGCTGTAACAGAACAAGAGGTTCATTAGGCGTCTTCATTTCTTAGAGCCTCTTAAAGATTATTTAACAGTGTGTCAAATATGAGTTAAGGTTTTTTTTTTTTTTATATTCATGTTAGCTGAAGAAAAAACACTCTCAGCAGGACTTCTCATTTTGTATTTTCTCTGTTTAGATGCATGAGAAAGACATGAAGTACAGTGTCCTCAGCCTCCGCTTAGGCTAATGCTGCATTCAGGTGGACTTGGTATTTAACAGCATTAAACCTTTGTTAAAAAGTGAAAAGATAATATTAAACCTGAGTTGTTTGTAGCGTTTAAAGCTAATATACCCGGCTGATTTGCTCAGTAATTATTGAGTTAAGTTAATAATTATCAACAGTAACACACTGACTTTGTGAATTAAAAAGACATGTAAATGAAAACTAAGAACAACCCATATGCTTATCGGCATATGTACAATCGGAAAACACATGAACACATCATAAACTATTGTATTTTTTCTTTTTTTCTTTTCTTTGAATTTTTATTGATTTTTACAAAAACAAACAGTGCAAAAAATGCAGTCAGAGATACAAACATAGAGTAGATAAATGCACTATAAATGACAATAAAATAAAACAAAAGTAGAACATTAAAATCAAAAGAAAAACAAAAGAAAAAAGACAATATCCACCAAAAAAATGCAGTCGTGCCACCTTACACCGCCTCACCTATAGCATTAAGATAGGAGTCCCACTTCAAATGAAAGATTATTGTTTTTAACTTTTTAAGACATGACAGAGCAAAATAACGAACAAAAGGAGCCAGTGGCAGTGTGACTCTATACATGTGTCATCACTGGTGTAAACATGAGTGAGTGTGTCAATACTGTCTCAATACTGCACTCTTCCTGTTTGTCATCACATGTGTTACTCTGTCCGACTCTGGAGCATGCACAGTTCGCTGTGTCTGGCCTTGATCGGATTAACCTGTAAACATGCAGTATTAATCTGACAATGAACCTCATTATCCAGGTGTGTAGAGAAATTTAAACTGACTGCTCTCCCAGTCTGGGGTGTTTACAGCAGTTTAAACCCTGGTTATAATCGGATAAAGCACCAAGGAATGTAAACGAAAAGTGTCATAACATTTTAGAGGCGCCACATTAGCATCTGGGCGCATCGTTTTCCAACTCAAGATTATCTAGCGAGTCGACAAAAACAGCTGTAGAGCTTTGTGTAAGAGAGTCTAAAGCCTGCCTATATCCATTCACATCAAAATTTCTTTTAAAATTTCATGACTAAGAGAAACAGAGAGAGAAAAACCTTTGACTTTTCTGTGTTTTATGTATCTGAGCCTGTACTCTCCGTCTCTCTCCATCCATCCGTCCATCGGGCGTCTGTCCGGTTTTGTTATATTCCGGTCACGTCTGCTCCGTTTCCCTGAAAAACTCAAGTGAATTAAGTATAATTTTCTGATCTCGACCAACCTTTTATGTCCAGCGCGGATGGGCTGTCAGAACAATCCGGGCTCACAAATCAAATGTAACCGTTTCCAGAAGCACAGACAGAGAATGTCAGTGTTCAGGAGTAGAAAATAAAGGCCCACATCTTAGCTTTCTCTCAGCAATAACAGCCTTTAATTGCTCTTATTTGTCCACAAGACCTTTAGGTGAAGACAAGCAATACTCCAGTAACAGAGAACATGGGTTGCCAGGACTCAAAACAATTTTTAGTTGCTGTATTTAATAATACTATACTATATTTTTAGAGTGTGTGAAAAGAAAGTGGAAAAAGAAAAAATACAAGTTATAGGTCATAAACATTCTTCAGCTGCCAATAATAAAACAAATTTTTCACTTCATTTTTTGTAATAAACTCTGATTTAGTGAAGATCAGAGTGTTGTAGAATGATGTCTGAGAACATGCCTGCAGTGAAAACAACTCATATTCTCTTCCAAGTCTGTGTTAGGCATCAAAAAAGATAGACACAACCCAAAAAAGCAAGTTTAGCCACCAAAACGAAAAAACATTCATCTATTTTTCTTCAGGCTCCAGCAAAATCCAACTAAAAGCAAGAGGCTCTGACGTCAAAGTTTATTTACACATCTTCAAGTAATGGAAGCACTGTGTAACCTTTAGCCCAAATATATATTTATATTATAAAAATTATTTTGGTTCTTTGCATGAGATTGGTAGAATCATGACACTGGCACTGACACACTACCCTCTTACACCACACTGTGCATAAAAAGGCCAATACACTGGACTCTACCAGAGACTTATTTGCAAAAAATGGTAAAACTACCCTAGTGTTTGAGAGGGATCTGCACCCTCTACTGCTTTGAAATGATACGGTGCCACTTTAAAATTCTCTTTCAATTTTCATTGAATAGATAAACATGAGCATGTGACAAGTGACAAGAGGTCCCACAAGTAAAGCTCCGAGTCTCTGAAAGTATTCACACTGGCGGGAGTTTTCAAAAAAGTGCATTTTCTGTCAATTATAATATTGATTTGAACAGAAGGATAAATGCCCAAAAAAAGCCCACCTATATATGGGCAGGAGCATTAGTGACTAGCTTTAATGATCATGTGTAGTCCAAGCAGGTGAAATCACTTGAGTAGTAATCTGTGCTTGATACTACCTCGTTTAGTATTTAGCATTTTTGGCCTATATATAGATATAATGTATATTGTCTCAAATTTAAATCTGTCTGACTTGTACAGCACTTTGGCCAGTCCCCATTGTTTCATATGTGACTCCAGATTTTCACAAGAGCACTCAATGTGTGTAAAAGGTTGACAACTGGCTTCTCTTAAGGATTGGCAGGTTAGATCCAACACACAGAGTAGACATGGCCATTACAGACTATATTAATGCCTCATGTTTCTGTGAATGAGATGTATTATGAAGATGCCAAATAATGTGTGCATAATTGTGGCATTGGCTCGAATTTTGTCAAAAACACTGTGTCACTGATGTGCGTCATGGACAGTCGGGAAAATGAGCAACGTAAACAAGCATTAAAAAGAACAGAAATAAATGAGATACAGGAAATGTACTGAAATCAATTGAGAGCAATGACAAATTGGTGCAGCCTGTTAATAACTTATCACAGAAAGATTTAATTTTTGGGAAACTAGCGACGGGGAAAAACAGATGATTTACTACAAAGATAACTGAACTGTATTTTTCTAAAGTAAAGATAATAGATAACCTCTTCCAACAATCACCAAAGTTGAATGAAAACATCAAGGGATACAGACACTTTAAGCAATTTTTTAAAGTATTTGTAATGTGAGGTTACTGTCTATAATAATATAAATATAAAATAATGCATAAAAACTACTTTGGAGTTTGGAGACTGCAGGTCAACACTTCTTATTCTCAGATAGAGTTTAAAGCAATACCAAACACAATGCTGATCCTCCCTGACCACAGCTGAGTATGAGAGCCCTAAATCACCGGCCGGTGGTTAACTTAATCAAATCAGTGTAAATGAATTAGAGCTGATGAATGGCCTGTGCGGTTGTCTGCTTACTGTATGTGGACATTTCTGTTTTGTAAAATGAAAAAGGCCTCCATCGATCGCGTCCACTTTCTTGCATTGTGAGTTTAAATTGAGTGGTGCCGAGGATTGATTCGGTCTTTTTAGAGTATGAATGCATTCTGCCAAGCTCGGTGAGTGTGTGGGCGGCTTTGCATTCACTTAAACCAGAGCCGGCTTCACGGGAGACGCTTGGGTGGTGTTCGGCTGGAGTTTTATACAACAGGGATTTCCGAAGTGTAGGTCGTGACACAGAACGGATGGACACTTTTGGAGCAATGGTTCAGACAGAAAACTATAAATGGTACCTTCTGTGAGTCACTTTATGTTGTTGTTATTTTTGGCATTTTGATCTTAAAAGAACTAAGCAATATTACTCCACTCACTTTAGCTTTTTTAAAAACATAACAATGCATCCTTTTATGTATTTATTTTATATGCTGTATCAATAAATTCTAAATTAGTCGTCAGTTTCTGAAAGTCTGTATTAGTCTCTTAGCCAGACTTTTTTTTCACAAACACAATAAAAACACCAAGAGCTCCCATTTTTTGTTTTGTTCCTATTGCACTATTATTCGACCTCTGTGCTGTTCTGTTTTCTCTGCACAAACAAAGGGCCTGTTATCATAAACTGTGACTCTATCTCTAGTATCTGTAGTATCTTCTTCTTCTCTTTGTGCACTGCCTAATCACAAAACTGCAGTGTGTAGTGGACTCATAACACATCACTAGGAAGCCTTTCTGACAAAACATACAGTGTTGTAATATTCAATGAATATGTCTGATTTGTTGTTATAGCCTTATTTTAGCTGTTTAACTACAAAACGTGTGCACGAACGAATAAAGCTTCGTCATTATCAGATGCAGTCTAGACAGTTCAGATTTATTCACAGCTCAGAAAATGAAGCCCCATCGTAAACAGCAATCGCTACAATAAACACACAAATAAACACAAATTTGCCTTTTGCTTATTTTATAAAGACCAAGAAGCATCACAAAAAAGAGACATGTTGTTTATACCTTTTTTTGTGAGAAATTAGCGCAGGTTGATGGCTATTTATCAATCTGTTTCAAATTGATGATTATAGCCTTATTCACCTAAAATTTATGTTCAGATTATTAATTATTAAAGACTTCGTTCTATATATACAAAACAAAAAAATACATTGGGGTTTATCAGGTCTTGCATCATGAAAAGGAAAGTTAAAAGTTGATTAACAATGAACAAGTTGGTCTCAAACTCTGAGGACTTTCCAGGGCACTACTTTGAGGAATTTAAGTTTAAGCAGCTTTTATCAGCAGCTCAGATAAAATGGGCTTATTTATAAAACGATACTGTAGGGTTCAATTTAAAAAGCACAAAAAATACCCCAAACACAGCCAGATAGACTTTAGGCGAGGAGTTTTGAAGAAAGAGGAGATTTGTGTTTCGCTGTGATCAGAGCTTTTCGATGGCTGCTGGCTCAGCGTCTGACCATACCCCCCTCTTTTTTTGTCGACCCTCTATTACTCTTCACTTGGAGACAGACAGTAAATCATTTGCGCTTTATTGTGCTCGGTCGTCAGGCAGAGGCAGTGAAAGGCCATCAGAGAGTGAGGCCGAGCTGAGGAGTTGGCAGTGAGCGTTTAAAAAGCTTCTGGCAATCTGCAATAATACACGGATCAAACTTTAGACGCTTCCCAGTCGCTGTCGGACATAATTTTGCACTTTGTCGGATGTTTTTAATGTGACCGTCTTCTCCATTTTCTTCAGGATGCAGATACTTCATTTAGCATGACCGGCGCTTTTCTGGGTCTTTTAGTAATGATTTGTCAAAGGCTGTGCACAGAACAGTGGTTCCATCAGAGAAGAAATGCAATTCATCCAAAGAGAAAAGACGTAGTACCAGTTGAAAGAAATCTAATCTAATCTCTTGATAAACCTAATGGTGATGGAAACCTATTTACAGTCTCTGAAGCATGTTTTATGGAGATACATTTTCTCTAAACAGTTGTGCTTTACTCGATCGCCTCAGTACAGCACAGGTTAAAACAGGTAACCAGCAACCCCTAAATGGCTCATATTTCCACTGATCTTATTATTATTATTAGTGATTCTGAAACTTTTCACACCAAAAAGTTGTCTCTTCTAGTGCCATGTTTAGGACAGTAAAAGCACAGGAAGTTTTTTACATAATTAGTTACTTACACAACTATTTTATTGGGGTTTTTTTTGTCAGTTATTTTTTATTGTATGTTATATTGACTTTTATCCTGCTGTGCTTTGATAAAGTAGGATAGCCTTTAAGAATCCCTTCACCTTCCACCTGAGTCTGTAGAAAACAAGAAATGCTCTTTTAAAGATTTCCATAGAAATATTGTCTGTTATTTTTTCCCGATTTTTTTAAATGAATTCCATTATAAACTTCAGTCCTCACCATATATAACAACTATTTATGCATTTTATGAATTTTTAATCCCTTAAATGTTTTAGTGATTGAAGTCTCTTTGTTTGTTTGTTTGTTTAAACACCATTCTCCCATCCCATATATGCAAATTAGAATTTTTGGGGGTTATTATCCTCAGAGTGTCAAAAAACTTTGATTCTGATCAGTTTTTATTTTTATGTGCAAAGTATTAAAAGTTGCTCCACCTAGCTCCCTAGGACACAAAAAAAGTATTTTACTGGTTGCTACAGAAACATTAAGGGATTTCAACACCAGCGAATGAAAAAAATAACAGAAATCAAATTGCAAAGGTAGTGTATTGGGAGAAAAAAAAAAGCATTTTAAACATGCTGAAGGGACACAGGTGGCACTATTTAGTAAAAAAAAAAAAGGCATATGAAAAATTTGGACCAAAATACACAACCTCACCTAATGTTATGCCAAAAAATCTGCAAAAATAAAAAAACAAAAAAAATGTAGAGAAACCCAGGAGGGAAAGTATGCGCTATTATAACACAGTACAGAAAAATAACTGCAAAAACAGATTGTCCTTTGCAGTTTTTGTTATTATATGTCAATTTAATTTGAATGAAAATCACATCTAAATACCACCGAGGAGACCTGGCGCACCACTGGTCGAACCAGCACCACAGTCTGAAAACTCCATTAGACTTTTTTGAGTTTGTTCATAATTTTCCGAACATTCAATTCATAGAGCTGCGCCAATTTCCTACAGTTAGGAAAGAGAGCTATGCCACACCCACTCTGACCCATAGCGACCCCTACTGTACTGCTACAAGGCTTTAGTGAATGGTTCTTCAACTTCTCTCTTTACTGCGTCATAATCCTCTGCTGTAAACAGATGTACCTTCTATCTGCTGTTACTAATGTCCTCTTCGAAGCTCTGTTTAATACTATGAGTGAAATATAGAGACCAAGGATGTGAAATCTGTTTAAAGGTATAATATTTAGGATACATATAAAAAACAAACTCATCCTTGATCTATTTTCTCTGTATTTCATCCTTTTCCTCCTTTGTTTAAATCGGAGAGTTGTTTTTCACTGTGTAGCCAATCACAGCTCACAGAAGAAATTACAGTAGAACTTCGACGGGTGACAGGGCCACTGTTGTTCGCAAAACTCTAAGCATCCTGCATTATTCCTTCAAATTGTTTGTTAGTTTGAATATCCGTCAAGCCTCAAGGAGAAAATACGACTTAGGTTTCCTTCCACACTCTCTAACACTCAAACTGATTTGCTGGCAGCCTGTGTATCACCGTGAAAAGCATATTTGTTTAAGCTGAATCGTACATTCCCTGCTGAAGCTTTAATGCAAAGACCCATAAGAGAGTCAGCGGCGAGGCAAACTCGTCACAGTCTGTGCTTTCACTTCTCTGTATTTGAGTTAGTACAAGACAAAACTGTTCCCAGGAGGGAGTAGTGGCATTTTATAGGAATACAGCAGCATCTAAAACTCTCAATATCATTTTTAAAAAAAGTGAAGTTCAGTCACAGACAGAGGGATCATTGCTCAGGCTGTAAACTACAAAGTTGCTTTAATTGTTTTAATCTACCTGCAGTTTGGCAACAAGCAGAAGTGGGTAGTAACTTAGTACATTCACTCATAACATTTTATTGTGCTATGTTTTGAGTGCATTTCCTAAACCATACATTTTACCTAAACACATTTTGGAGGGAAAAAACATACTTTTAAACTTCTGAAGCACTGTTGTCTGATATCATGAGTTCAATCTCCAGTTGCAGTATTGCTATTATGATGTTGCTTAAAGTCTTGTTTTTTGTTTTTTGTTTTGTCAGAGAGCGTACAATTGTAATTTTGCAATTCAAGTATTCCATTCCAACTTTTTCTGCTTACCCTGGACTAGGTGGCTGGGGCAACAGTCTAAGCAAAGATGCCCAGTGTTCCCCTTTCGACATTTCTCCAGCTCATCCAGGGGAACACTGAGGCATCTGCAGGCTTCTGTCAATGTGAAGGACTAACTCCATGCTTCTCACCGTGTCTCTAAGGGAACGCCCAGCCACCCTGCAGAGGAAACTCATTTTTGTCATTTGTATCTTTCAGTCATTACCCGTAGCTCATGATCATAGTTAATAATAGGAACGTATTTCAACCACACCACAATACACCAATACATCAACCGCATTTCTACTGAGACATCCATCAATGTCCCCCTCAATCCTTCTGTCAGTTGTGAACAAGACCCCAACCAAGAGAGGGCAAGCCTCCTGACTGACAACCATGACCTCAGACATAGAGGTGCTTATTCTTATTGACTCCATCCCGGCTGTTTAGGAAACCACCACAGTGCACACTGACGGTTTTATGAAGCCACGACAATCACCTTAAAAAAGCAGACCCCCCACCACAATTGTAATATAGTTTTATTTATTGATTATAACTATTTCTCCTCCATTGATGCTAACAACATTAATGAGAAAGCTTCGAAAAAATCAATGATGTATGAGACAAGTGTAAAATGCATTGTATTTAATGAATGTAAACAAGAATTAGTTTGTTTATAAGGTGCATTTCACGTATGACTTTTGTTACTTTTGCTCCATACAAAAAGCTTGTGTGGCTGGTGCATAACGTGCAGGACTACAGCTGTTTTGCAATAGTAGCTCCGCATTTTACTGTCTCTGGTGGATCATATAGGCACACAGTGTTGACCGAGAGGGGTATAGATGAGAGAAATTCCCACCAATATCACAGAAAGGATCATAAAAGAGGCTTCTGAATACTCTGCCTGCCTCTGGTAATGAGTAAGGAGAAGACAGAGGAATCAGAGCGCACAGTGAATATACTTCCTGCTCCAAACCAAATGTGATGGCATGGAAAAGGTCAGATTAATAGCTTCCAATTCACTTTCAATCTCCTCTGGACCAACACATGTGGCCCGCGCTGCCAGTGGCATAACTGCACAAACACAGCCGGCCCTCGGAGATAGATTTCACACGAACCTCTTCTGTGAGCTGATGGATGCTTCGGGTAAAATGCCCTGTTTGTAAATCATCTCCGATTTTATAAGAAGCGCTGTGAAAAGCACTGTGGGAAATGTACGTCCATATTGTCAAATGTGTCTGATTGGATTGCCCTTTATCCATCTGCTCCCCTTCATTAACCCTCAGGTCATGTGATCGTAAATCTGAAAGCTGACTGGTTCTGTCATTAGCAGAGGTTTAATTACAGCCGATGTCTGTAATGGGTAATCTGGGCTAAGTTTGTGCTCCATTAAATGATATGGGCTCAGACTAATGGGCAGGCATTGTTTAAAGATGAGTGCTCTTTATCGATGGGCCCGTCAACAACAATGGATTATACTAGAGAATAACATTTGTTCGTTTTTCTAACAGGCCTATAGGAACTGGAGGGAACAATGTATTGTGTGTATTGTTACTGCGTTGTTTTCCTCCTGTGATACATTATCGTCAGTGGCGGGCTTAGCAAATTTGGGGCCCTAGGCAAACTTTTGATGTCTGCCTTAATGTACCAGAAGGCCTTGAGGTTGAGAGATTGTGTAGCCCCTCCACAATTGTCATACAGCAATACTTCACAATAACAAAAACACATATTCGGCTTCTTTTCTGGTTTGATCTCACTCAGATCAACTTCAGAATCAAGTTGGGTTTTTTTTTCTTAATACAGTAGTGAGTAAATTTACTAATACTATTAAATTAACTTCAATATTTGACATTATGGTAACATTATTCTTCTTTTCAGTTACTGTCAGTTCTGACACAAGCACAGTGTGGATCAACCACTCTGTCTCTGTTTTTAGGTGTTTTTTAACTGTAAAATAAATTGCAGGAACCTCTACATTAATCTAAAGGAGTAACACTGGCTGAAGCAGCCAATTTAGACACTTGATTCCCATCAGAGAACCGGGAGACTGGAGATAGACTTAAGAATGTTTAATGGATCGAGAGTGTGTGTGTAAGTGTGTGTGGTCTGAAAGAAACATATACAAAAGGAACAATCAGTAATAGTATATGACAGAAGCACATCATATTCAAATAAAAAAAAAAAAAAAAAAAAAAACGGGGGAAAATTGGAAAAAAAGGGGGGAAAGGGGGGGGGGGGGGAAGCAAAAAAAAGGGGGGTTTAAATTTGGGCGGGCAGGACACGAGAAATACAAAAAATTGGGGGCCTTGCATGTTGGGGGCCCTACATTTGCCTACCTTTGCCTAATGGTAAGCACGCCACTGATTATCGTGATACAGATATCGTGATAAAAGTATGTGATAGACATTGGTAAATTTCAGAAAGAATTGCAAACGCTGCAGTTACACTTTTTGTCAAGCTATGGCTATCTTTCATTTTCACAGATATCATGATGAAAGTTACAGTAGTTTCCTACATTTAAGGGACCCACTTTTTAGTGTCACAATGTCTGCTCATGTTTCTTGCTAGGTAGACACCAAATCCAATGTTTTTAATTCATGATGCAAGAGTCGGAGTAGTAATAAACACACACAGTTTACAAAATAAGTGTGTTTCAGAAAAAAAAGGAAGACATTTTTAAAAGGAAGTCCGATTCGATCCAACTAAACCACACATGTCAAACTAAAGGCCTGGGGGCCAAATGCGGCCCTGTGCATTGTTTTATGTGGCCCACTAAGAAATATAGTAATATTTTTGGCACCTTGTTTAAATTGGATTGGATTTGAGCAGGTTTTAGATCAATTTGAATCAGATTTATTGTATTTGTTCATGAAATCCTACAGGTTAAGCTAGTTTTTGCTTGTTTTTTGCTACAAAGACAAATAAAACCTGTTCAAATCCAACTAAAATCTGTTTCCATAAAAAGAGGAAATTAATGTTAAAGATAGCTTTAATAAACACTTCACAGTGAAAGTGTCACAGTCTTTGGCCCCTGAAAAGATTTTGATTTGCTATCACCATTTTTGAGACCACTGGACTAAACTATACTTTCAAATCTAGTGTGTGAAAAACAGCTCCTTTCATATTTCTTCTTAGGTACATGTGTTAGATATTTGTTGCGTTTACTATTGAGAAACACAAAAATCTGCCTGTCATCCTTCGAGGGCTCACTGTGGCACGACTCCTGTCTCATCATCTTGTTGAAATATACCTCTGTTATTCCTGTGCTATTACTCTGTGCCTACTGACAGTGACAAACGCCGAGCAATAAAACCGCAGCAAAGTTTTTAATGGCCAAATTAATATCTCGGCGGCGAGTGCAGGTGTGCCGCCAATGTCTGTGGGTTTTGATTTAACCGCATCTGGGAGGTACTTCATTATAGATGTAAGACGGACGTCAGCGAAGGGTTCGGAGGGAAAGGTGGTCCCAGGTGTTGCTTTCGAGGGATGGTCCGTTGGAATAGTAATGCGATTAGCTGGAGGTGATCCTGCTGTGCTGCTGTTGGTATGCGGCGGTCAGTCTCTTCAGAGCTGAAGGGAAGAGCTGACAGCTTCTCCTCTGTGGGAATCTCACGAAAGGATGCAGAGAAACTTGTTTATAAAGCTTGTCGACAGCTTGGACCGAAACAAGACGTCTTCCTTCTTCTTTTGTTTCTCGCTGTAATTAGTATTCTCCCATTCTCATCTTTCTCAACCACTCCAGATAATTTCTTTTATGCTGCATGTGTATAACGCTGGCTCTCCTCCAGCTGCTGTGCTTATGCTAATGCATGTATTAATCATTATGCTAATGTGCCTGTTAATCACTATGCTAATGTCACTGTATCTACCTGTCAAAATGGAAATTCTGCCCCAGCCCCTTCCACTTTTGAATTAAACCAGCATTAGTCTGAGAAATGTTGAATACACTGCCCACTGTGGAAGAAGTGAGCAACTGGATTTAACTGAGCAAAAAGCAAGAGTTCTTTTATTCATTTGTTTATTGCTCCATTGAAGAAAATTGAGTCATAAGGTACCAAAACCTAGCTAATGATCTTGGTTTTAAATTGGTTTAAATACAAGAATGGCCAGCATAAAGCAAATATATCTTATAGCTGGATTGAATTTCAATTTGGTTAAATCTGTCAAATGCTTCTGTTGATATGACGTGAAAGAAATTTTAATTATTGCTTCAGTTCAGCTCAAAAGAGATTTTTAAAACACATTTAAATGTACGAGTCGAACTGCGATCACCGTCTAGTCATAAAAGCCCTTCTTTTAGTGGAGCTAACACACTTTTAGTTAAGCTGCTGTTGCATGTAAACAGCTTAGAGGGACAGCAACAGAATGAGAAAATGATAAGACTTTATCCTGCCTATAGTATATCTGACGCCTAGTAGGATACTGTGAACCCCTGAACTGCTAATGTTACAGTAATGGCACTCAAGACTACAAATTAATTTTTTTTTGGGAGCAATAATGATTTTAATGCTACAAGCAGTTGAGGACCTAAAAGCACTACTCACAAGACAATATCACAGGCAAAAAATCTGGTCGTAGATAAGAATTCAGTCCAAAAAAGGCAACTAAATCTAATGGCAATGGCAAAGTCAGGGTCTTAAACAAACAAGAGGTCATACACAAAACAATTATACACAAGGAAAGACTGAAAAGCTCGACACAAAGGGCATTGGACCAATATGGTGGAGACAACCAGGCAGAGATGAAGAGTCAAAATAAAACAGGAAGTAATGCAAACAAAACTACATTTTGGCATTGTTCTACTCAATGTGTCTATTCAGCAGCCAGCATTTGTTTGGGACGCGGCCGTTACATTGTCATTTTCACTGAGGACGCCATCTTCTTCTACAATTGGCCAAACCGCAACAGTATCTTTGTGTTTGATGTAAATGGCTTGATATTTCAATTCAAAAGATTTCTGACTATCTTGGAGTCAAACATGGTGTCTGTATTACTGGATTATGAATCAAGAACTAATTTCTAGTTTCATTCTTTTTTTTTTGCTGTTGACTCCTCGAGAATGTCAGTGGTCTATGACTGGACTGGAAGATCTATTCCCCGAGGATCCTTTCCCAAAGATCAGACCCTGGTTTTGGTCTTTACCAGTGTCTTGGTCTTTCTCTTATTTTCATCTTCTTCATCTTGATTTGTGCAGTCTTTACTACGACCCTGCTAAAGACAGCACAATGAAATACTAATTTAGCTGCATAAATATTACACATTTTACATATTTCATCAGTCATCCACTCTAACTTTTATAATGCTTCTAACAGTTTGAAACTGGAGCTTAAACTGCCCATTTTCTTCCCTTCATTGTTTTATTGTATCCCCTTCCCGGCCCCTGACTGTCTACTCGCTGCCTACATTTGACAGTGCAGTGTGTCGCAGGAGGGACTGTAAGCCCCTCTAGTAAATCCCACAGATGTGTGTCCATTCAACACATGAATACGATTATTGGTCCTAAACTGCTTTGGGGCATTCTTCACATTCAGTAGGACAGACAGTAAATAGAGTATATCCCTGTGGCTCATGTATTAATGTATTTATACAGTGGCACATTATTATTCATGGCATTGGACCAAATACAGAACCACATGGACCCTACTTTGGATTAAAATATGAGGGAATGACAGTCAGAAACTCTACTGTTTGTCAATGCACAACCAAGACTTACCAAAATAGATTCAAATGACAGGATTTTACACTTAAAATATTCAGCAAATTCACAATACCCTATTACAGACGATGGTAAACACAGCGTCAGGGAAAGTCTGTGCTAAACCACCAAAACTTAGCAAACCAAACAATGCAACTAAATTTGTACTATCACTGTTGAAGTCCATTCATTTACCCATGTTTGTATTCTGCACTATTCTTTCATCATGACTCTGAATTCTTCTTAATCTCAGAAGAAATAACTCATTCAGTGTCTTCATAGTGGCCCTAATCCTCTACCTAATATATAACAACAAATGGCCGTGAGGGAAAAGATTTCCAGACCCACTTCCTTTCTCAAAGTAATTGGGTATGGCTGTCCAGTACGGTGGCCTAGAAAGCTCAAAGCATGCAAATGCACATTAGAATTAGCATTAAAATTGTATTATTGTAAAGAAAGACAGAGTTCTAGTTTGCATATCTAGCACAATTACATTCTGCTTAACTTTAACATTGTGGATCCAGTCGTCACCATTTTATAAGCCAACTTCTCAAACTGAGTTAAAAGCCAAAGCTCCAGAAACAGGAAGTGAATTTGCCTGTCTAATGTGCAATGGCAGCTTATTATTGGGGCCAGCAACTGAAAAAGCTTGGTCACCTGAGTTTTCTCTTGCAGCAAAGACTGATCTCCTCAGACCTGAGAGACCATTAGGTCAGACAGATAGGACGTGGCCAGGCCATTAAGACATTTAAAAACAAATAGTAGATCTTAAAATTAACTTGAAACTGCACATGAAACCAAAGAAGGGACACTAAAATGATGCTAATGTGCTCTCGCTTCCACGTGCCAGTTTAAACCGAGCAGCAGTGTACTGAACTAGCTGCATTAGTGACACATGGCTAACCCCAACATAAAGTGCATTAAAAAATTTTAATGAGTTTAGATAAAAGCATGGATTAAAATTTCAAAGTGACGCCAAGAGAATGGATTTAACTTTGGCCATCCGTCTCAACTGAAAGAAGCTGGACTTCACCACTCGCTAATCTGTGTGGCACATTTAAAAAATGACTTACTCTCTGGTAACGTGTGGAATATGCAAAGTTTACCACAATGCATCAGTGGTCTACAATGCATCAGACTAGACAGAATAGACCAATGATGTGTTTCCTGATTTATCAGAGGAGAAAGACGAACATGTCTATAACAGTGCATTTGAATGCAATAAGTTTAACCAATAGATTTGCATATATTCATTTGTTAAAGCACTGTGGCTTAAAACCTCGATTGTTAGCTTACCTTCAGTGTACAGTACAGTACAGATGGATATATCACAACAATAAAAATCATAATGAGTACTTTTTTTCTGAATAATGTGTGTAAATATAACACTTTCTCATACATTATGGATTCGTTTTTCTTGTCAGAATGTATCAGGAATGCATTATCAGCATACCTCAGCTGTCATGTGACTAACCACTGCTGAAAAACAGTATAGTGCAGAGCCCTGTGGAGGAGTTTGCATCCATTTATTGCACTTTATAACTTTAATTGTATTGTTTTTGTGCAGTGACATCAGTGCTTTCTTTTGTACATTTGCAATTAGGATTTGACTGGCTAGTTTTTATTATATCACATAGCACTTGAAACTATTGTTTTGTCATCAATTTGTTCATGTGGATTATACATTGTGTGAAATGAAAGTTAACATTTTTCTTCTACTTTTTTGCAAAAACACCTCTTTCTGACCCACACACAGCCTTTTCTCCTAATCTGTATAAACTATGTTTTGACATGAATACCTCTCTGCTCCATTTTCTCCGGTCGTTCTGCATGAATAGTCCCACTGACACATCCTGTTTCTCTGTTTGTTTGTTCCTCTATTGAAAATGTATTTCATTTTATTGGCCCAACCCAAAATGCAGCACTTTGTCCATTCAGTTTAAGAGTTTTGTTCTTTGGATGAAGTTGAAGGAGTGTCGCAAAATAAATAAAAAATACTTATACACTTCTTTTTTGAGCTTTGATGAATGTTACTCTTTTCATTATACAGCACTGTTTGGACACATTTTACTGTTAATGAAACTGATGTAATCCAAGAGGCTCCTTCAAGAAAAGTTATTGATAATTATGTGAAAATTCAACATGTAGTAGTCATTGTGGTGTTCTGGTCTGGTCTTTGCTAAGTTCCAGAGTACACCTGTTTTTGTTCTGTCTCAGTTTAAACAAATTTCATCCTGGATTTATTACGGGATTAAATTTGCACCACGATTTTATTGTTGCATCCCGGAACTTTTTATTCGCTGCATTTTAATGGAAAATAGCAGCTGTGATTTGGATGAAATTTTCAATTCTTATGTGATGTAATTTATGTGATGTGCGCTTTATGGTACATGTTATGTAACACTAGATTACCATATTACTATATTCATTAAATGGAGGATTCATCTTGAGCTGTATCAATTAAAAGTTGTGGTTGCAGCTGTGAAAAAAGTAACAACTTTGTTAACATTTTTGCTAATCTTTTATCTGAGCATCACTCGTTCACGCAGCTGAAGTGCAACATGACACAGCACTGGTTTTCTGGAGAATTTTTGCATTGACTACAGATTCTACTTGAGTTACTAACCTTTCCAAAGAGAATAACACTCACTTGGCATAAAAAAGGTTCTCTCTCCTCCCATAATTTTTTTTTTGCTGCAGCTGCTACAGACTGCACCGACGTATTGACAGAGCAGAAACTCACTCCACAGATACAGGCCTAGGTTAATTTCCCAATTTACATTATGCCAGGGCCCCCAAAGAAATATTATACTCTATTGTAAATCATAGTTTTGACTCACGCTTTATGTTTAGCTGTAAACAGTTAAGAGTTTTATTTGTCACAACTGTTATTCATAGTACAGCACAAAGTGAAATGTATACCTGCAGCCAATGGCAAAAGTAAATTTCACAACGCACACAGAATATTAAAATATAACTTGAGGGGAAAAACTCATTCTCAACATACATTATTTTACACAGTGCACCTGTAAGTCTGTTTCTTTTCTTCAGCTTCATTCACTCCACATTATATCTGACCACAGCCTATTATTTGTCATGTCCCACTGAGGTCACCTATGGTTTCTGTGACCTCTGACCTCTCTTTGCCTGAAGCAAGAAGCAGCTAAACAACAAACCCTCATTGTTCCTACTATTTCTCAGCACTCATCACAAAACCAACCGATCAATGCCGTGACCGAACCTCCCTGCTGAGCTGAATGGGGCCTTAATATTTGGGTGGCTTGTTTTAGAGGCTCACATCAATAATTCAGCCGCGACATCGATAGGTTTCTAAGGCTCCAAATGGAGGCTATTGATTCAGGATTTGGCTGTGTTTGTTTTGGGATCCGGAGGGACTTGAGCCTGGATTACTCAGCTTTAGTGGGATCTTCTGGTTTTAAATTGAACATTTCCTCTGCTGCTTTGGTGTAATATCAGACATTTATATATATATCATATAATATCACGTAACAGTGACAGATTGTTGATTATTAAAGGCAACTTTTATGTTTGCATTCAAACTGAAGGATTTGTATCTCAGCTCTTTTTCCAGTTGAACTCAGATACTAAGATCTAACACTTTTGTCATCATCATCATCATCATCATCATCATCATCATCCTGTGCATATGTGTTAACAGATCACTAAATAAACAAAAATAGAGCGGAAAAAAAGCTAATTTTTCTCAAATGAAGCTAGTCTTGTGTTTGTCAAACCTGCTGCTGATTGGTCGGATCAGAGGTCACCTGTCTCTCTCCAGCTCCACATTAATTTCACCTCTGGCCTGCCGTCATGCTGTCAGCTGCCAATACATGTTACTGTCAGGCCAGCATCACCTACTGAGGGTGCAGGTGCGGGAAAAACATAGCGCCCCCCACAGAGGCAGTGTTAGAGGGAGGTCTGGGCTCTGTAGACTGGTCTGACAGAGGGATAGAGGGGGTCTGGGCTCTGTAGACTGGTCTGACAGAGGGATAGAGGGGGTCTGGGCTCTGTAGACTGGTCTGACAGAGGGATAGAGGGGTCTGGGCTCTGTACACTGGTCTGACAGAGGGATAGAGGAGGTCTGGGCTCTGTACACTGGTCTGACAGAGGGATAGAGGGGGTCTGGGCTCTGTAGACTGGTCTGACAGAGGGATAGAGGGGGTCTGGGCTCTGTAGACTGGTCTGACAGAGGGATAGAGGGGGTCTGGGCTCTGTACACTGGTCTGACAGAGGGATAGAGGGGTCTGGGCTCTGTACACTGGTCTGAAAGAAGGATAGAGGGGCTCTGGGCTCTGTAGACTGGTCTGACAGAGGGATAGAGGGGTCTGGGCTCTGTAGACTGGTCTGACAGAGGGATAGAGGGGGTCTGGGCTCTGTATACTGGTCTGAAAGAAGGATAGAGGGCTCTGTGCTCTGTAGACCAGTTTGAGAGAGGGTTGGGGGGCGGGGACTGCTAGAGTGTGAATAGACTGGGGTTGTTTGAGGTGAGCAGCTTTACCTTTAATTTAAAAAGACTATTGCCTGGAGTCACCGTGGCCTTTTAAATATTTAAAAACAGCTGGAGGAAGTCGCTTTGTGTCACGGTTTACAATCCAGGAATAGCTGAGGGTGAAATAAGAACTAAATCCACACTGATCTATGTCAAATGAGTGGCTAAACAAAACATCAATCAAGTACTAAACCAAGACTAAACTGAGTCTGAAGCTGTGCATTGAAATTTGAAGATGATGATGTTGTGTGTGATAGATTCTCTTGTGTTTTATTTGACTTTTAACAGCCAGAGTGCTGTTTTTTTTTTCCTTTTTTTTTTTTTTTAAATCTAAGAGTAAACCAGGACATAAACAATGACAATGACGTAGGACTAAATCAGCGCAAAACTAGAACTTAGTTTCAATACAAGCCAGACCTAAACACATGCCTAAATCAGACCAGCATTAAACCCAAGACCAAACCCTAAATATGACCGTGAATAAATCTGTGCTGAATGTAGGACTACACAACCAAGGACAGGACCTAGAGCTAAGGCAGGACTAAACCATGACTGACGCTATATCTAAACAATGAATAAAGTAGATTAAATGCATGGATAAAATAGGACAAAATCTATAAACCAAAACAAAACCAAAACAAAATCGAGGGCTCACCCAGTAATAAACTAGATCTAGATCTAGGACTCAAGGTCAGGATAAAGTAGGAATAAATATACATTAAATGAATGTCTTGTTTTTATAAGTGTTTTATAAGGGGTTCTGAGGGCTTGTATATGCACATTTTTATGCACACACATTTTTTTTTTTTGGCATTTGGGCTTTTCGTCCAAACAACAAAGTTTTTTTAGGCTGCCAAACCGATTTTTTAAAACACCTTTGAAAGTGAAGATTTTAATATCTGATGTTTAATGTTGCTGTTGTCATGGCTGTTGATGTGTGTATTGATCATATGTATAGCCTTTATAACGGCCACAGCAGCTGTCAACCATGTTTTATATGTTTGATAGGCTCTATTTGAACTAATGACATGTTTACAAGTGAAATTTCACCACCTCATCATCTGTCCACAACAGTCATTCACTTTTTACTTCCTTTTAAACTCTCCATCTTCAATATGGCAAACTTGTTTTGAGCATTTGTAGTGTGGACAAAGATAATTTTCTTTGACTGACATTTTACACAGTGCACCTTTAAATTGCTCCCATCTTTAGAGTCCTCCTTGTAATGGTCTAAAATGGCATCCTTTGTGTTACATTTCCAATTAAATTCAAACTGAAAACCACACATGTATTGGCACAAATATCTGACAAAGTGACCCAAATTGTCCACTACAGCAGAAAGTAGAAGGTGGAGGTGACATGAGGAGAGCAGAGGTTTTCAAAGTCTGTAATTACCTCCACATGTCTCTGGGCTCTATACAAATCGGCATCGCTTACATCCGCTTTGTTGTTTCTTTTCAACACTGCCTTCGTTTTTACCGCGCCTCGGCCACCTCCGTCTCCATGGCGATGTACAGAAGTGAGTCGGTCTGACCCCACGCTGCTCATGAGCCTCCTCACAGTGCTGTACAGAGTGTGTGTGGGGCATTGTGGCACTACTGTCAGAGAAACAGATGCGTTACTGAGGTGAATATAAAGATCACATCACAGGAAACTACGCAAACCAAAACCTTCTTGTTTTACAATGTCTAAAGCAAATATTTTCTAATAGTTATTTGTGGTCTATTAGACTTTTAATTATTGCACTAAACCTGAACAAAAACTGGAATAAACCAAGAACTAAGTCTTGTTTCCACCGGTGCTGTTAAGTCTTTTCAGTTGTCCCCCAAAAGAGTAATGTACTCTATTAGTTTGGGGACACTTTAACTTTAAAACGGAAGTCTGAAGTGTCTTTAAAAAGCGGACTGTACCACTCTGGGACACCTCAGCTTGGAGTCTCAAGCAGAACTGGCTTTGTGGAGTACTTTGGAAAAGGTGGAGCTAAACACTGCAGTCAGCTGATAGATAATCCTCACTCAAGAGAAAATGGGAAGCGAAAGGAAAAACAGTAAAAGCATCATGGGATATGCATCACATTTAAACTGAAAACATGATAAATATTGTACTTTTAATAACAGCTGTTTCTGTTTTCTGTTTTTGCTCTTTTATGATGCAATGGCTGTAAAATGTGCTTTCAGCTTGAATGTAGCCTAAAGTCAAGTCCATTCAGAATCAGAATGCTATTTTTAACACAGACTAAAGTTCCAGACAAAAAAAGTGGAAAAACAGAGGCAGTCTCAGTCCCAGTTTGGTAAATGACAGTCATTAGCTTGTCATTAACACTCGCCTCCGATGATTACTGTGTGCGCGGCGTTATCTTGGGAACTGTTGACTGGCATGTCTTAATGTGCTAATGTGGAGTGTGGATACCATTGTTCTGAACCAAAATCAGCATCTCAATTTAGGAGGTGCCTCGTCCCCGTCGACAGAAACACCCGTCCCTATCAACGGCACACGGCGTTCTCTCGTTAATAACATGAATATTAATGTTTCACTTAATGATGGCAAACAATTAAAACATGACAAAACAACCTCCGACGGCCCTCTGCCACACAGGACTAACTGGGGTTTGATTTAAAGAGGAACAAAGAGGGCCAGGAATAAACCTGTCTATCTTCTGTTCCACACAATTTTCAGCAAGAAACCTTCACTACATGTACATAGCTAAACTGAAATGTGATAAGAAATCCCTTGATGTCAATCGTATTTAGCTGTAGGTACACAACACTAAGCACAAGAGTACTATTAAGAAGAGTAGTGCAAATAACTTGACAATACGAGAAAATGTCTGCGTGTAAGGGCAGTGCTGTTCTATTGGAAACATCCATTTGGTCAGTGAGAGTGAAGCTGGAGTCAAGTTCCTGCTGTGAACTGCTCTGTGTTTCCCAAAGAAGTTCATGCTTCACTGAACAGCTTTTACATATGACTCTCTGTCACACAAAGCAGAGAACTGCCACCTTTTGACTTCAGAGGCAGACTGAGGGGTCACATGATCCTAGTTTCCACTAGAGTGGTGCAGTACAGGTCGACAGGTGGAAGAAGTAACCCTTAAAGTCTGGTTTTTCACCGCGCTAGATCAGTGATGTCTGCCACGTAAACAAAGTGTGTGTTTCTATTAGCGCTTTCAATTGATTGGAGTTTTTGATCACGTTAATCACACTTATGAGATGTCCAGTGGTCTCCAGATAAAAGTAGTCTCCTCAAACTGTTGTGCTTTATCTGCCTTTTCAGGGTTGTACATTTGCTCTATTCTTGCCACAATAGTCCCTCTCATTGTCCGTTTATAGGATGGCGCCTGTAGCAATGTAAATAATGTCTCGAAGGCCCCGGTCCTCAACAATGTAGCTTCATTGTTGTCATTTTATTGTCAACTCTGCCTCAACTGCTCTCTACCAGCGTCATGTGGCAAGCGTGGCTGGTTGAGCATTAGCATATTTTGTAGCGTCAGCAAAAATGTGCTTTGCTCAAAGATGGTATCCACACTTCCACGCGATGATCTTAGGTCAAAGCAGGTGATGTGTTATGTAAAAATGTACACTTTTTATTTTTTAGATTAATTGCACGTTGACAGCCTTAGTTTCCATAAGATAACTCAAAACCTGGATGTGTTGCCAATAATGAACACAAAAGGAGAGTAAATCCTGGCGTGTAGTGATGTAACCCCTTAGCAGTGTAACCGGTCAGTAATGGCTTTAAGCAAATGTTCTCAGGACTGATGTTATCCAGTAATGTTTTGTTGTTGTGTTACAGAAGTAGAGCCCGAATCAGGCGTATATAAGATCCTGGGTTGTCTTTCCCTGAGGGTTTTTGTTGTTTACAAAAGAGTTGGTTTTACGTGTAAATGTTGTCTTCAAAGTTGACAAAGAGCATAAATAAGAGTTAAAACACATGGAAAAGAAAAATCAAGCTTCCTGTTGAGTTGACAATGATTTATTTGTATTCTCTTCTTTTCAAAAAGTTATGATTCACCAAATACAAACCCAGAGCAGATGCACCAGAACAGACTGTGGTCCCTCTGGCTCCAGGTTGTTGTTGTGCCTTGTCATTTAGAACCAAAACATTCCCCGCTGTGAGATTTGGATCTATACAGGAACAGATATGTAAATCCCCAAAGATTTATCCGCGACGTCTCCGGCTCATCTCACATCCGACCACAGGTAAAGCCTCGTGAGTACCGCTCGGATAAAAACATTCAGAGATCCCATCTGCGGTCGGCTTTCTGAGCGATAGACAATTTGCATCTGATCTGCAGCTTTTGTCAGCAAAACGCTTTGGGAGCTTTTTCTGCAGAAACTGTCTCCAAAGTGGAAATCAGGGCTTATACATGAGCTCACTCAGCTTTAGAGAAACAGAGGCTCTCAAAGCTGTTTAGTCACTGGTTTTGGAGAATTACTGTAGTCAATATACGAGAACAGAGGTAAAACTACTTTATATTTGTAAATGGCACCATGCTCTGTTTTCAATCATACCTGCTTCAGTCTCAGTGATTTTACTGGGTGTTTCTAGCATTCTGTATTTGTTTCTGTTTTACTCGCCATATATTACTTCTGTATCACCTGTGGCCATAAAGCAACACTATATATGTAACTTTTAACCCCACAGTAAGGAGCCTCAAACAATAAAAGCAATAAATTCAATTTGATGGTTTATTGATGTGAACTAAAAGACTGGTAAGGAAAGGAAATTTTGTTGCATAATATAAAGTCAGCCTATTCTTATGTTGTTGGGGTTTTTTTTTTTGTTTGTTTTTTTTCTCATTCAGTTTCACAAGGCTGTCTTTGCTGCAGGTTAGAAAATATCATGTTACAGCAGTGGGCTGGCAAAGGGAACCCTCCACATTTTGTTTTATCATATTAACAGCAGCTACATCACAGAATCAGAAAATCCCACCAGAAGGTCTTGGAGAAGTCTGCATGTTTTCTCCGTCTACAGCAGACTTCTTCTCTCTGTCTAATTCCCTTACATTCACAAAACAGCAGCGCTAACTGAGTCTTTATCTAACAGAGTTTTGTAAAAAAGACTTCATCTTTATCTTTTGGTCCCTTTTGCAGTTTATCTTTTCCCAGGAGATAGACTATTGAATGAGCTCATAGACCGCACTGCTATCTCATGCTGTAGTAATAAATGTAGTATCTGAAAGGAAAAAATATTTCTTCTGACATGGGTTGGTTGGCTCCAGCATATGTTTAGTTTTGGTTTGTCAAAAAAATCACTTTTCTTCAAATTTTTTTCAAATAATTTTTTTAATGTGACATTCTCATAATAGTTCAAGCTTTGAGTTCAGTGATTTGACAAATTTAAATATGATGTTTGTACATTGCATGTGCAGTGTACAGTTTTTGGTGCATCTAGTGGTGAGAATGCAGATTGCAGTTCTACAACTCGCAGCCCTCTTTTCTGCAGCTACAGTAGCCCTTCAGGGACCTTGTGTTACTAAGAACTTCTGACAGGAGGTGGTTGGCGCCACTAAATCACATTGTAATTTTTTGACGTGTCATTCTGAAGGGAACAATAATTCATGAGCAAAGTCAGCACATCTTACTGACAAAGGAGATAGTTGTGTTTTTCTCACAGTGATCTGCTGGACATTTTTTTTTTCAATTAAAACGTCCAGAAATAAACATTACTAAATGTTATGGGCCAAACCAATACTTTATTTTGCTCGAAGTTATCATTACTAACTTAAATCATATAATATACTGATCAGGTATTACATTCTGGTCTAACATCTTGTTGCCAGATACCACAGCACACCTTCAGGGTTTATAATGTTCTCTGATGGGTGTGTGGGCCAGAAACAAATCAGTGTTGAGAGGTGAAGTGAACTAAACTGAGTTAAACTAGGTCTAGCCCATGACTATGTAGGTACTAAACCTGGTCCAAATCAGATCTAACCCTGACTAATTAAAGAGTATACAAGCTTTAAACAAGGACTAAACCAGGGTTAAACAGATCCAAAACTAAATCAGGACTAATGCAGGACCCAATCCCATCCCCAATTTCCAGTGTTTATTATATTTGACAAAGTTCAAATCAAACCCAAGTGCGTCACAAACCCACAGCTCAGGTTTCCCAATGTTTTAGTCAGCGCTGGTTTCCATGACGACACAGGGTAGCGCCAGTGTGAGGGAGCACTGTGTCCATCTGTGAGAGAGATATAATGGAGAACACGGGGAGTTAGCTCCTGAACTATGATTTATTTATTAATGTCCATCATTTCAGTGAAAGAGCTGAGACCTTCAGCTGTCATTTATACCGTCGTCCTTGCCTTATTTGTTATTCCAGCTCCTGAAAGGATGGTTGTTGTTTTTCTCTGTTGTTGAATGACAAGTAATCAACTCCCATAATGCACTAGGCATCTGTTCGTCCAAGTGCAACACGCAGCAGTTAGGGTCTATTGAAGTTGGATTTATAATCTTTTACAACTGTGAAACACAAGCAAATTCTGAAGATCCAGTTTATTATGTTATTTATATTTATTTATATTTATATTATGTTTTTTTAATTAAAGTGTTTCTGTAGATCTACAAGACCATTATATATATTATATATTGAAGCATAAACTGTAACTCGTAGCGCACAGAGCTGTTTTTCACATGAATGAGGCCAGAAGAGTATTTAGGACTCAATAGAAGCTCTGACAGTGCAAGAGGAGCATTAGGATAAAGCACTTCAGTGTTGTGAATGTACGTTTTGTTTTGTTGTTTACTGACTCAGAGCTAAAACAGGACAAGTCAGCCATTTCCCTTCTACAAATGCAGTTTCTGTGTCTTTCATGATCATTTTCTGTAAGACACAAATATGCTTGCTGAAATACATTCTCCTTTTAAAGCAGCAGATCCTGTTCTTTCCATTTGGCTGCCAGGCAGAACTTTTCTTATTTCTCTGAGTTCTGCAAGGGGTTGTTGAAATATACTGTTAGTGCTGGTAAAAAGACACTGTGAGCTTAGGAATAATGGAAAAATAGCACTGACTTTGTGTCAAAACAGAGCCTACAGCTGTGAAAGAATATAACAATGGTAAGATATATAAAGAGATATATAGTTTTAGGATGACATGTTTGAGTGTTAAGTAGTGACGCACCACATTTGCTGTTTGTGGCGATGTTTCTGTTTCTGTTTTTTGTTTTTTTGTGGTGCAACTGCATTTCTCTTGACCATTGGATATAATGGGACGGGATACCAGAAAGTATTTAAGCCTTTTATAATGCTGGTGAAGTTAAGTTCAGGGAAAGATTGTCTGCTTTAAATAATAATTGTTGCCTGTTATGTTGGCCATTAAGTTCAATCCTGATTATTTAAGCTTTGATTTCAGTGATTTGACAGATTTGACATGTTGTTTGTACATTAAATGCGCAGTGTACAGTTTTTGTTGCATCTAGTGGTGAGAATGCAGATTGCAGTTCTACAACTCACAGCCCTCTTTTCTGCAGCCTGTGAGCATCTACAGTAGTAGTTCTTTAATGGGTTCTGTCAAGGCACAATTGGAAATAAAGAAAAGCAGGACTTTTTTGTTTTGCTCACACTAAGTAACACCATAATGATGTTTCTACGTTTGAAACATTTTCTGTGACATTTTTAATCTATAGTCATACAAATCTGTGGTAGACTTCATGAGAAAATGAATCTATAATTTAAGTGCTTTGACTGATTTACTGTTCACGGACCTCCTCTCTTCTCATGGGCTCAGGTGTATCTTACAGTGGCATAAGTCCAAACTGTTATCAATAGTAATAGTATCTTAGAAGAACATTTAGGCATGTGTCTGTTTTGTCACTTATACCACTCTTTTTAAATAGTTTTTTTTTCTATCCTACCATGCACATTCTATGGAGCTTGAAAGATCTATTTAAACGGCATAGACAAATGCAAGAGTATAATGTAAGGTAATTATACACTATGGAACATATAGTTTTGACTAATTTATTCAAGTGTATCCATCATTAAATGTGAAAAATATGGAGTATTGTGACTGCATCTAATGGAGAATTTAATGTCTGATTTATCCCTGCTTCAACATTAGCCTTCGTTTGGAAATGGCGTGTCAATCTCCACACAATGCACACATTTGTTAACGATGATTCATAGTCACAGAGCTATATATTACACCTCTAATCAGCAACAGTTTAAATCTGCTCAAAGACAACGGCTGCGAGTGAAAAATGTCCGTGTGACAGCGCAGAATGTACGTGCTGAAACGGCTTGTGTCGTTAGCGCTGTCGTTACAATTATCCATGCCACTTTCACCGAGCCTCACAATATGTCTGTCTGTGAGCGCAGCTGGTGCACGTGGGAGTGTGCACGGCTCTGACCTGACAGCTCGAGGAAAAGAGGAGCTGACATGACGCTGTGAAGCATTAACGTGAGGTATCCCGTGGCATTTACTTCTGTCCTACTCACACATATTCACACATACGTCGAGTCAGCTGCGCCGATCGAACAGCCCCTCATGGTTTATCCAGGAGAGAGTAGAGCTGCCAGCTGAGTATTATGATAAAGAGGAAAGATGGGAACTGAGACGCTGTGAAGTAACAATACAAAGCTTATAAAACCACAAAACTACAGTCGAAACAATGCTTCAGCGACTCTGTGGCACTTAGAAAATGCTGAGTGCAGCAGCAGCAGCTGCAGTCTCATGGAGTTAACAAGCCATTGCTTTAAAAGTTTCTGTCAGATACCCTCAGTAAGTGCCTCTGAGATCCGTTTAGAGGCAGTTTAAACATGTCAGAGTAAATCACTAGAATACACATTGAATACCAGGTAGTAGAACAAACTGACATACCCCGTATTTTCAGTGTAGAGGTAGGAGTCATGCCTGACCAATCAGTGATGACAAGTGAGCTGCCAGTGTGGAGAAGGACAGGGAAAGTGTAATGCTGCACAGAGAGCATGGCTGGCTAGAACAAAGTGTGCATTAACTTTAACTAATATTAACTAATGACAATGAAAAGGAAAGGATTTCCCTCAGGTTTCTTTCTATCTTCTGTCTGGTTGTTGGTCTTAACTTTGTACCTACAGTATGTGTTATTCATTCAATCCATGCTGTTGCTTATCTTGCATGTGTTTAGTTTGGCGTAAGTCTTTACGTTAACATTGGTTGGTCATTTAGTGCTGACTCAGCCGAGCATGTGACGGCAGCATGGACATGAAAAGTTTGACTTCTGCCACACTTTTAAAAATCTTCACTTTGTTGGGCTCTATATAAATCTCAACATTCTGAGTATGAAAAGTCAGAGAAAACTGCATTGATTATGATATCAATACGTGTATAAATAACTTTGACCTTCAATAGCTTACAGAAGTATTTAAGTCATGTGATATGACAACATTTATAATCAAGTGTGGTAAAAACAGCAATTTAATGAGGACTGGAATCAACACTACCACAGTTCACAACTGTTTGAGAACTTTTGGAACCAAGTTACTTTTTTAAGTGAACATGTCCAACCCCAACCAGCAAAGAGAAATGGGTCTGGATTCAAAGAGAAATGGGTCTGGATTCCCTTTCCTTCATAGCAGTTTCCACTTTGTAGAAATCCTGCCGGACTAATTGTAGCTTTTTATCTTGAATAATTGGTTGTCTAATTATCTACTTGCCCTAAGAGCTTTATAATCTTTCTGACAGTACTTTCTCCTGGAAATCCAAGTGGAATCCTCAGAGACCATACTCTTTACAAGCCTGTGAACTGAGATGGCTGGCAAGTAATTCGTGGTTGCATTTTAAAATCTGATAAGACTTTTAAAATTAGTTTCCTATGCCTTGAAAACAGTTCAGTAAGTATCGGTTCAAAAGTCTATGGAGATCCCTAAACTGTGTTGCGTTCTCTCCTCGTCGGCCCTCAACTCATTTCTCATAACATCTATTTATTTCATTTGATAGCGATTGGTTGCCACGGAAACCGGAGGTCGTTTGCCTCCCGCGTGTCTCTTTGGAAACAATAAAGAGAAGAGGGAAGGAGAGAGACTTTGAGAAGGAAGGCTTTGGTTTGAACCACGTGGCGAGGTATTAAGAAATCATTTAACCCCCGCCGCTGCACATCTCTGTCAGCAGCTCCAACATTTGGCAAAACACTCCTCAGTGCCATTTAGACTTTTGTTCATTCAAATAAAATAGATAAATAAAATATGAACTATGCATTAACCACATCATTTTTAAAAGTAGGCCAATGGCAGTGGAGGAAGAATATATGACTCTAAATGTCATTTCAAAGTATTTTTTATTTGAGAATATAGTAACTTCAGTCCAGCAGAAGAGATATAAGTGAAAATAAATAACATTCAATTCATAATATTCAATTAAAATAAAGTGGTTTGCTCTGTAAATTAATAAATGTAATTAAACTAGCCTGGATTGTTCTATTTTACTGCCATAAAGACAGTTCATGGAGAGACAAATGTTTTTTGTGAGCCACTGCTGTAGAGAGATTCAGTAACATGTCTGTCCAAGTCCCTCTTTGTTACAAACAGATAAGCCAGATTCTGGTAGTCTGTCTCATTTTATCCAATCAGTTAATCAGTATTATATAATCACATAAAAATAACTCAATCAATACTGGATAAATCACTCATATTTATACAGCCCAATAGTACAATTACAAACACTCAACCAAACACCACCACTCTCATACCCCCAACAACATAAGGACAACTAAAATAAGTAAAAATATATATATATAATATATGGACCAATGACGTCTGAATATAACCAATCTATTCATGTGACTTCCTTGGACTACTTGAAACAAAACAGGATTTTTATTTATTTTTTTTTTAGAGAAGACTTAGACAGTACATGATTCATATGCATTTAGAGAAACAAGAAAACTGTCAGAAAGTTCTAATCAGAGTCATAGCGTTTTTACTTGAGCGATACACTACATCAGTCAAGTTCTCAGTGCAGAGCTTCGGTTTTTGACAAGATGACATAGGTTTCTGGCAGCTGTAGTAATAATTTACAGCTGATGGGGAAGAACCAGCTCCTCATTCTGCCAACTGTAAAATATATCAATTATTTAACAAATCTGTAGGTGAAATAATGGTATGAAGCTCAGTTTCAATGTTGACGTGCTCTGTTTTTCTCCGAAAGGTAGAAAGAAAGAAAAAAACCCGAGCCTCGAAGGCATCTTCACTAATTGACTCATTTTTCAGAAGCGTCTGAGAGACAGACAGACACTTACATATTGTTCGAGAGAGCAGTGCAAGGGCAGCGAGCATGGGAAACTAAACAAAATAAAGACAATCATTTACAAAGCTTTTTAAGATTTGAATTCATTTCTTTACTAAAAGCTCTGCTGCCTGAACTAATGTTTAAGTTGGAATATCAATATCAGAATGTATGATGTGGCTACAGAGAAGCATTTAAGGATGTGTTGAGATCAATGTATTGATAATAATTGCCTATGAGGTTAAAGCTGGTGTTTTGAGTCTGGAACAATAAAAATAATGAGAAATGGTTGTTGTGGCTTTTGAATGGTGTAACAAACAGACATGGTTTATTTGTGACATTTCTAGGAAAAAAAAAAGCCAAATAAACATGTCCTGTATTTGACTGGAGTGAGCTTCACTGTCACAGCACAGGACGAGGAGCAGTGAATGGGAAAAAATAAAGTTTGGAGAAGAATACATCCTTTAGAGACTAGGTGGAGTGGAACTGTAGTTTAAAAGACCAGCAGAGACACACCACCAAAATAAACAAGAGTGTTAAACATAAAAGTGGTCGTAGTGTTAAAAACTTAGTTAATAACAGTGTGGGGTTTTGAAAGTGAAATAAGAATTATAAGTTACAGCCCCTGTTGTTTGTTTTGCTGCATTTCTCTGCCAGCTGTCTGAAAGTCACCAGGACAATGTAAATACAGCCACAGTATCACGGTTTCTTTCAGAGTTCGCTGTCAGATGTTTCTCTGTCTCTGAGTAAAACTTCGCTGAACACTACTCACTGTTGCCTCATGTTTAATTTGATGATTCTCTGATTTTCTCTGCACTCTTGACTACATGCACTCAGTGTTAGCCATTTGCATTTTTAAAATTTGGATTTTCAAACTTTGAAAATCAACTTGCTTGATGAGCAGCACTCTTTCAAACTATTTTCACGGAAAGTGCATGGATTAGAAGCTAAACTTGAAAGCCGTTCACTGACAAAGGCTGTTTTAAAAGATTTTGCTGCCTGAATATGTCTTGGCCAACAGTTTCTTCATTGGTTTTGCAAGACAACTAAGATGTTCATTTTTCACACACACAAGTACCACTTTAGAAATCTATGTTGGGCAATATCGCACATTCTAATCCGTTAGCTTGTTGCAGCTGAATACAGAGTAGCCTCAAATTTGCAATCTTGCCTCTTTATTAAAACAGATTTCCACAACAGTTTCTAGCACATATTAAATATTCTATGCATTTTACATGACTGAAAATTGGTTTTCAAAGTTCAGCTGAAGTTGGGGGATTCCTGCGATGGCCAAGTACTGCAGAGCCTAAATCACTTGCTTGTTAAGCAGTGCGCTCTCTTCTCATCAGCGCAGCATGCATGAGAAGTTAAACTAGAAAACCAGCCACATGTGAGGGCTGTTTTCAAAGAACAGCAGTGGAAATAACCTCGAGATAATCCTTCTAGCATTAGCCCGAAGCCTGTCATCATTACAGAGACTGGGGGAATAAGAATGTGCTGACCTGCAGTTTTACCCAGCAGTGCCTCTCACATTAAAGCATGTGTGTGTGTTTGCATTTGTGGATGTGTGTTGCTGCCTGTAGGTCCAAACAGGAGCTCAGTGGCACCTGCAGATGATATCTATGTCCTCATTAAAACAGAGAGAAATAGCTGAAGTGGTGAGAGTCTGCATCTGCGCGCGATGCCCTCCAGTATGCCTCGCCACACAACGCTGACAACGTTTTCATATTTGAGTTATCATTTAATGTAAAATATTCAGCGGACTCATTAGGATTATATATAATTATTAATGTCCACAACAGGCCCAGCAGCGAGACTCATTCAGTTTACCTCTAAAAATACCTAATGATTGGATAGACCATTTACTTTTTATTAACATGAGCTGCATGAGCCTTTTGGCGATAGACTTTAAATAAACTTTTCAATTGACAAAAACACAGTAGCCACCAGAAATAACAAATTCAGCTCAAACAAGATGTTTTAGGCAAACTGACTACACGTGCTGGCAGTGAGTGGGTAGAGAACATTAGAGAGTATTCATATGAGTAGGCAACAGCAGATAAAGGCTACTAGTCACTGGAGGATTAGGATTATGTTCTGCTGGACGTGAACAGATTGATAAATAACAGCACATGGAGGAGCTAGAGTTATACACAGATGGTTTTAGGACCTGTGCGTCCACATCAAAGACTGTTCAACTGAGATCTGACTATTGAGCATACACATTGCTTATGCAGCTATACCTACTTGAAGGTGAAATGAACGTCACCATTATAAACAATGGCATATCAGGTAAAGTAACACAGAGGTAGCTTGACAGATGTTCAAAAACAACACGCCAATCCAAGCCAATCATTTCTGACCCGCCAGATGATTTTGAAAGTCCCAAAGATAACATTCAATCAAAGCTAAACCCATCTCTACCTCACAACAGTCACAAAAGTCTGTGTGGGAACAAGTTCACCCGGTGTACTAGTCCTGGGAAATAATGGAACTCCTAATCTGTCACACAAAGACTCGTCTCGTGCTTCACAAACAAACAATTTTGCCGACCCTTAACGTAGGGTATAGTTTTCTGATGATGCAGTTCATAGTTAGTTTTTAATTATTTCCAGTAGTTATTGCTTTATCAGTATCTTTCCTAAAAAAGTCAACAGCAGCAGTAGTTTTTATAATTATTTATTTTTTGCTTATTCAGATGCCTGTTGGCTACTGCAGTAAACAGTAGCTATTTTTCTGGGATATCAAATCTTTGTTAAAAACATTTATAAGATGTGAATGAATAGATGACATACAACAAATGGGCATACACAAACTCACAATACAATAACTCAACAAAGCTGGACAATAACAAGAAAATCTTTGTCTCATTGGTTTATTACCACCAGATTTCATTGGACAAAACGTGTTATGACAGAAGTACAGAAGTATGACAGATCCAACTTAACTCACTTTTTAGTTACATTCATTCCAGAAAAATAAAAAGAAATGTGGTAAGGAGTTTTATCACCGTTGTTCTACCATTGTTCTTTACCATCGGATAAAGTTTGTTCTGCTGATTGATGAGGGAAGTCTTGATGCAAAAAGCAGTTCGAACAGTTGGCAATACTGGTACTGACAACAGTAATGGTACCAGTATCACCAGTAGCAGCAGTAAAAGTACCAACTAGTCCCAGTAGCGCCCTTGCTTAAGTCTTTTCAACGTTACCTTGAACTCATGTGAACATGTATTACAAAGAATCCCTCATGTATGAGGCAGTAATTTGATTTTAATAATTCATCCCATTCAGTGAACTTGTAAGTTGCATTAATCACTGTTTGCCTTTTCTGCATGTGCTTCACCAGTCCATATTAAAAGGCAAAGCACCAATTAGAAGTGTATCCCGGGGTGTAGAAATTGCTCTGATGTTTGAAAACTATGACAAATTGCTCTCCAGCTGTTATTAACTGTGGTACATTCACATTAAACATGCCTCCCAATGCATCCACATACAAGCACATACAAGTTATTTAAGGCTATAGAGTTGTGTTCTGCTCTCACGTGTAGGTGGGCTCTCGTGCACATGTATCTGGACTCACAGTACGTGCTGATGATGAGTGGGTGCTCGTGTGTTAAGGGTCTTTCTCAGTGTTTATGTCTGTTTGTGCATGTGTTTTGCCCACTCACAGCATCTATCTTTAAAACTGTGATGTGATATCCACCGGAGTCCAGCAGCTCTTTGTTGGAGGTTCAAGTCGGGCCGAAAGAAACATGATTGAGATTTTTTACGCTTTTCTTGGGATTTCTTTTAGTTTAGTCTGTTTTCATGTTTCCTGCTAGTCTCCAGTGTGATGGTCTACTTCCAACGACAGGCAGGGAATGGGCTGTATACAGTTGACATCACATCCTTAACTGAATTCAGTGATGAAATAGAAGCATTTGATAACACATTGCTGTAATGTAGTTTAATTAGTGTTCCCTTTAGACCAATGATTCCCAAACTTTCATTCTGGGGATCCATATTTACTATAATTATAAGTGCCATATCAATTGTGACCCAAGATTTTGGTATAAAAACTGTATCATGCCCAAACTGCGTACGTCTGGAGTGCTTCTCATGAAAAGTAATTGGAGCACACAACTGGAAAACCTCCTGTTTTAATGTGAGTTTTCCCGTGCCTCATGTTTTGAGAATGTCCGTTTGTAAAAAGATCTCATACTAAACCACACACAGTGTTTTGGATCTGATCCTCACCTCGACACTGTGCATAATTACATGTGGTTCGTCCTCCTCAGAGCTCCAGACCAGGCCACAGTGCACTGTTTCTGTGGGAGAGAGAGAGGAGCGTATACTGTCTAACCTCTGGTACACTGTGCAGCACATGCAAACAGTAAAGAGAAAATCAGACTTAACCCTGCGCTCTCTTTGAAGCAGAGCTGAGCTTTGGCACATTCAGAGCAGTAAGTCAGGACCCACTGAACAATGACAGTGGTTAGCACTCCTGCCTCACAGCAAGAAGGGCCCTTCTGTGTGGAGTTTGCATGTTCTCCCTATGTCTGCATAGGTTTCCTCTGGGTTCTCCTGTTTCCCCTACCACCAAAGACAGGGTATACAATACAATAGCCCCCCTTCCCCCATAGGGCCAGGGCAAAAGAGATTTGTAATCTCAGTGGACTTTCCTGGATAAATAAAGGTTAAATAAAGTGATATATAAATAATAATAAATAATAAAAATAAGTAATTGTTCCAACAAATAAAGCAGCTAAATATTGAGCCAATCATTTATTCTTATTCTTGTTCGCACTATTCTCCCTCAAGGCACTGATATCAAACACGTTTGATCAAATTTTGGGTGGCTAATGCTAATTTGTTCATTGAAAACATATTGTGGTCAGCCTAATTTACGAAATTTACAAAATGAGCAGCAGCTAACGTTGTGCCCAAACACTAAAAGGAGCTGTTTTTCTAACTTGAATATTTCACTAAACACTTCAAATGGCAAGAAAACAAATTGAAAAAAAAACCTTGTGTTCAACAAGCAAGGTTTATTCCCTATTGAATATTCCTCTTGGGACTTCTACTCAAGAACACTGGATGTTGTGTTGTATAGATAGATTTAAATTTAGTCCAAACATCATTGTCCCAACCCATAATGAAGCCTCAGAAAATGCATCTTACTTTTTATTATGTTGGACAAAAACGTTGGACTAATAACCAACTAATAAGATTGTGTGTTGATTAAATTCCTCTGCACTGTTAACAATGTTGACCTTATTTTTAGCAATTTCTGTCCAGATTTTGTTGAGTGCCCATGTGCTGCTTGTCATTTCTCCTGTGTATTTATGCCACTGGGCAGCTGTTGTCCTTAACCAGCCTGTTGTACATGGTTCGAGCGAGTCAGCATGATGGTGATCCTGTTGAACTGCGTGACTCTGGGGATGTACCAGCCGTGTGAGAACATCGACTGCTCGTCCGACCGCTGCCAGATCCTCCAGGTACAGATACACCACAGACACCAGACCCACCACACGGGGGTTTAACATGGACTATTTCTGTGTTCTGGTATTTGAAGGATTTAAGAACTTTACAGTAGGGTAGCACTCAATATAAACACATCCAATATATGCTGTTGTGAAGAATTCACAAAGTCTTATTGTAAAACTTTTTTTCTCATATGTTATGAACTGCCAAACCACAGAATATGGCTTGTGACTGTTAAAAAATTAATTCATTCATTCATTTTCTACCGCTTATCCCACTTTGTAGGGTCGTGGGTGGCTGGAGCTTTGGGCCTTAGGCGGGGTACACCCTGGACAGTGGCCAGTTCGTCACAGGGCTGACACTTAGACGTACATTGACAGACAACCATTCACTCTCACATTCATCCACTAGGGGCACTTTAGAGTCACCAATTCACCTATACATGCATGTCTTTGGGCGGTGGGAGGAAGCCGGAGATCCCAGAGAGAACCCACGGTGACACGGGGAGGACATGCAGACTCCTCACAGAAAGACCAGAGTTAGCCAATGATGTTTTGGGTTGGCTACAATCAGCCAACGATGTTTTGGGTCGGCCGGGATTCGAACTCACGACCTTCTTGCTGTGAAGCAGGAGCGCTAACCATGTACTTTGTAGATGTCCATTTTTCCATAAACCAATTATAGACTGTTAAGTATTAAGTCAGTAACATCTTTGATTTACAACAGAAGGACCATTTTCTAGTTTCCTTTTCCGCTGGTATTCAATGGTCAGAGAAAACTCCTTATGTAGTCTTTATGTGCTACGTTCACAAAAAGGAGTCACTCTTTTCACCCTCAATATTGTTTTGGGACAGGGACAGAACTCAGGGAGCCATAACAAAGAGGTTTACTAAATTTGATAATAGTAGAAACCATTTTGTATACATTTTTGTAAATTATTACTATATAACTCAAGTGTTCAAAATTTCAAGCGATCTCCAAAATGTACAAATAAAAAATTTCATTTCCCTTTTGAGTGTGGACATTGCAGTGCATAAATTCCCTTTGATGGCTCATCCTTCTCTCTGAAAACTGGACTTTGACTAAAACAACAGCTGGTCTTTACATCTCCATCTTTGTTGGAGCCAATAGATCTGGTCAGGCCCCATTGAAATCTCAGTATCGGACAACGGATTTTCTAAGAGGAGCCTATCGACTGTGGAGCCGTAGTCTGCTAAATCCAGGCTGATATTGAACAGGGTCTATAGATACTTGGAGGAGAAATTCTATTAAGTCCAGCTAAAGCCCCAGGGAGCTGATCAATCCTCTCTGTGTGCTGTTGGCGTTGGATGTGGAAAAAGGCAGGACGCAGTGGTGATTCGACCACACTTGTGCACGCTGACAGGTCCGACACGTATGTACACAAGCACAGACGTGACATTCACCTTTGACACACACGGGAAGGTAATCGGAGAGCTGCCAGATGACGAAGAGGTGCCGCGGACGAGAGGAAGTCATGGTTGATGCAGCGGAAAGACCACATGCGAGCAGTGAGTCACGGTCAGGAGTTAGAGCGAGCAGCAGATCGACACTAAACCCAGGTGTCAGCATAAATAGAAAGCAACAAACAAATGTAGACTCCATGTTCCAAATGAAATACGTGACTAGCCCCCTTCCTGTTTTTGTTAGTAACCAAGGCGTTAATAGAGTAGTGGTTCACCTCTCATCAATCATACATACCACTATTGTAGAGTCAAATACAGCCCACCTTATTTCATTCAGAAAAGGTCGTGACTCAGAGATGGCCATATGAATAGTCACATACTGCTCTTTCAAATCAATGGTTCTGAAGAAGGGCAAACTAGAATAATAGCTTCAGTGAGCCTTGCATTTGCCATTTTCCAAAGCTGTAATGAAAATCAGAAACTCATTTATTTATTTATGATTGATTGATTGATTTATCTCAAACAAAAAAGTGACTTATACAGTTACCAACTGGCAGCAAACCTAATCTACTGAGATAACAAACATCCATATATCTACTGTAGAGTCAAATACAGCTCACCTGATAACGACACCGCTTCAAAAGTCTTGCTGCAGTTTATTTCAAGAAGGACATGAGACAGACTTCAGTGGGGTTTTTTTCCAGATATGTGCAAACAATGCACAGAGAGCAGGTCTTGTGAGCGCAAAAGTAGCTTGTGCTCCTTCATTCTGTGACCTTCAGGAGGAAGCAACCCAGATATCAATTTATAAATGAAAACTAGCCCGGTGTCTGAGTCTATGAAACAACAAAACCGAGTCACTTGAAGAAAACCTACAAAGGGAAAATATGCCAACTACACAGAAAGGCCCAGGTTTGATCAAGGCACTTTAAATATAAATAAATAAATAATGTCAAAAGTAGCACTGCAGAATGGTAAAGAGGTGAGATGTTTCAGATATTTTTTATGAATAAAATTACCAGTTCCCATTTGACAAGACAATTATAGTGTGGGTGGTCATGGTTCATTCAAATAAATGGTGTGCATTGGCTTTTTCAATGCATTCAACTGGGTAAAAATATTACAAAGTATTAAATAATATACTGTAGACTGTAGTGAGTGACACCTCAAGAGAAGTGAGTCTCTCTTACATAACACACGCTTTAATAACTGTCACAAATCTTTATGGATTTGAGTTGGATTATGTAAACCGCTCCATGGCTGTATTCATCTCCCTCACAAAGCTCCACAGCTGATTCCAGTAGCCCTTTGATTTGAGACAGCAGCTGCAGTGATAATATTAATCCCATACACGACGGGAAAAAAGCTCCACTACCTGATTTTCTTTTGCTGTCTCAGACCCACTCACCCCTAACAGCAGCCTAGGGACCTCTTCTGCTTTTTTTTTTTTTTTTTTTATAGAAAAAAAAAGTAAAACTGTTCAAATTTTTCTTTCACAAAAAAACTAATACAGTAAACCAAACTGAAGTTTAGAGTTTACCGTTAGATTAGCTGCAAATTCAGCGTCAGAACGGCAAGTTTTGTTGTATTGTTATTTGATTTGACATCACAATATTGAAGCTAAAAAGCTCTGAAATCAAATTACCCTGGTGAATGTAAAGTTAAAGACAGTAATCCAGTTATACAACCTTAAAAAGGTATACCGTAGCGCAACTAAGAAGTGCATTTGAATATAGTGACTGGCAGTAAAGGATCAATGGATCCATTTGCAGTATATAGCATTTTTCAAACAATGACTCCCAAATCACTTCTTATCAATTATCCATTCACCCGTCAACACCGATGCTCTCTTACCGTGTCATTGTTACCTAGATGTTTGTCCAAGGACACTGCAACAGGAGAGAAACTGCCAACCCTCATGAGCCAGTGTGGGTCTAAGGTAGAAGCTTGATGCACTATTAGAGGAGCAGTCATTCGAATTTCTGTAAATAGGACTAACACACCTGGATAATGTGGTTCATTTTTGGATTACTGCTGCATGTTTACAGCTTACTCTGATTAAAGTCAGATGCAGCGCACTGAGCATGCTCCAGAACTGGACAGCAGCACAAAGTAACACACATTAACAGATGAGAAAAATATGAAAAGCAGTGTTTAGAGACATACTCACTCAGTTTTAGACCATGGAAGACACTGGCTCCTGTTTGTTGGTTATGTCATGTCTGTCATGTCGTAAAAAGCTAGAAGAGCAAGCTAGTCTACCAAAGCTTATGATGTGTTCAAGTGCTTTCCGATGGCGCTGTTGCAGAGTAATTAATGTGGTATGCAGTGTTTGTATTAATTAGACACAGATTTATGTAAATCTATACAGGAGTAATTTTGAATTTAAAAAACACACATAGTGCCGCTTCAGTGATTAAGGAATACCTTAGAAATAGAAGTCTGCTCATAAACGAGGTGGGCATCATCAAATAGCAAGTTCAACTGGACATGTATCAGACAAAATTGAAGGCTGTTGTGAAGAAAGTAACTTCTGCAAGCTTGCTAATGTTCTGCTAATCCTTAGTATCTCTCCTCTGTCTCAGTTCTATCCATTGCTCGTTGCTAGTGTCACTACATAGAAACCAAAGACGAGACAGTGCTGGTTTTCTGGAGAGCTGTTGTATTGGCTGTAACTATTGCCACTGTATCTTCACTTTCTCTGGAGAATAACCAGTAAAATTTCACACAGTTGGCGTCAAGAGAAGCCGTCTCCTCTCACTCAACTCTCCTACAGCAGCTCTTACTCGAGTGAACTGATCAGCAGCAGCTACCACTGAGTGTGTGCACTTCACAGAGCAGCCAGCAGACATTCGCACAATTCAATGCAGCAGACTCTTAAATATGAACGTAATACATCATTATACCTACAGTCACAAAATCCAACGCCCAGATATATTCATAATCATAATCATATTTACAGCTCAGTTTAAAGTGTGGGAAGCCCTGAGTGTAGCACAGTAATTTCAATTTCTCTGAGCCATACAACAAAACCTTTATAATGCAGTCTTTGTGGAGCTACTCCTGCATGTGTACAGCTTAGTGGGGTCGGAGATGGACTAGGTCTCTCCTTGTCTGTAAATTGTAAATGAAACGGTGACCTCACGCTTTATAAATCCACTAGTTGTAGTCCTCAGTATTCAGCTGAAACATTTCCATTTTCTGAGGTTCAGTAAGAATCAAATGTCAAGATGACATAGTCTCTTCATTTCCACCAGTCTCCGTTCTATGAACAGAGCAAGTTGAATTCTTCTTATATGAGAAACCAAAATGCTTCTGTGTACTCATTAATAAATCCAAAACAATGAATACAAATCCTTCAAAATAAGAGCATCCTTTGTGAGAAATAACAAGCAAACCAAGGCTAATGCTGTTGTGCTCTGGAGTCTTTGATGTGATCTCTTATTTAAGAGAAGAACATGAGGCTGTTAAAGGCTCGGAGCCTTCAGAGGGGAATTATTTTTAACATAAGCCACTTATAGCTTCAAAGGAGACTTCCTACGTTTTTGTCTTGGGCTAGAACATTTTATCCACATATATAAGACCACTATATATATAACTGTAAGCACAGGCTATTAGAGAAGCAGTGGTTTGGAGGTTATCGAGTAAACTGGAGTTGTTGGAGACTTTATCAATTATATAAGAGGCATCAAGGAACTTTTTGTCTGAAAAAAGATGTGACAAATAGTGAATAGTTTCAAAAACCAAACAGTGCAAAACCAGTATCTTACTCACTGGTAAATTTCTTTCTAATATATATTTATGGAATTTTACCCCAGTTTCCACTGCATGCATCTCCGCTGCACTGCGCTGCATACTCTGCAGCAAAAACACTTCTGTTGTATTAATTCAGAGCATTTTCACAGTATCCACAGTGTGGCATCTCTGGTCCAACAGTTCGCAGAGCTGGAGATACGTAGCAGTTCTATTTTTTTGCAATGGCGGAGCGTGTCCGCATCAATCTACACAGATCAGATCGGACAAACCCGAAACCGAACAAGCAAAGAGATTTTAAAAGTAAAAATTATACAGACTAATTATTTTTATTTAAATATTTGTATGATTATATACACGATTAAGCATTAAATGTAAAAAAAAAAATCTGTAAAAACAAAGCTTTTTTGTGCCCAATGTAATAAGGAAAAACCCTGTAAAGTGATGTTGATGCGAACATAAAGCAATCTCAAACTAAACTTGTTTTCTGGTTCTTCTTCTGAATAAAAAGTGCATGCTCTCCAGAGCTGCTCGGGGCTCCATTCTGCTGCACAGAGTAGGGAAGGGTCTGTGACATCGGTCATGCTATGTGGCGCAGCAGAGAGCATGCCGAATAAATTGAGGTTTAGTCTGCCTATTGCCCCATTTAGGTTAACCAGGCGAGACAGCAGAAATCTGAGCTACTGTCCCAGTGTTCATTAAAGAGTAAATAAAAGAGTAAATCAAAAAGCGTGTTTAATTAAGTATTAAGTGGAATTAATATTCCATATTATAGTTACTATTACTATTAGTCCCTGGAGCACTGCTCTTGCCTCTATTGCCTACACTGGTTTTATGGATCCAGAAAAACAAAGAACATTACTGAAACAAAAGCAGACTAAAGCCTGGTTGAACTGAAGTGGTATAGTACCAGTCAGGTTAGTAGGGGTCAATTCCCATTGCCAAAATGGGATACCATGCTCCCTACAAAAAGTGTATTCTTACATAAATTGCTGACCCTGCACTCCATAATTTCATCAGAATGCTCGACTTTCTAAAAGGTGGTAATAAACACTGCAGCCTGTTGATTGGACGATAGATAATCATCACAAAAAACAAAAACACACAAACAAAAATGCATATTCCAAGAAAGAATGCTAAATGTTTCTGGTTTTAGACAAAGTTTGCGTGTCACAACCAACACAACTTCTGTGACACATACACAGCACAATGGTAACACAAGCTTCTTTAGGGGTCACTAACAAACCAAAGTCACCCCACCAAACAAAATAAGAGAAACATACCCAATTCGTCCGCCCTGTCTCTACATAACTCAAAAGCTCAATTTAAAGGTCCTATATTATACTATTTTGAACATTATACAGTGTATTTTGGATACATTTAGGTTACCATATCACGTTCTGCAACATGAAACACACAATAATTATCTTATACAAGCGGTTTGGATGAGCTCTCATCATGAGTCCAAAGTGAACGGTCTGATTTGGCGCTGTCACTTTAAGGCTCAGCTCTCCCGTGTTGGCTCCGCCCACTCATGACGTCACGCTAGAGCTACGCTGGAAACAGACTGAAGTAAACACGGTACATCGTAGTAATAACTTTTTCAGCAATAGCTTTGAGAGTAAATGAGCCGTATATCTTTGACCCAGAGTCTGACTCTGAGTTCGAAGGCTTCTACAAGACGTTTCTGCTTGGTAAATGAGAAACTATTTATTGTGTATGCTTCTATGGTGTAGCCCTTAGCATAGCGCGTGTTAACTGCTTCTGTTTCTGTGGAAATGACCGTACAATGCCTACTGAAGTTGAGAATGTATGCTGCCTGGAGACTCCTAAGGTAGCTGTTGTGCAGTATAATGAAAGTAAAGTAAAAGTATTGACGGTAAGTAAGCTAACACAGTAGCAGCGATGCTTCTCTGTGTCTGAGCTGCAGAGCACTTGTTGACAGTGCAGGAGAGAGGGGCTGTAGGAGTGTGGAGGAGCACTTCCTGGAGAGGAGTCGTTTATTTCACATATTGACGTCATTGCATGAAACAGCTCATTGAAAGGACTGTAGCTCATTATAACATGGTTAAAAGCTCAGAAAAGTCGATTTAGCATAATATGGGACCTTTAACAGAAAACAAGGATGCATGGCCTGTACACAGCTCGTATAATTCAACACTGGACTGCTCCTATAAAGGCCCTGAAAAGAGTGTGCAACTAGTGCTTTCACTGAAGCAACCCCATGACTCTGCCACAAAAGGCTTTTTCTCCAATTACCTATTCCATTTACCCTGATGCTCACTGTTTTGTTAGCCTGGCCAGCCAGACCGACTTTCTCTTTGTATTACATACAGAGAAAGTTAGTCTGGGATCGATGGATTTAAACAGGATTTCAAGGCAGGACCATGGGCAGAACTAACGCTCGCTGAGTGAACCAATCAGAGAAGCCACGGATGTGACGTAAGGAAAGCGAAACTTATTCTAGTTGTCAACAAACCACAGCATACACCAGCGTGGCTCGAGAGAGAAGATGCTTCGGTGACGGTGAATGACTTCTGTTGTTTTTGTCAGAAAAATCTGAGGACACGGGGTGTAATATCGAGTTTAGTGCTTATTTCGATCGTTGTAAGCTACCGAAACCTGCTACTGTTTTCTCGCGCTCAATATGACGCGAAACAAAATCCCGCCTCCCTCGCTACGATTGGTCGGAAAGAAAGCGCCGGAGCAGAAATCGGAGGCAGATTGGGCGATTCCAGACTAACTTTCTCTGTATGTAATACAATGAGAAAGTCGGTCTGGCTGGCCAGGCTACTGTTTTGTCACAATGTCAGCAAACCAATGGCTTACCTTTTGTTGCTAGTAAGGTCATAGTTCATGTGTACTATATTTAAATGATAGACAACTATAAAGTAGGGGTAGCTTTCCTGAAAGCTGAAAAAACAAACCAAAGCAATAATGTCAATGTAAATAAAGCGAGCAGAGGGCAAACGTGGGGCACAGGCAAAGGTTAAATGCCTTATTAGCATTTGGGTCAACAGCAACATCTGTGTGTTTTTTGAGAATCCAAATGTAACATAATTTTCTGAGCATCCATCTGAAGGAGAGCAGACAACACAAGAAAAAGGTGTGAAAAACCTATAGCTTTGGAAATGTCAAAGGAGGCTTGTTTAGTGACATTTGGAGCATCCATTTGTCCTGTCAGTGAACTTTATAAATGATTACACCTTATCCATTTCTCTGCAATTACAAAGGCCAAGGTTACAGTCTCTTTTAGCGCATTAGCCGCTGGTGTAGCATCTTTACTCTTTGTACAGGGGCGGAGTGGGACTGCTCTTTTCATCCTGCCTTTTCACAAAAGCGAGATCAGCATCAATGGTGTTGCCTACAGTCGCTTACCCCCTGAAAATCGAATTACAGGGAGCAGCATGCGCGTTGCTTCGTCTCTAATCCCCGTATCCAAAAAAGAAACAGTGGCTAATCTCAGCTTTTTGCTCACCACCGCAATAACACACATTAGCAAGCTGTGATCTCTGATTTATTGGGATTTTTTTCCCTCTTGCGTTTTAATTAGATGCTTGATTAAAGATTGGACTGAGTTGGGAGGTCGATAGGAGGATTAGCACTGATTACTGCTCAAACAAATTATTTTTCATTAGCTATTGTTTAGGGCCCAGGCTGATCAGAGTGTGGGAACAAAACAGGGACAATACAAAGACTGGATAGACATCATTGACTCCCATTTTGAAAGACGACATAAGTGGCTGAAAAGAAGAAATGAAGAGCTCAAGAATATCCAATAAACCTATGACAACAAATCTAACCTTCTGAGCTGACTAACATCCATTTCTGTTATGTAGAGTAATATATAATAAATGAGAGTATCTGTTAACAGCATCGATGCAGCAACTGGTGCAACACAGTTATACACACAATAATAATAATCGTAATAATAATATAGCACTTTTAAAGAAACTTAAAGACACAATACAATTTGTGAATGAACAAACAAACTTCAACAAGATGAACCTAAAGTAAATCATGGTCATTTCTTTTTTCTTTTCTTTTTTTAAATTTTAAAGCCATACAACAACAGCTACAACTCCCAACAATTATGAGCCTATATTATTTTAATTTTTTAACTGTAGGCTATTATAAAATATCACTACAATTACTAGCCTCTAGTAACATTCAAGACATGATATGCAGGATTTCCAGAAAAAAAATCCTGACACATTGTTAGTTCCTTTTGGTACAAAAGCAATGATGTGTCTATAACAGGTCCTTGTTTCCATTAATGGGAGGTTTTTACTTGTGTATCATTCATCCAATAGCAGCAGAACTATAGCAGGAGGGAACAGTTCAATGGGAGATAGAATTTACTTAAAGAGTACTGAATTTAAAGGCAAAATGGGAAACTGTGCCAGGTTTGTGAACAAATATTTAAATGTAAAAAACGGCAAATTGTGCCTTAAACGTAGACATGCATACTCTAATTAAAGGACTTTTTAGTGTTAATCTTCATTAGTGCCATTGTTCCAGTTGTAGCTGTTTCCCGATAGAGAAAGTGGCAGTATTAGGGCAAGTGACAGTATTAGGGCAGAACATTAGCAGAACTTTGCTTAGGGCTCCTGGTTCTGACATAAAGAAAGTAAGTAATGTTCATGGTTCAGCAAAACAAGTCCCCAATGTCTCTTTAACAAATTTTGGCTGACACACTTTGAGATAAAGGCACAATTTATTCTGGCATCTTGTTTTTCAGGAGACAGCGGCTGGTTCTATAATTCTCTATTGCTGAACAGAAAGCACCATCACACACAAGTTTACTCTCATTAAAATGACAAACTGCTAATTTGCACATCATGTAATTTCTTTGCCTTAGTCCGACTAACAGTGGCCAACAATAGCTAACAATCCTGTATGATGTGGTTCTAAGTGTAGCTACTGTAGCTCAACAAGGACAGTTCAGCAGAGTGCAACAGAAAATCCAGCAGAGAGTGACAAGAAAAGAACAAAGAAAAGAAAAGAAGAAAAATAAATAAATAAAAGAAGATAATAAAAAAGGAGGCTTTGAATGTTATAGTGGGCCGGAGTGGACTCAGTGGTTCAGTTCCCACATATGTGAACAAATATAAGCTGCACAAGTAATAGACATTGAAGGAGTAGGCTTAAGAGAGGTTGTGTGTAAAAGATATGAGTGTGCTTCTATTTCAGCAGTGCTCAGTTTGTCCTCTCTGGGCAGAAACACGCTTCTATAGAGCACCAATGCAGCCCTATGCCTGCTGCATTTGTGTCTATTTCACCAAAAAAAAAAAACATAACCTAGATCTCAAACAGTCCCTGCAACAGACTGACTCTGCCATCCCCAAAGACACCGATAAACACACTTTTCAATGGCACTGGTTCAGTATTGTGCAGTACTGAAGGTGTGAATGTAGTCTAGTTTAGTGAACAACCAATATTGCCAATATAGGATTCTCTGGTGGGCTTTAAGTGACTAGATAGGCCAGGAGCTGTGGGTATTTCACAGCAATGGGATGAGAACATGCTGTGAATACATATGTGTTTCTCCTGGGTTTATCTCTCCACATGGTTTTGAACATGTGTCTATATTTTGACAGGCGTTTGATGCATTCATCTACATCTTCTTCGCGCTGGAGATGGTGGTGAAGATGGTGGCTCTGGGGATCTTCGGTCGGCGCTGTTATCTCGGAGACACGTGGAACCGCTTGGATTTCTTCATCGTCATGGCTGGGTGAGGACCGAAATCCCACTGCCTTCTGCTCTTTTTTTTTTCTTTTTACTCTGTGGAATTGGTAATATTTGTGTGAAGTGAGTGAAAGCACAGGTTTAAAATGGCACCTAGTTTAGCACTCGCTGTAGAAATTGATAGGAATTGTTTTATATTGAGGTGATTGTTCTGGATAAAGTTGCAAATTTTGAAATAACTCAGTGTTATTGCCAATTCAGGCAGGTGCTCTGTGATACAGTCACTACTATGGTGAACAGATCCGCTGGCATTATACTAAGGGGTTAAAAATTCTTCTTTTTGACCCCATAGCATTATGACTACCTGGATGACTGAGAACCTCCACAAACAGTTTGCATTATGAACTTACAGCAAATGCAGCAAACCACCAAAAACAAAACATAGTGGTCTAGCGTAAACACATTTACATCAAAGTTTGTTTGAAGTAACCATGCATTAACAGCTCTTGACTCCATCTTGTGGGAAAAAAAGATATTGTAATCAATATTTTGTTCATCTGTGTAAATCTTTTTAATACAATATAATGACAACAGAACAGATCCAAATATGATAACACTGATATTTCTTTCTCTATTAAAAAAAAATAATAATCTGTCCACATAGAACCTCTGCAAATGATTAATAATATTAGTGTGATTGTAGCCTGGGCCCTACTGATAGACAGCCATTCACTCAGATTCATTTTACATGCAGTAAATGGATGATTTAGGGTGATTGCACTTGGGGTTGCTTCTCTTAGTTTGGAACAAAGAGGAAATTGGTTTCATTTTTAGCTCTACGGAGACACACTGTCAGAGCAGAGTCTGGATACGGGCTCAATCTTTTTGTTCTTGGCCTGCTTTTTTCTAGTCCATGTGGTGTTGACATTTTAATCAAACTGTACCAGAGTTCAGTTGGAGGTGCACCAAGACCCAACTTATTCAGGTTTGTTGTCTCATATTTGGTGCAGTGATTCTTGTTTGGCAGCATTCACACTGATCAAAGTAAAGACATTGCAAAGACAAAGACATTGCAAGTGTGAACACATCCTTAAGTCACTGATCCACCAGTCTGTGTCTTTGGATGGAAGGAGGAGACTGAACAGGAAAACTCCTTGATTTACAGCCCCTGATGTCTCCAGCACACAGCACATCATCTCTGGAGATTCATAAGGAGCATTCATCAAATATTAAGATGCTGATTGTCTTTGGCTTTTATCTGGATTATGGCTGACAGTAACACAATTATGAAGCAATTCAGCTGAGCTCATCACCACTGGGTATCACTCCACAAAACAGGAAGTTCCCGTGCAATTAATATTACTCTGGATCACACTGTTACCTCGGATCTAATGGAAATGAGATTGAACCGTTGGCAGTTATTTAATGGTTTTACCCTCCATGGTGCGATGTTACCTTTAGGGAACATACCAATTTTTGCCCCTCACTCAAATAATACATGCCAGGTTTAATGCAAAAAGCGACGAGACCTAGGAAGGAATGAACCAGTAGCATATATGAATTTCTGAAATGTGCACATATTTTGCTCTTTCTCACGTAAATCTAAAATTTCTGAAACACTGTAAATTAACATCATTTACAATAATAAATAATAATGTAAAGCCTAGTTTACAGCAAATATGCTCTTTAATAATCTATTAGTATATTATAAGTGGAATCATCTATGAAAAAAAAGGATTATCAAGGATTTTAACTGATGAAAATCACAACTGTTTCACAATGGACAAAGGGAAATTATATTATATTTACAATTACAGCAAGTCATATGTCATTCTGTTTTGCAGTCAGTCCATTATTGCTCATGATGTCACCCCATCATGTAAGGCCACAAAAAAGGCCACGATAGCTCTAAACATAAAAAAGTGAGATATTTGTTGTAGTTGACGCAGAAGCGGTATCATCACAGAGACAGCATTAGCAGAGTGTTTCAGATGCAAATGATCTGCTCAAGGCCGATCATTACAGTTATTAAACTAATTCGATGACTCTAAACAATCAGGCCGCATCCTATAATTTAATGTGCTCGGCTTCATCCTTAAGACGTCGTTAACATGCAGCGTACAGCCCACATCATCATCAGGAAATGAATCTGTTTCAAAGGGGAGACGTAGCTCTGAAGGTTTCATCGTAATTTAATTGATGTAGCTGTTGCTTTGGCCAAACATTTGACAGCACTGCGTTAAGCTGACTACAACTGCCCATATTTTAACAGAGACAACTGGTACTACATCAAGATTCAGTATTTGAAGCCACATAAATATGCAACACAAAACAATTTAAACCACTGGCTTTGTAACCCTGCTGTGAATAGTTGATTAAGCTAAAGCTAGGGCAAATTCATTTGATTGAGTTTTCAATTTTGATTAACGTCAAAAGGAGCCATATGACAAAATCAATTTTAACAACCAGTCCAATTCCATTATGAGTCTGCAGATTCTAAAGACATTAATAATTATCAGAGAAAGGATACATATTTTCTTGGTGATGCCTTGGTTTGATATAATTTTTTGCAGGAAATTGACGTAAACATTCATAGGATGGTGTACTTTGCTGATTTATGCTAATTAGCCATGTGCTTTAATTTTATGGAGAGGTACTAAAGCTAAAAGGTATCCAATCCATGTCACCCTATTAAAATGGTGAAATCCCTTGAAGAAATTCTCTCTGCCATGTTGATTAAAGGCCCCGGCTCTAGATCAGTGGCCATCTGCCTTCAAAGACTGACAAACACTTGCAAAAAAGAGCCTTTAGCAAGTAATGGCAGTAATAGTGATAGCAGCAGAAACAGTACTGTGTAAATACAAGACAAAAAGTTTCACAGAAGTCATGAAAGACTCCAAAAGACACAATAACTGCTTCAGGATTATGCTCTAGAAGTATTGTCCAGAACAGACGGTGGCACCAAATCCAAACGGCTTCAGGTTCTGCTGAAGCCCCTTCGTCTTTACAGAAGTCCGTCTTCTCTCAGACATTCTCAGTGAGTTAGATGTTTGAGCAAGAGGAAACTCTGGTGTCCACAGGTAAACACTTGGAAGGACCAGAGCTGGAGTCTTTCAAGAAGTCATGATCCTGAGGGAGTTTATAAAGACTTAGACAAACTATCCTTGGCCAACAGCAATAAACTATAAAGCTTACAGTTTATGGTTTAAGGATTTCTTGAACGTAGAGAGGGTGTCTGCATCTTTAATTCGGACAAGGTTTGAACAGAAACTATACCGCTATACTAATTTATCACAAATGGATCACTTAATTATCATTATACATACATTCTGAATTGGTCTATGAGAAACTATTTACATCTGTTGGTTGAGGAAAACGTCTCGTATGTGTGTGTAATTGTGCATGTATAGTTTCTCTTCTAAATGTCTTCATATTTCAAACAAATTAGCATTTTCATTTCTCCCACTTTCCCCTCAGCTCCTTCCTTTGCCTCCTTTGTTTCCCTGCTGTTGCTCTCCGTTTGCCTCTGGGGAGAAGCACATTTCTCATTTACTTTCCGTGCCCTCGTTCCCCTTCGATACTTCAGCGCTCATCGTCACGCTCCTCTGGCCCCGCGGCTTCACAAGACACCGCTGCCACCATTTTGGTTTCGAGTAATGTTCAGCGCCTCTGCGTGCACTTGTCTTCAGCCTTGTCTTTGGTCATTGTCCGTTTTTTTTTTTAAAGCCGGAAATCTGTCTCGGATGTTCTCAGTTCCTGACAGAGAGATACCATCACAGTCCCCAATTATTCCCAAGTCACACTTGGAGCACATGCAGCCTCATGCGGGGACCGTATCTGAGAGGAGGGGGTCGTGATAAAACACTGCGCCCCTGGGAACTGGTGTGCTGCAAACACGAACAGTAGGCGATCCACAGAAATGGGATTAGAGCAGCGTGAGCTCCATAAGAGTCCTGAGCAGGGAAGGACTGTACCCAGCGACGTGAGGATAAATGTGGGAGAATGCGTTTGTCAGCAGGCGTCCAATGTTATACCAAGCATTTGTTCTCGACCACCCTCATGTTTCAGGGTTCAAGGTGAGATTTTATGTGGCCCTCAGATTCAGTATAAAAACGTATAGTTTATGGCCCAACAGCACCAACTCTGTCACACAGCAGTAATATGCAGTTACAAATCCATCTAAAACCTGTTCAGATCCAATCAAAACCTGTTCAGCTCCATCTTAAACTTGTTCAGATCCATCTAAGACATGTTCAAATCTATCCAACACCTGTTGAAATGCAACTAAAACCTGTTGAAATCCATCTAAGACCTGTTCAAATCCACAAAAAAACCCTGCTCAAATCCACAATCAAAGCTCTCTAAAACCTGTTTAGCTCTAACTAAGACCTGTTCAAATCTAACACAATAACAGTTCAAATCTAAGTAAAACCTGTTCAAATCCAACAAAAACCAGTTCAAATCCATCTAAATCTGTACTTGTAGAGTAAGAATAAAATCAAAAGACACTATCGGCCCTTGGAAATTTTCCTCTCATCAAATGCGGCCCTTGCAGTAAAAAGTTTGGACACCCCTGGCCTACTGTGTGTTTACATGTCTGTTTTAGTTGAGGACACAAAGCTAAAACACAAAGATCTCACCTCAAAGGACAAAACATGGACTTGGCCTTTTACAGGTTGCATATAAAACTCTAGAAACCTCTGTAATTTAAAAGCAACATACTGTACTTTTTTTTTTTGTTTGTCTATGAAGCACTTGCCCAGACACATATGACCAGCCCCAATATGGACACACCTCGATTAGGAATCTGTTAATAGGGCTCATCTGTCAGCAGTAGACGCAGCACACTCACAAATCTTAACACACATAACAAAGAGTCAGAGGTGTGGAAGTATGTCAGACTGTCAGTGTCCAAAAGTATAGTGTGAGTTACAACAAATATAACCTCCCAGTTGAACAGTGGAGTGACACGAGCAGTTGATACAGGAACAGACACAGTGGAGCGATGCTGAGAGATTCATAATTAGTCTCTTTCTCTGCAGCAGCCCTCAACTTTCGCACATGAAACCCCTTTAATTATAGAAACGTTAATGAAAAGAAAGAGAATGCTCATATATGATTATAACGTTAATCATAAAGCTGCTGTACACAATTTTGCATTCATCAAAATAACGTGACTAATTAGCATAAATCTTTACGTGTAATTAACCACAAAGTAGACCTCTGTTCCGAAAAACATGAGCTGAGAACTTGCGTCAGAATGACTATGCCCCATCACTCCATAGTCCCACTGTACAATGGGATCAGGTTGGTATCAGAGACTGACTATATCTATATATGACTAGATATCCAGAGCACCTTGATCAGTCATATGTATCTGTACTGATAGAAATAGATCAGTTTAATCCCTACACTCTTAATAAACACTCTTCCACATGAATAACCAAGATCCGACTAGACTTCAGCATAGTAGTATTGTATTCCACTTTTTAATCCTCCACCTTTGAGCAGTCTTGTGATTGAGGTCACATGACCCATCAGTTTAATACCTGTACACCTCCTTACTTTCATCCATCCATCTTCTTCTTCCTCTTATCCAGGACTTGGTTTGTGCGGCAGAAGCTGAGGCTTTCTCAGGCCACAAAACCAAAGCCTCAACTGCTCCTTATGAATGATCGAGCTCCTCAACCCTTTTTTTTGGTAACTGTCCAGGTGTTGTGTCAAGTGAAAATAAGCATAATGTACGCTCCATTCTGGTTTACTGCATGCCCAACTTAAATGACACATTGAGATCGTTTTGCTTCTGGGAAATGTTGTGTAGTTTTGGTGCAGTTAAGAGAATCTGTAGCAGCTCTTAGACTTTCTTTCAGCACTTGAGTCCATTTCCACAGTTGTTGCCCTTTCACAACAAACCCAGTGCCGCGGGACACTGTGTCTTTATTCAGATGTTGATAATAAATACAGCTGCTCTGGGCTCTTGGTTACCATAATAACATTGCCTCCAATGAGTGACACTGATCCTAATTTGCTGGAGCGCTGCACTGCTGCGTTTGCCTGGAGCAGACTGGACAATGAGAGAAACAAAACAGCGACGAGAGCATTTAGTTGTTTACTGTGTGCTCCTGGACTCTGCATAGCACTCTGCCAGATTTGTGTTTTTCGCTGTGGGAAAACAAAGCTGGTGTTGTCCCGTTTAAAATATTAAAAGCATTGGAAGCAGGACAGATGTTGACTGGGGTTATTGCCTTTGTGAATAGTAATGATTGCGGAGTCAGACAAGTTAACTGCAGAGAGCAAAACAATATATAGTCTCTACATATTGGCTGTATGTGTTAAGAACTGCCTGTGATTCAAACAGCAGCTGACTGTCAGGAATAATAATGGCATCTTAACAACACTGAAGGGAAAAAGTCTGCATAGACAATAGGCTTATTTAGGTTCAGGCAGAAATGATGTTTGTTTGGTTGAATGCCAATTTAAATGATCCCCAACACAAGTCCCATGCATTTGAAAATCTCATTAGCTTGTTGTTCAAATGCTTTCATGGACCACGCTGTTAACCTGAGCTTTTTGTAAAGTAAGTTCATGCTCAATACAGGCTATAATGTGTGTCTCCATATCTGATAGTCTGCTCCAAAAATGATAAATTATGTGGTGAATGTGTTGTCACTCGAGCTGTTTATTTTTCAAAAAGAAAGTAAAGTGGAGAAAATGAAAAGTCAGAATGATGTGAGATCATGAGACATTATTATTCTTAAAGCACAACTGTGTAACTTTTAGCCAGTAGTGTGAAGTCTGGAATTAAACAAACATGTCTTCTGACACAATATGAGATTTTGAGAGTGTAGATGTTTGGGCTAAACGTTACGTGGTAATACTTTAAGTAGCAGCAGCAGTAACTTTAAATCTGCTGTATAACATTTTGAGAATGCCGTGATGCCTTATAGATTATGGTGCATCTTTTTTTTTTTCTGTGTCTTCCTTTATTTAGTCCAGTGTCCTAACTATCAACATACATCCTCAACCTGTAAATAAAACCAACCTTAGACTGAGACAAGCTCATTTTTCGGACCAAAGCCCATCCGTTTCACTTTCCACTGGATCTTTCACACCTTAAATTTGATTCAGTTACAGGTGTGAAAGCCCTTCAGTGATCCATCTGGTTAACCATTCACATAATTCATAGTCTTTATGAGGAGCTAACATTTATATATTCCTTCTGTTCCTATGTAACTTTTAAAATCACTAATACATTTACCTATACATGCACAATTTAGGCTGTTCTGAGACAGGATTGCTAATTATTTGTCACAGTGCAATGTTTTTTTCAATATTATTTTAAACATTTGCAGTTGTAAATGGAATATTTAGCAGATAAGTTTTTTATTATTTGCCGTTTCCTGCTTCCTCTGACCTTCAGCCATTTGTTTTGGCTCCATTGTCACATCAATAATGTTTGTGATGCTATTTATTCCTGTCCCCCAGAGCTCCTCCACCTCAGAAATGCTGTAGAAATTGAATCTGTTCCCTCTCCACCCTGGATATTATAGATTTGCGTGTATGTCTACTGTATATTTAGATAATAATTGTGTGTTTGTGCCTAGTCTCATCTGTGGTTGCGGGTCAGGACGTTATCTTTGAGCCCAGCTTTAAACCTCATACCTCCTTTGATCCATTTACAGCAGACGTACCAGACGCTAATGTGTGAACCAGCATGAATGAATGAAGAATATTCACCGTACAGACAAACGGTGGGACATCAAAGCAAACCAGTGTGGATGGCATACATTTACACATTTCATGCTTGATATTCCTCATGGCATACCTTTTATGTCCTACTGTAAATGCAGGAGCTGGTGCTTACGCTGCAGCTCAAAGCATTGCCAAAGCTATAAGTATTTTAACCCAACTTTGCTCTTGCTGGAGAAATATATACATGTTTATTTGGATATTTTTCAGTTGAAGCTGCTTTGGTTAGATTTGTCATAGTATACTTTTCAAATAGAAGGTTCAGAATTTCTGCAAAAATAAATAAAAGATTTTTTCCCATTTACAAGAGCCAGTCTTCTGCCAAGTTAACAACACGTTACTTTTTTTTTTTTAAAGTATGAACCTGGACCTGTTTTTAGGGGTCCCTATATTTATAACCTTGCAAGCAGACCTTGATTTACCAAGTGTCTCTCATGCTCCTAAATATGAATGGTTTCAAAACATCAGAATTAAAGAGACAATACCTGATTTTATTTTGGAAAACTGTTTAATCACTGAATGCTATATTGTAATAGTGAAATCAGTGAAAAATTAAGACCTTAAGACATGTTGGACTTTATTATCAAGAATTTTACTAGATGACAATGTTCCATGCATACCAGAAGTTTTTGCCAATCACATCCTCACATGTTACGAGGTCTCGAGTTGAGGATGCTCCCATTGGCCGACACCAATGTCAACAAGGAAATAATGGCTACCGATAAAACAGAGAAAGTGTCTATTCCAGCACTGGATATGTCTGCTTACACAGAGATACAACACAGAAAAAAGAAAAACATGAACAGAGAAAAAGGTGGGGGGATAAATACTGGCAATGTATTCCTGCAATGTTTAAGGTGGAGATAATAGTGGGGTCACATCAGTCTCCGAATTAATGTCGTATTATTTTGCATTTGTGAATTACAGTTAGTTGTGGTTTGGGAAGAAACCTTTGGGTAGTGACGTTTTAACTATAATGTAAAACATGTTTTGGGTTCATTTTAGAAAATGCAATGATTTAGCCTTTAGTATGAGTCTACAGCCTATTTCTACCTGCATTTACGTACTGAACATATGGTTTGAGTATGTATCAGAGGTTACCCCCTGCACAGTCACCTTATGGAGGCTAAAAAAGCAGATGGTTGATGGTATTGATCAGGAAGAAAAAAGAAAAGAAAAAAAAAGTGGTTTAAATGTCCTCTACTGTGACAAAACTAATTACTGCCATTGAGCCAACCCATTGTTTTATTACCAGTATTATAATTTAATGAGAAACATGTTTGCGTGGACCTTTAGAGTAAATGGACAGCCCCCGAGATCCCAAATCAAACGTATGTGTTAATGTTTCCAGAAAACAAATTTAAAGAATGTGACTTTTGAGGGTGAACTTTGTATACCCCTTATTCCCAAGTGACGTCTTTTATATCATTTTAAATAATTCAATTCAGTTTTAGTACATTTGGAAAGATTTTAGATGTTAAATAAGCAGCTAAGTCAAGAACCACACTAGGCTCTACATAGGGAAATATAAACATTTTATTTGACCTATGTGATATGTTCAAATAATTTAAATTTTAAAGTGTAGGTTTTTCAAAAATGACATTAAATATGCAAAAAAGCTGCAAGTAAATACTTTTCCTTTTCTGTTTTGCTGCAGATTTGATGGAAATGAACCATTACTTACCATGTTTTGTAACAACTTGCAAGCCACAAACCTTGAACATACAGATGGATAGATAAAATGGTACTGATAGGATTTAAATATTCTTGACAGAAAAATAAAGAACAGCTTTTCACTGACTGTAAATCCTTGAGTCAGGAGAAGTGCTTTTGTTTTCTTTCAGCCGAGCGTCCTGTCAGCTGCTGTATCGCTGATTCAGGCTGTTTATTATCCACTCATTACTCGGTTAGCATCTTCGCTCACAACCAAGCCACTCAGGACTGATTTTTATAGACAGGAGAGAATAATGTACTTAACAAAGAGGTTTCTGAGTGATTTCTCAAAGCCTCATCACATCACTGTTTGTCTTACCTCACACAATGTCAGTCAACAGTTTTATCCTGGACTAAAGGCCTTCTGCTGGGGATGTAGTAAAGGATAAAGAATTGTATTTCTATAAAAAAAAAAAAATACTGACAAAGTGATTTATTCTTCAGCAAAGATGACAAACCTGGATTAAAGTCATGTCTGAGTGAGCGGTCTTATCCTCCATTTGTGTGCAAGTACTAAAATAAAATTGCTATCTACGAAATGAGCATTTTCAAAATGTTAATACAAGTAAGCTATTTTGTTTTTTGCCCTTAGACCATAATTAAGTTGAAGTTTTGGTTCTCCAGTGGAAAAGTTAGCTTACAACTCAGTATCAATGCTTGAAATTAAAGAATGTTGGCTTGTTGATTGGACTACTTATAGTTTTTGTCTACAGATACATCAGATATAGTATTTGTTGTTGTTAACCACAAACTTCCTTCAGCCGTTTTCGCACGTTTCTTGAGAATCACCTCCAGACTTTCTTCTGACCTGTCCATCCACACATGGATCAAAGATCTGGAGGGTTAGTACATTCAGACATGTCAAGCGATCTACCGAGGGGTTTAACTGAACAGCAAGGGGTGGGCAGCAGTGGCAGCCAATATTGATGATACATGTATTCTAACTTATGCCAAACATATAGAAATGTTATGTCTACACAGGATGCAGGAGGCCTTTATACTCTGTGCACTCTGCTTACAGCACCAGTCACACAATAATAATGTCACCAACAGCTTATTACCAATACATCTACCTTGTTAATACATATCTCCTTGTCTTTACACATGCACTCCCTTAGATAAGTCCAGGTAACAGTATGAAAGGGGCTTTAGACATTCCATTGCTCTTCTAGCACTGAAAAAGATTGTAATCTAGCTAAGTTCATCTGTAATTAATGTTTGTAATAATATGTAGTCGGAAAACCGTTTTGAGAGGCTCAAAATCATGCGTTTATAAAAATTCCTATGTATAGGACGCCAGGACCTTCATTCCAAAAAATGTATGGAGTGCATACATGCATATGTGCTTATTTGCAGAATATTTGATAAGTAATTGAATCTGTTTCTCCTCACTGGCAACAGCTTCACAGACTTAAGTTGGCAGCTTTTTTGCAGGCTTCCACTGCCCTGCTCCACCACAGTTCCTTGTTTTGGTTCTCCTGGTTAAGGTTGTAAATTTTGCACAATAGTAATATCCACACCACTACCTGATTTCAAAAGAATCCTGGGGAAAAAAAAAATCATACACCAAAAGCCATGTAATGGGATTGGATATAATACAATATGGAAAATAGTGCGTTTGATTTGAATGTATAATTGATGATTGTGTTAAGTTAATGCGGGTAGAGCTTACCAGTTTGAAAAGTAGAAAGTACCTAATATATGCAGGAACTATCATATAGAAAATACAAATTCTAGATGACATAGTACTTGAGTTGCAGCCATTTCAGTCCACTTTTATGGAAATATATAGGAGCCAGTCATTTTGCCTGAGTCCAGTGTCTGTAGGCGACTGATTGTGGCCTTTCAGAGCAAGCACTAAAGACCTGATGAATGTAAAACAGGGTTATTCCTGGTCGCCTGTGAGTTGAATATTTTACTTACTTTTACCTAAATGCACCCTGGAGTCTGGTGTAACTTTGATGATAGATGCTCTTTGACTTCATGCAGAGTGTAAAAAACAGCTGCGTTTATCTAACAGGCAATGTAGCAGGATGCAGTGCTAACTATGTATTATCGGCTGACTTTTATCTGTGGGAGCACTGCATGTTCATACCAGATGCACTCTGACTACTGACTAGCTATTCAGGAGTACTGGCTCTATTAACTAAAGAAGAGATGTAGGATGGATCATTAACTATTTCTTCTCAGCTGAATTTTACCATAAATGAACCATACTGCACACTTCCACAGATATGAGCATCTGAAGTAACAAAGAGGTCTGCCTGTATAGTTCACTTGGGCTTGGACTCCACAAAACACACTGTTTATTATGATCTCCTGGCTCAATCTGCAACCTCTTGCACAAATGAATTTAAAGACATAACTAAAGTAAGTATTTATAAAGAAATTAGATGATAAATCAATGGTTCGATCCCCACTCTCCCGGCTGATAGTGTTGAGGTGTCCTTGGGCACTTCACCCACCTTGCCCCAAGTGTCCATGCCACTGTTGTATGAATGCATCAGTGTGACTGTGGTGGTGTGTTTGGTGGTAGTTGACTCCGTTAGTATGGCAGCCTGTCTCTTCTTCAGCCTGCCTCAGGGAAGCTGTTTCTACAGAGGTAGCTTGTCATTGCTGTGGTGTAAGTGTATGAGTGCTTGTGTGTGTGAATGGTTGTGAATGGGTGAGTGCTTGTGTGGAGGCATGATGTAAAGGGCTTTAGGTATCCAAGAGCGTAGACAAAAGCGTTGTATAAATGCATGCCATTTACCATTTACCATTACAAAAACCATAGACCTTACCCCTTTTGACAGTAAAAAGTTCAACTAAAATCACATTTATGAAGCAATTCAACTTCCTCTCATTGAAACTGGGGTTTGATCAAAACATAATAAAGACTAAACCAAGACCAAAACAAAGAACAAAACAAAGAACAAAACCAAGAACAAAACCAGGGGGAGGGAGCTTCTTATTGTAGCTCAAATGAATCACTGTTTGACTTTAATGGGTAATATCAATTCTGATTTTTAGGTTTTAGTCTGCGTGAGTCTAGACTAGTCTCATGGGACCACTTTGGCTCCAACTCCTATGTTCACACTAACAGTGGGTCATGAGCCGTGCTTTTTTTAAACCACCTTTTTGTAATACCCCCAACATTAAATTTAGGACTGAATCAAGGCTAAACCAAGGACTAAACCAGGACTTTTTGTGGTTTTTATTTGTACACATCACAGTTTGATTGGACAGTTTTATGACATTGGCACACTGAATCTCAACATCATTGTGATAAAAGCCATTTCTTGCAATACAAAAGCTGAGTTTGTTGTTGCAATAACAATACATGTGTGATATATTGTGCAGCTCCATTAAGAGGGCTCTTCCAATACTGTATAATGATGTTTCCAGAACTATGCAATTTAGAACTTTGCAATAGTTTTTGAATCACTTTAACCCTTTTCTGCCACCTTCACCAAGAGTTTGTCAATGGTCTGAGACTGAACAATTTTGGTCTTGGTGTTGACATGTTCTCAGACCCCTTTAAGTCTTGTCTTGCTACTCTCTGGTCCTTGGTCCTGACTTGGTCTCATTAGTGTGGTCTTGAATACAGTAGAGATGTCAACCCAAATTAACAAAGCTGCTGTGAAGATGTGGCCAAACAGCTTTAAAACCAAAGTGATAAAGGTGAGATTGTGGAGAGTTTGTGGCAGGTTGGAGAAGAACATAAAACACCAGGTAATGATAAAACAATGACAGTGTGAGTTGTGGTTAATGAGCGAGTGTGTTGTGGCTCTCTTTGGCCCTGTGCATATGTGTGACCTTCCATCTTCTCTGACTCTAAGCCACTGCTGGGACACAAGATCCACCGCAGCCATTCATCTCGTTTTAATAATTAATGCCGTATCTTCCAGAAGGACTTTGGCCCGAGTCGTTGGCAGAGAATGGGCCTTTAGTGCTCTCTGGTAATTGCCATTTTAGTTTATTCGCACTTATAGACTTTGTGAGTTGCCAGTTAAATGGGCTACCGTTATTTGGCATGTTCACCACATATTCAGCAACAAGAATTGAATTACCACTTTAACAATTTTCTGCAATATCTATCCATTGTAGAAAAAAACAAAACAGTAAAAAGTAGCTACAGCCATAAAACACTTAAAGTAAAATGTCCTTTGTATCACACAGTTTTTCCTGTTTAAACCAGAACAAAGAAACAATAATGAGACAGTATCTCTGCCCCCTTCACCAAACACTCTTTATATATATTGAAATTGATACACTCGGGTTTTGGTCATTACTTGGTTCTGGTTAGAGTGGTCTCGACTGCAACACTAATTTAACTGTATTCCCTCCTCGTAAGCATGTCTTTAGAGCACTGTATTCCTCCACCAAATCAATGGAATCAATTAAAGTAAAGCTACATTGTTCCCAAAATGACCCCACTTTATTTGACTTCGCCACGCTCTTCTTTTAATTGTTTGTTAACTCAATATAATGATTGCCCTTTATATAGTCTTTGACCCTGGACTCCAGATAAAGGGTAAATGACATATATTTATTTAGAGCTTTTTTGTACCCTTTTCAGACACCCAAAGTGCTTTACATCACGCTACCAACCAGCCAACTGACCACCACCAATCACACCACCACAATCACATACATTCATACACCACTGTTGTGGCACTATGGCAAGGTGGGAGAAGTGTCTTGCCCGGGGCACAACATCATTCCAGTTTATGGACACCCTGCCCCCGAGCCATTGCGCCCCCAGACAATACTCATACACCCAAGCATTACCAGGGCAGTAACAATTATTTTTTATGTTCTTCTTATTGTAATTTTATTTTCATAAATTTTGTACAACTTCATGGTTGTCATTTTGTGCAGTGAAGTAATAAACCACCGGCTTTTCTACTAGTCCACACTAAAGGCATCAATAACATCATAATCAATAACACTGTTTTGTTTTGTTTTTTTTCATTAAATCCCACCCAATTAGCTTCATTGTGAAATACAGTGTGTCCAACCAGTCGCTTTCCTATTGAATTGTCATGAATATAATAATATATCAATAATAACACAGTTAACCTTGGACTCCTGTGAGATGTCCTTTCAGCTTACTCCTCTGCAGTTGCATTTAAAGTCTGTCAAATAATTATTCTGGTCTCTGTGGATGAAAGGATTTCCAGGAGGCAGCACCAACAGACCGGCTTCACTATACACCCACTAAAAAAAAATAAACATCTATCAGATCCAGGGTGAAGTCAGTCTCATACAGCATCAACCTTAACAGCAGCTGCTCGACTTGAAACTGTCCCACTGTTCTTCTCTGATGGCTGCACAGAGGATCTCTCAACAGGGAACAGCAAACAGCACTGACAGAGACCGAGCAGCTGCCTCCAGAAAAGATAAACCCGGAGAGAGAAGGAGGATGTTTAGGAATCTGTTTGAAAACCCACCGAGTCCCTTTAACACTGCTGCTCAGGCACTAAACTAATCCACTCCTACTTTCAGATATTCACTCAGAGCTTTGTGTGGAGAGACACTCCAACAGACGCTATTTAAAGTGAAGTCTGAGCAGAGCAGTGCAAACAGGGACCATCATCAAAGTCTGTCAAAGACAATGTTCAAAATTAACAAAACAACACTAAATAAACTCAGGGCCACACAAACATAATGTATTTGTTCATTAGTCATGGCTTTAGTATGTCTCTCTTCTCCTCCTTATGTCCACTAATGTTCACATTCATGTCCCATTAATGTTTCTTCTGTTTGTCCTCTGTCTCTTCTTTTTTATTTTGGTTTTCCTTGCCACTGTCACCACGTGCTTGCACACAGGGGAATATTAAATAAAAAACATTATAAAGTATGAGTATGGTCTAGACTTGCTGCCATATAAATGTCATTTATAATTGGACAATGTGATATTTATTATAGTGCTAGTTGCACAGTGTGACATGCAGAAATCTTATATGATTGCGACAAAGGGCAAAGGCTTAAAGGGGTAAACAGGTGTATCCAATTGAGAAAAAACAGGTTCTTCTGGGGTCCCGTAAAAAGGCTTAAGCACACTGGTATGATATGTTGTTTGTTCAGAGTCATTTCATGTGCAAACTGGTCCTGCTTTAAGTCATCAGAGACACTTTGCAATTTTTCCACTGTTTGTATGATTACTGTCCTTATTTCAGTGTTTCATGCTGTTTTTAAATACATAAAGAAATAAACAACAGCATATCTCTATGGTTATGTTTAGGCAAGAATCACTGGAGATAAATCAGAAGTGACCACAGTCTGCAAAATACTAAACATCACACATAAATAACCAACTTTCTTTTACCATTACAAATTCATGGGCAAAAATGCTGTTTGTATGTTGGATGGTGTAGTGAGCAGCAGAATGATTTGCCACAGGGCTTATTAGAACATCTTACTGTTGGTGTGACATGCAGTGAAAATGATTTTTAAAAAGTCCCATTTTGTCTTTTACCTTAACTAAACAGGTCTAAAACCTATTCAAATGAATCAAAACCCTGTTTAAAGTTCATTTGACACTTGTTTGTGCCACTAGATGGAGTAGTGAGCAGAAGTAGTCTGTTAGGCCGATTAGAACATCTTGTAATTGGTCTGCCAGCATCCCTGAAATGTCTGAATGCTATAATCTTATGTTAAGCAATGTTACTTCCGTCCTCTTACCCTCACCAAAAAGTTATCTTAAACGCTTAAACATGGTGGCTTAACTGGTGGGGCATATACCACATACACAGGAGACCCAGGTTCAATTCTGGCATGGATCATTTGCCCCTTTGCCCTTATTTCGGGAGATACTTAAGTTAACTTGTCTCTAAATCATGTTCAAATCCATCAAAAACCTCAAATCTAGTCAAAATTCTCATTTGTGCCTCTAGATGGAGTAGTGAGCAGAATGATGAATTGCCGTAGTTATTGTTATTAGCGTGACAGTATTTGCATACATGACTGATGGGCTCTGGACTTTTAGTTTACATTGATAATAACCTAAACCAGTCTACCATTTCCAAGTATAGCAATCAAAGTAATGCAATAATGAGTTTATGTATTACTGCTGTGTATATTTAAATTCTATTTTCTATTTTATTTTCCCCAATGCCATGCTGTAAATGTTTGGTGTAATTGTCAGTACATATGTGTTTGGGGTTGCCAGAAGTTAACCCTATTACCCAAAATGACTGCTATTATGGCTCAAGAGAATATTGCAGTTTCACTTGCATCATTTCATTTAACAGCAACATTTTACTATATTGTCTCTGGATCAAAAAAACAGCCACATCTGAGGCAGAAATGGATCTCTCTGGCTCTGTTTTCGCTCTGAAAGCTGTCGTATGAAATTGCGCAGGGGGGGCATGACCTCTGACCTCTGATACACAGGGATATTGTGAGGAGATGTTGCAGAAGAAGGGAGGCTAATGCAACCAGTACAGGAGAGAAGGGGGCTTTGATTTTACGGCTTGATGCTCTACTGAATCTTTGATGCACAAGAGAAAAACGTTTTTGATCTTTGACCTCTTGAGAAAACTCTTTTTCATTTTTCTGCATCATGAAATGTTGTCTTCTCTTTTTGCGATGTTGTCAGGGTTCCCAATTATTTCAAGAAATCCTTTTTCATTAATTAATGGTCAGTTAATTTACAACAAACTCAGTTTTATTCCCCATGGTTTTAATGTAGCCATCAGCTGAACTATTGCTCTCTTCTTCCGTTTACTGTTACTCCTCAAACAACAGTAGCCTCACAGGGTCAAAAGTCAAACTTAAATTCCCAATCATCAGAGCTATAAGGGATGTTGCACTGTATATCTACAGCCAGATGAGTTTAAAAGTAATTTTAATTTTACTATGACTCAAAAATGCTCAATGCCAACAATTTCCCTAGATGTTGGACCAAACGTTTATTGAAAATGGGATGGTCTTTATGTGAGGGTTTATTTCTGTGGTTAGTTGTATGGGTTTTTTTTTTTTAAAGTTGTTTGTCTAAAAGCATTTAACTTTATATAATGATGCACATTCCTTTACCCAGTTCTGGCAAACCCCCCATGAGTGTGTCACTGGTTTATGACTGTGGCCTGGACTGGATGAATTTTGATAAAGATCTGGTCTTGGTCCTGGCTCAGAACTGGTCACTAAAAGTCATGTTCTTGTTCATGTTAGTGTGGTAGTATATAATGCAGATATAAACTGAGTAAACCCTTGGTATATGTGGTTTTCAGATCTAAACTTAAAGCCACCCTGTGTAACTTTTAGCCAGTAGCAGTGCATACATTTTAGCCCCAAAATATATATTCTCATCATCATTTAATTGTTCTTAGACATGAGATTGTTAGAATCATGTCAATCTGACTGACAGTATACCCTCAGCTGGACAGCAGAAACCTATAACATAAATTATATATCATTTCTGTCACCGGGATACCCAGACATTATGCTTTTTACTGCTCAAATAGAGAGAGCAGAAATAGACCAATACACTGGACCCTACAGAGTCGTATTTGGACTAAATACACTAAAATGACCTTACCGTTTCAGAAGACATGTTTTTTTCTTCCAAACTTGCAGATTTGGATAGTTGTCTTTAAAAAACAAATGACATCTGTGAATATGGTGCCAAGATTTATCGTTTAAAAAACACAGTAACCAAGCTTGTAAAACTGCATTTTTTCATATGCATAACACAGCCAAAATAAGGAACATCTTTTCTTAAAATGATGCTGAAAAACTAATCCATGCATTTGTCACATCGAGGTTAGACTATTGTAATTCTCTGCTGGCACGATACCCAAATGACTCCTTTAATAGTTTTCAGCTCGTCCAAAACGCAGCAGCTAGAATTCTAACAGGAACAAACAGACGAGAGCACATTACTCCAGTGTTAGCCTCCCTTCTCTGGCTTCACATTGCATTCAGAATTAAGTTCAAAGTCCTTCTCCTCACTTGTAAGGCCCTCAGTGGGAAGGCCCCGTCTTATCTCAGAGACCTCATAGTGCCGTACCGTCCAAACAGAGCGTTCTCCAAATGCAGGGTTCCTAGACTATATTCATATACATTTTCATTCACTTGTGCATATGATGGACTATTTGTCAGTGTCCGTCCTGGGAGTGGATCCCTCCTTCTGTGGTTCTCCCTGAGGTTTCTCTTTTTCCCCGGCTGGGTTTTTGAGTTTTTCCTCACCCTGATGGAGGGTCTAAGGACAGGGGATGCTGTCCTGCTTAAGCTGTTTGCATATTTACTGTCTGTATTGTGAAGCCCTTTGAGGCAATTGTTGTTGTGATACTGGGCTATACAAATAAAATTGAATTACACAGGGTGGCTTTAAGCTTAAGCCTGGAAGATATGTGTCTGACCCAGAAACACAAGACCTATGCACAGACACACAGAACAACCACAGCTTTCAACCAGCCACGCCAAGAAATTGCTCTTGTGAACCTATCTTATCTGTCTTATCTCGTTTGTGTCTCGTCACACGCATAATTTCAAATGCAAAAAAAAAAAAAAGGCAAAGAATGAACTTGCTAAAGACGATATGAGGAGACCTATTTTTGCACCGGTTTAGTCTGGTAATTAGCTCACATTGTATTGACTTTTCTTCCATCACTAAATGCTAAAAGTAACTTTTTTTGTTTTCTTAATACATGAGTAGAGACTATGTGACACAAACATCACACTTCCAATTCAATAAAAAGGTTGCAGTGTTGATTATAGACCACTGACAACTTTTTCAAATTTTGCTAATATAAGAAGGTAGTTAGCAATTTTTTTCAGCTGTGTTTCACTCTTAGCTCCTTCCCTGAAATCTCCTCGGATCCCATTTCTGTCGTGGAAACACCTGGAAATTGCATGATTGCTTTGTTACCTTCTAACTTTGCGGTTATTTTTCCATCAAGGAGCCGCTCCGTGTCTCGTCTGCTGATGCGCGGGTCGAGAGGTCGAGCGCCGGTAATTGGCCGGTGCTTTTTTAAAACTCTGCCTCCAATCTCTCTACTCTCTTCTTAAGAATCTCACACAAAGCTTACTTGTGCTTTTCATTTTCTCATCTTGACAACCTTGCCAGCTTCTTTTGAGTGCGGCTTTCTTGTGTTCAGCCAGGTGTATGCATATTCCACTTCTGTCTCTTTTTCGTAACATTGTAATTATCCCCGACACTTGATAAAACCCTTGGGCGATATCCTTCTCCTTCTTCAATTTCTCTTTTTATTGCCGTCGTTATATTGCACTTAATCATCCCTAGCTTCTTCTGTGCTGTCTCCATTTCCTGTCATGTTTGTCTGCTTTTTTTCCTCACCACACAATCTCATTTTCTCGGGGCAAAGTGTATTTTTTCCGTGCAATAAATTCGTCAAAAATAGGTCGAATAGCAAACTACTTCATCTTCCACTTTGACTTGTTTTACTTCAAGCTTGTTTACCCCAACCACCTTCATGCTTTTCATGTCTCATACTCCAGATGGGTGCACGTTTAATCCGGCAGCTCTTAGGCGTTTGATGTGGTAAAAGGAACACATCCGGTTTGATTCAAGCGCTCGAGTGTCTTTATCGTTCGTCCAGGTGTAGACTCATCAGTGCTCTGGATGTATGTTGCAAATATGACCCTTTTTTCTCTGTAGGTTTGGTTTTATTAGCTCCATCAATCCCACCTCATTAATTCATACAGGGCCAGCGCAGAAGGACCCCCGCTGTGCAAAGCCGGGGTAAAGTCTTTTCAACCCATTTTAGAGACAAACTCAAAGGGAGGAGTTCATAATTTGAGAATAAACAGGAAGTTGTGATGAAATGGTGCCTTTGTGCTATTCAAAGGAGTTGTTTTTTGCATTAGGAGACTTCTAAATGTAATTTGTGTCTTGCAGGATGGTTGAGTACTCGCTGGACTTACAGAACGTCAACTTCACAGCCATCCGGACGGTGAGGGTTCTGCGACCGCTCAAAGCCATCAACAGGGTCCCAAGTAAGTACAGTATATGTACTCAAAGAAAGATACTAGCCTGCCCCTGTTAAAGCAAATACCCTCCTGTAAACACATTCAAATCAAAGCTATACTTAACGCTGGCTGCTGTGTGACCTGGAGCTCATTAGAGACACATGGACTAGAGCAGTGTCAGTGTGCGGCTAATCATAGTCGTGGATTACTCAGACTGATATGACATTCCTATGGGAAAATAAGACTTTTACTCATAGTTTTTAAAAGTTGTAGCCTGACATTTCCCAAACAGTGAGCGCTCAGATGCTCATGCACTCAGCCAGGTCTGCCATTGTGATACAGCAACACTGCTCATACATACAATATTTAATATCAACTCTATCTGTTTTACACTTACAGTACTAATAGCTGGAAGATGGTACAACATAAAAAATATTCCCATAAAAATAGGCCCAGATAGAGCATATGCCCAGCACGCGGGAGACCCGGGTTCAAGTCTCGGTCGAGTCATTTGCCCAATGTCATTCCCAACTCTCTATCACCCCATTTTCTGTCCGGCTACTGCTACACTATCAATAAAGGCTATATATACTAATATACTACAATATTGCGCTATACTATTGTTTATTTAGGTCACTTTAAAAATATTCTATATCACTGTTACTTTAAAATAACATGACTGAACAAAAATTCATCTGTGTATAACTCTGTCTCCTTCATGTGGTGATATTTGCCGTTCTGTACAGGTCCTCCAGAACAGAGTCCGAACCCCCAATGTCCACTGCATGCATCTGTAATACACCATGCACTCCGCATCAAATACGCATCCATTGTTTTCAGTGTGAACATTTCCACTGCATCTGCTACGAATTACACAGCAGTTCTATTTTTTTTCTCGGTGGAGCCAGTCTGCATCAATCTGCACAGATCAGATCGCACCATAAAAGAAAGAGCACTGCATCTGATTTTTCAAAGTAATACAAAAATATATGGACTAAGTTTTTAAATTTGAATATTTATACGTTTATATACTTGATTAAGCATTAAATGCAGTAAAAATCTGCAAAAACAAAGCTATTTTCTGACCAAAGTAATGAGGACGGTGGCGTTACGCAGCAGAGCACAGATGTATGCAGTGGAAATTGGGGGTAATCCTCCAGTGACTTGTAGCTTGTAGCCTTTAGCATATAACTAGAGCATCTGAACATGGAGCCACTGGCTAATGTCCTCTACCTGCTCACCAACAGCCCACTCATCAGTCAGTGAGTCATTTGAATCCTTATATATTCCTTTATTGACAATGTATTGCAGTGTGCTTATCTTCCATTGTGCCAAAATGTGCAAGTTGTTTACAAGCAGTGTGTCTAAATAACAGTCGGAAGTGATAATTATTAGCTGTGAGACATGGCCTCCTGATTTAAAACTTGAGAGGTGGGAAAATAGCTTGACACTAAAGATTTAACAAACTGCTTTGAAAGTGCAGGAAGAGTAATTTCATTCCCAAATAGTTTCCAACAATTGTCTAATCCCCAAAATGATCTGTCTCACCTAAAACCATTACTGAGGCCTTTGTAGAGTGTTCTCACTTAGACTCAAAGTGCTGCTCAGTGGTGTCCTTTTCTGATGAGAATAATCGCTTGCTCGCTGCTCATTGCTTTTGCGCTTTGTACGTTTTGAATTGCTCCTGGCAGGCAATCATTTTATGAAGCTTGAAGTGCACTCGAAGTCAGGTCCGCTGCTGGTGCTTCAACTTAATGTTGTTTTGCATCCTTTTAAAGTATAATTGCAGAAACTCCCACTGCTCATAAATCTGCGACGTGAATTATCCCAGCAATTTATTCAATCCTTATGTGACAAAGGTGCTTCTAATGTAGTCAGTGGCATGCACATTGCTGTTAAATTAAATGTGGTTCTGTAGTTATGTGTTTTCGGATCTTTTAGGCCTATATTTTTCTATATCGCAGAAATAAATTTATCTAATTATGTTCATCTATCTTCGACAAGTACCAAGTTCCAGAAAAATAAAAATCCAAAGACATCTGCATTCAATAGAAAACAAAAAAGGGGTATTGTTTGCTTTGAATAAAAAATTATAAAATGTGAATATCTGTGCAGACAAAAAAAAAAGCTCTGTTTTATGCAAAAGTTAAAAGGCCTTAATTTCATCATCAAAATAATCACTGTGATTATATTTTTTTCTATTTTTGAAGGTTTTGTACATCTTAAACTTTACTGAGCCATGATTACATAAAGGCTTTTTAACTTTTGCATATAACAAAGTGCCTTGAAGTTTTTTGTCTGCAGTATATTCACATTATTTGGTACATTTTTACTCAAAACAGACAATACCCCCCTTTTTATAATCTATAAGGCTGCAATACTTTAGTCGATACCCTTCTTTTGTCATTCTCGATATTGTTGGCTCTTTGCATTTTGGGTGAAACGTATTGTCGTATAAACAGTCTCTGTCAAGTTGACTGGCAGAGGGAGGGGTCTCACTGTTGTCTGTATGAGTCAGGTACTGTATGTCCAGGTTGTCTTGATTGAAACACATTATTCACTTCATGACGGACAGAGGACAGTTATGAGCTAAATACTTCAAATTTGACATTTTTGAACTGTATTTGTTTAAAGAGAAGGACATGTCCCTTCAGGGATACTGTAGATGCTCAAAGCCTTTAGAAATGATGGGTGAGGACTATGGAATTGTAAAACTATTCATTCATTTTCATTACTTGATTCTGGCTAGTGCTTTACACAGCTCCTTTAAAGCTGAGGTACCCAAGTTTGCTCCCATTCTTAGCCCCACACTCTCCCCCAACAGCAGCATAGTAACCTTTGCTGCTTCTTATATTTAAAAGAAAGGTCAAACTGGACCAAAACTAAAAACTTTTTGAGCTTTTTTGCAAATAAGACGTGTTTTGCAACAGAATAACCCATTTCCTTGGTCCTTTGTTGTTGACATCAGTGTCGACCAATGGGAGCTCTCCTTTTTACCAAAAGCAAGCTGTGATTGGCCAAAATCCTGCTGTGGGCTGATCATTCTCATCTATTAAAATCCTTAATTATTTTCATTTTTTTCATTTCATCTTCTACCGCTTATCCCACTTTGTGGGGTCGCGGGTGGCTGGAGCCTATCCCAGCTGCTTTGGGCCTTAGGCGGGGTACACCCTGGACAGTGGCCAGTTCGTCGCAGGGCTGACACTTAGACGTACATTGACAGACAACCATTCACTCTCACATTCATCCACTAGGGGCACTTTAGAGTCACCAATTCACCTATACATGCATGTCTTTGGACGGTGGGAGGAAGCTGGAGATCCCGGAGAGAACCCACGGTGACACGGGGAGGACATGCAGACTCCTCACAGAAAGACCGGAGTTAGCCAACGATGTTTTTTGGGTCGGCCGGGATTCGTACTCACGACCTTCTTGCTGTGAAGCGGGAGCGCTAACCACTTCGCTACCGTGCACCCCAATCCTTAATTATTTAATCTTTATTTAACCAGGAGTCTTAAGGTCTCATTTTTTCACAGAGGTTACAATAAGCTGTTAGGTGTTAAACTATTAAACTAAATGTAACAGTAATGGACTTTTAATAACATACATATGTAATCGTGCATTTAGTTGTATGAGATTCACAAAATTCACCAAAAATTCAGAAATCATGGATTGAGTCGCACAATCACCTCTCCACAGAAGTTTCTAAAATAGATACAGTGCTTCATGTTCCTAAAATGAATGAGACCAGACTCCATTTCTTTTTCTGCTCTGCTCAGAAATGTAATTTGTTCTTCCTGTTCTTTAGTTTTATAATGAATCATAGCGTGGTTACTGAGTTTGACAATAAATCAAGAAGTAGTTTTCGTTTGATAAAACAGACAAACGAACTAACAGCAACCAAGAAGTACTCAGCGGACGTCATTATAATAAAACAAAGCACGAGGAGATATCAGCAAAGTACGAGAAAGGAAATAAAGATGGATGAGGCCAAGACGCAGCAGAAGAGAACAAGAGGTGCTGGAGATAAATGAGAGCGGGCCTCTGCGTGAAGGATAGCCCTGACGGAGGAAGAGGAAGGAGGAAGAGCAGGGAGATGTGGGAGATGTGGGGTCTCAGATGAAGAGGTCATTACGATGATAGATAGAAGCAGAGACGAGTGTAGAGTCGACGGACGGAGAGAGAAAACGATCTAGGGACTGAGGACTGAGGGCTTTATTCAGATTTGGTGTTGGATGTTGAAAATTCAATGGCATTTAATTAGTCTTTTGGATCGGATTCATGCATTTTAATTCCAGTTTTAATTTGTTTAGGATTTTAATAAGATGGCAAGAAACAAAAATGAGATTATTGCAAAGCTCTGAGGGAATTGTCAGAAAGGGGCTAATGAAAATAAAGTTACTAGAATTAATGAGTATTTTGTGATGAAACGCAGTTTTATTCATTAGCAGTATAACCAGGACCCACACAATTAATATTTTACTGTCCAAAATCATGTTGTACATTGTAAATTATATCATTTTATTTATTTTTTTTATTTATTTATTTTTTTGGAAAGTTAATGGGGCATGATACAAAGGACATTGGAGACAGGTTTATCTTCGAGTTTATTAAAAGGAACAATATGTAACATTTTAGGATTTGTGTTTAATTGTACTACTGTAAACTCACTGCTATTATATATTCTTATATTTTTAATAAATAAGATGTGGGCTGAGTTGTTAGTGTATTATTATTGTTGTCTATTTAATGGGCTGGCTGCATTGTCTCTATGAAGGATGAGTTATTCTTCCTGTTTCATATCAGGTAGGTGTGAGGAGTATGTGTTTATAATGATATGGCACAGATTTGGCTGAAGAGCAGGAGTAAAGCACCCAGCTACATGTTTTATTAGTCTATGGAGCAACTGTTCTGTTCTTTGTGGTTGTCTGGTGCCGAGGTCTCATCAAGGCTGGTGAGGCAGCAGACTAATCCACCATCTGGAAGGCAAAATCTGTTCTTGGACTGCCACTGGTCAATCTGTGGCTGAGCACTGTATGATGAACTGTGGCAAATGACAAATGTAAAGTGAGATTTTCAGGAAGAATGACATCAAGAGTCTATAACAAGTCCTGAGTCCCCCTATGACAAGTGAATTTCCCCCATACGGATAAATAAAATACATATCTTATATGTTCAATGATCTTCAAATTACATAGTTTAAGGTAAGAGTGGCGATATAGCAAAAAAAATGTATTATGATTTTTGTTTATTTCGTACTATAGCCTATATTCCCTCATACAGAGGACTATGTTCTATTGCTTCAGTAAAACACATACGGCTTTTTTGCATGTTCCTTAAATTCGAATCGATCTAATCCCGACAATGAAAGGTTTCACACTGAGCTGTTTAAACCTGGGTTAGACCTGGTTTGATTCTGGTTTAGACCTGGTTTAGGAGAAAGATCTGTCTCAGACTGAGACTTAAACATCTTAAAGCTCAGTTTAGTTTAGTTTCATTTAGCGACAGAGTCATGTAGCGGTCACTTCAAAAGCATGAGTCAGTTAGTCAAAAGTTGTTTTAACTCTGCATGAACCAAATATGAACATGTGCAAAAATTGAAAATGGAAAAAAACAAAAGTTTGTGTGCTCTGGCTTAATGCATTCATTAAAAAATATAAAATATACTATAAAATAAAATCAGATGAATTGCCATGGCCGACTATGAGCCTTTATGGTCATGACCACAATGAAGGGGCAATACTGTCATCTGTCACACACTGCTACTGTAGATCAAACAGAATCATATAGAATTTCTCAAGTGAAATGATCCAAAATGTAGAATGTAAAAGACTCAGAGCTAACACTTCCAGTCAAATATACTGTGTATGTACAAATGTTTAGGATCAGGATGCTCCAAAAACACAATTATGAAAAGCATCATTAGTGAGATCTTTAAGACCCCAAGAAGGAAACAGAAATTGTGTTGCATAAGTAAACAACAACTTGCTTAAATGTTAGAAATTTTAATCTAATTTCACAAAAAGGAAGTGGTCCACTCAAGCTTTAATGGACCAAAATTCTGTAAAATGCTTTTTTTTCAATAGTTTTGCTCACAAATATAATAATTGGTTATTACGTGGTATTGAATCATTTCATAAAGTATTGATAAGGGAGTTACTGTAATAAAAACCTCCCTCCTTAGAGGCCTCAGCAGCAGGGTTCACTCCAGATCTAACTCTTGTTGTTTGCTCCACTACAGCAGCTGCCAGGAGCCACTTACTTCACTCCTCTTTATTTGTTGGACGAATAAAGAAGCAATTCTCCCTTTTATTAAAGACAATTTAACAGAGAGCTCATCTCAGGAGTAATCCAATCTGCTGCTGGAGAGACTCACACTCAGGCTGTTCATGCAATATGCAGCAACACAAGCACATTACACTTGTTGGTTTGGTGTGAGACCTGAGCATATGAGGCGCTCTCAGAGGAGACGTGTGAAAACCAACCAGGACTGGCTCTGGCTGAAGCACCGGCTGTTTACGAGGACTGTAGTGTTCAAAATGGTCTTGAAAGACTTTTTACAGTCTTGTCTTAGACTCAAACACATTTTTACTCAGTCTGGTCACAGTTTGAACAAGTGTTGTCCCCATATTTCCAGTTTGTCTTTTTCTTGGAGTCTGCTGACTTTCAAAACAGTGATTGTGACAGAAGTAGCAGACTGAGTTCACTGTGCAGTTTAAATGTATTACATAAGTAGGAATAGGGTATGGGATTCTGACAGTATGAAAACCTTGATACAAAATACCACAGAATGACATGTCATTGGTTTGTTGTTCTGACAGCATTAATCACTTAAGAGCTCTGTTTAAGAAGCTGTTTTGTAAAAGAGTATTTTTGGCTCTTCATGCCATTGTTTCATCAGCTCATATTACATTAATGGAATATCACGGTATTAGTGCTTTTAATGCTGCAATTATTATAGCATCTTAAAACCACAGTATACCTTGAAACTGGTTATTGTCCCATGCCTACCCATAAGTAACCTGCCAGAAAAAAAAACAAAAACAGCTCTTGTAACTCAAAAACTGTGGCCAACGACCTCCCAGAAAGCCATCTCACTTCAGTATAAAAGAAGACTGTGCTCCATATCTGTCACATCACAGAACTACTCAAATACATGCAAGTTAAGGGCAAGTACTTCGATGTGAACTTTATTCACTCTCTGTGAATGACACAGTGAGTAAACTGACTCGAGGAGTCAGCCAGAAAGCCATGGGGAAGCAGTATTATTTTATTTAGTGTGAGTGAGTTAGTCTAGTGGATCCGGCAGAGGTAGACTAGACCTGAAAGATCACAATTGTCTTTAAAATGAATATTCAAATAAAAAGTAAAATTTTTTTCTTTAATTTTCAGATTTCTCTTTGCAGACCCAGCAGCAAAGACTCTCTAATCTCTAATCATCATTTATATATATATATATATATATATATATATATATATATATATATGTATTATAAGCCTGTGTGCCATCCATTCAATCCTCATTAATATTTTGCAATCTCAACCCTATTCTCGATCCCAAAGCCTGTAATCTGATAAGCTTTGGTCATCCTCACTGCTCTCTCTTTTTATTCTCATCCATATTCTGTTTATAGTCACTTACTTTTGCTGTTGTATGCTTCTTAGATTTTCCTCTCCCTTTCAACAAACAACATCAATGATTCAACTCATAAGATCTGCCTTTTATAGATAAACATTCACAGTTGTGTTGTTGCTTTGGTAATTTCACACGATTAAATACCAAGGCTAATGTTATTCTTGCATTTTAGAGCTGACTGGGTCCTGAAGGAAGGCCTTTTCATCTTTTAATCACATCACAAACATCAGTAAAACACATTAAACTGAGGCTCTTTGTTGGCAACTCTCACACAGTTATGAATGTGCTTAATGATTAGCAGAGTAAAGTGTTAGCTTTTGAAATCACTGAGGCTTCTTTTGCTGCTCCCTTTGAGTTAATTTGTTGACTTTTGCTCTTTAGTAGTTTAGAGAAGGAAAATCAACATTAAGTTTGCATAACACTTACATGTTTGTTGTTTATTATAAATCATTGCTAAAGGTGTTAATGAGCTGTGCTATCCATTCACTTCTCAGGAATATATTACATGCAAACTCAACCCATTCTTGATACCACTGCTTGTTCTTTATTGATGCTGTAGGAAGCATTTAGAGTTGTATAAGACATTGCACACTGAATACCAGCACTAAAAGTGGTATGCGTTCAGAACACTTTAGTAAAATGCTACATTTAGACAAGCCATTGGTAAGCTTAACAAAGTAATACTATGTCTGTGATGAAGTATGTGCATAGGCTGTTCCAGTTCAGATAATCAAAGGATGTTTTTCAATTTCAATTGGAGACACCTTCTCAGTAACCCAGTCCACTGTTTGCCTGTCTTTCAGTGAACCGTGTAATCAACAATATCTCCAGTTGAAAAAAAGGAAAGAGTGCCAAATGTGAATTATTTTCTCTTTTTTTTTTTTTACACTAGTGTTGCAAGACCAAATCATGTCCAAAACCAGAGAATATCACGACCAGGACAAGACGAAAATCATGTCCAGGCCAAATTAAGAGCAGAACCAATGGACAATACACTATAATAGACACAAGTCCAGACTCATGGAGGTTAGTGTTTGTAAAGGAGGCAGAGTTAGAACAAGATTTTTAATTGAATATAACATTTTTGAGGTTTCATTGAATAAACTTATATGGCAGTTGACAAGACCGGCCTCGTGCACTACAACACTAGTTAACGCTGCCTATTCTCTCAGCTTTGCCACGTGCTAAAGCCTCATTCACATACGGATGCCTGCCCCAGATTTACTCATATTTTTTACAAACATAAATTCTCATAGGAAATCATTCACAACACACCACAAAATGCCACACCCGCTGTCGGAGCTCTTAGTAGATCAGGCCTAAACTGTTTTCTGCCTTTCCCAATTTGACCACAACACCATTAATCATTGTATCATTTTGGGGGTCTCCTGGGACAAGCTCTTGCTGCTGCCCACTTAGACCTGCTCCTTCTGTTCACGTCTGTACCAACACTCAGGCTACAGATAGAGCTTAACCCTGGTTTACTAAGCCTTACAGAGATCACAGGCAAACTAATGGGCCGTGGGATCACAATTAGCGCGGAGATTAGGGATTGATTAGCTCATTATGATAATACAGAGGCTTATAGGGAAATGCAAGCCTAATGAGAGAGTGGGAGAGAGATGAGAGGGATTTCTGTAGGTTTGGAGGTGTGTGTGTGTGTGTGTATTTGTTTATGAAGACAACAAAACAATGCATAATCTGAGACAGTGGGCAGCTTTGTAGTTTTTGTGTTTGATCTGAAAGATATGGACTACTGAGCATGCAAATATCTAGCATTATTTCAAAGACGATTTAACTATTTGCATGAACGATGTGAGATTTATGTACATAGTTACATAGAGTCTAATAGAGGAAAGCAACCTAGGTGTATGATAAACCACATTGAATAGAACACTTTTTTCCCCATTACTATTTTTTTTTTTTTTAAGTAAATGATTAAACACGGACTCCATAAAACATACTCATTCCCTTAATTTTTTCCCTTAAAAATACCACCACCTTAAACTCACAGACACAGATTATTTTTTTCTATTTTGTACAAATAATTAGTCAGGTCTGTGTAGAATTGAGTTCGATTTCCAAGGGGCAGTACAACTGGATGGAAAATAAACAGTCTCAGGACGTATCTACATAGACTTACAACCAATCAGAGAAGCAAAGCATTGTCCAAAGCCCAACACATTTTAAACAAACAGATAAACAATGAGTCCCACAGAATTTCTGCAAAGTGTAAATGTCTGAAAATGGAAGAGATTGTAGATCTAGTTTATGGACGTAACGCTTTATAAAAATGATTTATCTTTTTCTGGGTTTTATGTGGGAAACTAGCACTTGCTAATGACTTGGTAACCTTCTGCATCCAGTTATGCCACAGTGATTTATCTAACATTATGTGTGTATTTATCTATATTTGTCATATTTTCTCCCAGTTAACTAATAAAAATGAATAGCGTCCTGCGGGCATCTAACCATGCTCCCAGTCTGCTTTGTGAACTGGTAAAGCCCTTGAAAAGTCCATTAAACATCCACGACTGTGTGTTTTCAGGCATGCGAATCCTGGTGAACCTGCTGCTGGACACTCTGCCGATGTTGGGCAACGTCCTCCTCCTCTGCTTCTTCGTCTTCTTCATCTTCGGCATCATCGGAGTCCAGCTGTGGGCGGGGCTTCTGAGGAACCGCTGTTACCCAGAAGAGAACTTTACTCTGTGAGTCGCTGTCCGTCTGTTCATCTGTATTGTGGATTTCCTGGAATATGAGAAGTTTTTTCTCCGTAGCTCGTCAGCTCCTTTACAACCCCCGGTTCTAAATGAGAAACAAAACTGCCCTTCCATAACTTGCCCTCTCACCGCTCTGCAAGATTAATGACATCATCAGCTCATTTTCCTCCCATCAACACCGAACGAGGGCTGAGAGGCTCTTTCACCAAGTCTGTGTGTAATTTAATGAGGCTGATTGCCAACCGGACATGCACAAAGCAAATATGATTATCTCACAGTCAGGTCTAGCACTTAATTAAAACACACCACTCTTTGCTTTTCACCTCCCACTTCCCTTTGTCTAACCACTAGCCTTCACTCACTGCACATTCTACGCTTATGTACAGTGTAGAGAATAGATGTGATGGCTTTTTTTGAATTTCCGTAACAAAATATATCATTTTTGTTATGAAAGAAATGCCCAAGTAATGTTATGGATGTCACATGCATTGACCAGATACTGTTAATATATTAGTGGAGTCTTTTATCAAGCCAATGTAATGATATGAATGATATGCCGATCACAGCTACAAATTTCGGATCAACAAATATTTTCGCATTCAAGTCTTCAAAATAGAAACGGCAAATTTGACACTAGTGGCAGCAATAAATATGATGGACTTGAGTTTTACTGTTTTTTGTCCATGTTTATCTTCACATTAAATTTATAATAACTTCATGTAGACTGCCATGGGAGTCATAAATTAGCTTGTTAACATTACTGCCTTTACCACAATGTACTAAAAAAGTGCATGTTACTTTGATTAACCATGTCAACCAATACAATGTCAGGAAATGTCTGGATTCCAAATTCCCCTGGAAACAGTAACATCAATTTGGCCATTCCCAGTGTCTCTCAGTCTTGTTAGTTTAATGTAAGGGAACTGACAGCAGGGCATGCAGCCTCCAGCGAAACTTACCTACGAGCAACAACCTACCAATTATGTCATTTGCTGATATTGTTTCCCCAATACAGAGTCGTGCTGCCTTGGCTGAGCCTGCGGCAGGAACAGGAGGCAGACTTCAGCTTATATTTTGTAACACAAGGTGTTATTGAGAATAACCAGGGAATCACCAAATATGTTGATTGCCATAATGGTTCACCACTGCAAATAATATGTATTGTCTACAATATTAGGTTGCATTTTAGGTTAATGTAGGTTTTACAGATCTCATTTGTCAGATCCCAGTTTAACAGTCGAGTCAGGTTGATGAGGAAGCAAAGGTCCTAAAACTATCTGTGTTTACTGTAACTCTGCCTCCTGCACGTGTTGTTTTTTGTTCGTCCAGCAGAACATAGTCCTAAAGATAATTTGTCTGGTCTGGCCAAAAAACTCTAAATAGAGTAGCTCAATCTCAAACTAGTGTTCTCTACCCTTTCACTGACCACACACACATAGTCAGTTGTTTGCAATCTACTAAAATTATCTTGCAGAATTAGTATATTTTAGTTGCTGATGCTTATTAGTTGTAAATTGTACATCTAAACACCTTCATCTCTTCTTCTTCTCATGCTTTAAAACAATACATCAAACACTGACAAACACTGAAAGCAGTAGATATCTAAATTCCTCGTGTAGCACGAGTACATCACTGTCAGATCTGACCTTTGCAGTTCACTGTTTGGTCCCATTTCAAATATGTTTTCACATATTTTTTCCCTCCTCTCTTGACCCGTATACATCTCTTTGGTATCGGCGAGAGCATTATAGTTATAAAGTCATTCGTATAATGCTGTATATCTCTGTGGCTGTGGGCTGTTTGTTTCGTTGGAAGTTACACAAATTCAATTACTCTTCTGTCACGTCGCTTCAAAACTCGCGGGAGTGGTTCTCGGTTTTGGTTTGAGCCCTAGAACCCTTCATACTTGCGTCACACAGACAGATATTCCTGTTTGCGCGTCTGTATGTATTCTCTCGGCAGACGGAGAAATGCTGTCAGTCAGATGTCAACACCCGTCAAGTGTTACACACAGCACAGTGCATCTTTCTCACAGAGATCTCCAGTGACGCTCACTCCTCAAGCACAACTCTTATTGGAAGTGACTCGGATAAGAAGAGTCAATACTGGTGCAATCCACATGTGGACTGAACATGAATGTATAATATAATTGACAGTGAGCTGTTTTTGTAACTACAGTATAGGTAATAGATATTAGTCACATTTTCCTTACATGTTGAACAGGGAGTATGCAATGTATTTTTTTATGCACGGGAAAAAAAAACCTGTTTAATCACCTATGTTATAACAAGACCTTAGGACGTCATCTTTATTATCAAGATTTTTTAAAGATGAGAGTTTTCAGTCCCGAACAGAAGCTTTGGCCAATCACAGCTCACTTACAGAAAACAGAGTGTTTTTATTGGTTGACACTGCTTGTCAGTAAGGAAGTAATGGCTGCTTATTAAACATAGAAAGTGTATATTAAAGGATTTTAATGAAGATACAGCACAAAAAAGCAAAACATAAACAGAAAAAGGGACAATGTTTAACGAAGAGGAGATACTTTGAGACTAAAGTCAGAGCTAAAAGTTTACAGTCAGCTCTAAACTTCAGTTTGCTGCTACTATTGGGGCTGAGAGGTGTCTGAGACAGGGACAGCAAAAAGAAAATCAGGCAGTGCCACTTCAAAGTAGCAAAATAGATATTTAATTGAAAGTGCATGGTAAGTCAGAATCAATATAACATTGTCTGAAGTGATTTGAGAGAAAGCAATTGCTTCAAATCTGCAGAACAGCAGCAGCACTCAACGCCTTTGTTTTGCATTGCCAATACAGCCTTTTACCGCTGCTTGAATTATTTATTCAGTAAATAATTACAACAGAGCGAGACAATTCTACAGCACACTGAAACGCACACTTAATGTAAATTAAACCAAAGAATGGGCCAACTTTAAAGTGACAATCTGCTTTACTCTCACAGTGTATCTAAGGTGTGATGGAGCATGTGACGCAGTGTGGGGGGCTGTTATGGAGACAGTGTAGCCTACTCGTTTCAGAAATAGTAGGTGAACATAAACGCGCTTCCATTTAGCTCTCAGTGAACCTCATCAAACAAACTTCAGCACAAATACAGCACTGTTCAGACTTCACTGTTTTCTGTCCTGCATCAGTCTTTGAAAGTGCCCCACTCTTCACCTCATAAACAGTCTGTGAGGCCATTATCCAATTGAAACAAAATCCAAACTAACTCACATATAGGTTTAATGGTTTAATGTATCCAACAAAAAAAGAGCAAAGGAAAAAAGTGTTGCGCTCCAGAAGAGTAGCTCATGTTTTTTACGGTAAGACAGTTGTGGCAGTTTAAAACCGTGGTATACCCTGGACTGGTTTTTGGCCCATCCCTAATGCTAAACCTACAGCTTGTGTCATTACTGGGATTGTCTCTGAATGATTACTCTACAGCCAAGTGTTTGATGAGCTGGCTGCTTTGGCCCTGCAGGGAGTGGGCTGGACATCAGCCTCTATTGTCGAGTCCAAAGAGAAAATAACATCTGAGAAATATCATCTGATTAAAGGCTGGGGTTAGTCATTGCCATGGAAACTGATTCAGAGATGAGATGTAAAGACGATGTAATCATCACATGTCCTTATCACTGACAGTGAAGGGGAGTGGACAAAGTTAGCAGTTGCTTGGAAACTCATGTCGAAGTAAACTTTCACTCAGACTTCATAAACCAGGACTAAAACTGTGCATTAATTTAAAAAAGCAAATGTGATTGCAAATTTCTGATCTTTGGACCATTTTAACATGAGTAACCAAGTTTGAAGTTATGAAAAAAATATAATATGTAGGTTTTTTTTCTGCTCTTATCGCTGCATGGTGAGTCTTTTATATTTATTTATTTTCACCACATGGTAAGACAGACATATTACTGTCCATGACATGACAAAACAGACTTTTTTTTTTAGTTTAACGTAAAATAAAGAATAATGTAACACAAACATACAAGTCAAACATACAAGTTAAACATACAATTACATCAGAGGTTGTGGGACTCAGCTTTGGAGGTTTTTCGCTGTGGACACCAATATGGTTTTATACAACTGAGTACTAATGTTTAAGAGGCTGTAAGAAGCCAATGATTTAGGGATAACTTTATGTATATCTTTCCAGCTGAGGAACATTAAGAATATTGTCGTTGTAGCAATTGTTACCAAAAGACAGCACAAGGGTTAAACATAATAACAAAAGCAAATTAGCATGGCCATCCATCCATATGGAATGTTGAATGGACCTTTATTCCCCTTCATTGTCAGCCACATCCACTCAGTACAAATCTGGGCTGTTTATTATTCTGCTTGGTTGAATGTATGCTGTGGTACCACATACAACCCTGCAGAGAACATCCTAGAATAGCACTAAGCTCATTTATGGTCACGTATCCAGTGTTAAATCATCACTGTCCATCTATTGTCTGGCATAAGTTTGATTATAAGTTAGACTTTTTGAACAATTGATCTGTTTTAGGAAGAAATCTCTCATTTTGGGATGCCTGCTCACCTTCTGCACATTCATTAAATTCAAAAGGCAGAAGTCAACAGGTGATAGAGACATCTGTCGAGGGAGGTTAATTCGTCCAGACACTCGGTTAAATTGGGGTTCTTTGCTCGAAGAAGCTGCCGAAAGGAAAGTCAACAAATGAAAAGAGGACCCAAGTTAATTCCTTTTAAATGAGAGGAGTGATAAAGTGGGATTGGAGTGAACAGTGAGGTGATTGATAAGATTGTGATTTAGATTCGTTTTTCGGGGTCTGCTCCTGTTCGGGTAATATCGAAGTTTTCCTGTGCATGTAATCACAGTCTGTTTCCACTGGTTTTGTTTATCTTTGAAAAGCAGACATTTAAAGTTGTTACATCCTGTGGACAAAGTGAGCCCAGAGAAAACAAATCACCTCATTTTATATTTTTCTCCTAAACCTTTTTCTGCAAAAATGCCATTCATTATACATTATCAATACCCTTTTGAGTCTAGACGTAATAGAATAACAGTTAAAAAGATGCTAGTCAAGCTTTAATCCCTGTTTTTGCTCATTTTGCTGCTTGTGAAGATAACTTTTTTTGCCACATTGTTCTGTTTGTTTCTATCCTTTGTGTGTATGTGAAAGATGGCAGTTTAGCAGTAGGCTTTTATGTTGTTATGTGTTCCTACTATGCCTTACCTTTTCTGTTCAGGCCCCTGCAAGAAGCCATATGGCCACTGCCTTCGAGTACTAATTTACTTACCTGCTTTATATGGTCTTCTTGCCTGTCTCCTTTGGATACTTGGCTCATAACATCTTTTAACGGAGCACTGGAATAGATGTAAACACTTTTTACACTTTCCTCTTTGTTCGTGAAGACTTCCTGCAAGACTCAGCTGTAATGAACGGAGGTGAATAGGTCTCAATACAAACACTAAAAGCCTTACTGCCCTTCTCAGTTCTTCATCCTTGATCCCATTCACAGTACAGCGCTTCTCAATACACAAAGAGAGTGAAGAGGCAGCGGAAGGACTGACAGCGCGCTCGCTCTAAGAGCCGTCTCAAATACCAGGTCACAGGTAATTGCTAACCAGCGCTACATTCATCTGTTTCTCTTTCTGCTGCGTGGCCTTTAACAGCAGCTCACTCCTGGATTAAAGCCTATCACAAAGACGCTCTTGGTCTTTAGCCCCAGACCTACTCTTTCTCTAATAACAGTGCATTATCAAACCTCACAATCCTCCAAAGCTGTCATCTACAAATGTACCATCTTTCTTCACTGTTCCTTGCCTTTTTTTTCCCTTTAACAAATAGTATATTTTTTCTGATAGCTGAAGTAAAGCAGATAATGGAAGCTACTCTCTTGCATGATATGATAATAATATATGATATGATATATAAAGCAGGATTCTCATTAAAAATAAGTACTGGCACAGGGGACACTTCTTTTACACTGGATTTTCACCAAATGTGTGAGTGGCTCCACGTCGCAGCTCTGTGGCGGTTTTGTCAAAAATTAGAATTTACACTGAAAAGAAGAGAGCACATAAATTAATGATGCAATTCAATTAATTATTGATTTGGTGCTTAGCTTTGACGCTGCAATGACACAGCGATGAGGGATGAGGCTGCGTGAGGTGTTGAAGCTGAGGAGGATGGATCAGCTGAGGTGGTGATGGCTGAGATGATTGGCTAAAAGAAAGACGGGGAGGGTTGTGATTGGCTGAGAGAGTCAGACTTAGTAAACTCTAGTACTCCATATAAACTGCGTCATATATTCATCATTCATCATATTTATTCTATTTAAGGTAATTACATCTATATTCTTAAGTTCCAAAAAAAAAAAAAAACAAACACACACAACTTCTTTATTCAAGATTCAAAGATTCAAAAGGTTTATTGTCATATGTACAGTATAGAAACGGGTTTCCCTGTACAATGAAAGTCTTTCTTTGCTGTCCACAGTGAATGCCATGTAGAAGATAGAATAAAATAAAATAAATCCTAAGTATAAAAATAGTTAAATAATTCTAAATACAAATTATTTCTAAGTACAGTGCAAATTAGAAGCAGAGTGTGATGGGAATTATATACATAACTGTACAGTAAAGTGCAAATGAGCTGTATAGTGCAACATAAGCAGTATGTGCAATTGGCATTAATGTGCAAAGTGAACATATAAAGTGTAAACAGTCAGCTGTAAGTGAACAGTGGGGATAGTCCATGATTCCTGTCAGCTGTTCAGGAGTCTGATGACGGAAGGAAAGAAAGAGTTCTTCAGTCGTGTAGTCCTGCATTTCACCCTCCTGTACACCCAGCCTGAGTGTAGAAGTGTGAACAGTATGTGTTGGGGGTGGGTGAGGTCCTTGATGATGGAGGCAGCTCTCCTGTGGACTCTGCGCTGGTAGATGCTCTGCAGAGCGGGCAGTGGAGTCCTGGTGATCTTCTCAGCAGTCTTCACCACTCTCTGCAGAACTGTGGTGCTGCCGTACCACACAGTGATGCAGCTGGTCAGGATGTACTCAACAATGCAGCTGTAGAAGTTGCTGAGGATCATGGGCGACATGCCAAATTTCTTCAGCCTCCTCAGGAAGTACAGCCACTGCTGAGCCTTCTTGACCAGCTGCGTGGTGTTGAATGTCCAGGTGAGGTCCTCACTGATGTGAACCTCCACCCACTTGAAGCTGCTCACCCTCTCCACTTAAAGCTCCCGGATGAATAGTGGTTGATGAGGGCTCCTTTCCCTCGACTTGTCCATGTTGAGGGTAAGGTTGTGGTGTCACACCATGACACCAGACTGGCCACCTGTAAGCAGCTTCATCACCACCAGTGATGCATCCAATCACTGCAGTGTCATCCACGAACTTAAGGATGGTGTTGTCCTTGTGGGAGGTGACGCAGTCATGGGTGAACAGGGTGTAGAGCAGTGGTGTCAAACTCAAAGTGGTGAGGGGCCACAATAGTTAATAAGAATCCTTTCAGGGGCCAAAGATGGTGACATTTGGAAGCTTTTATAAAAATTTGGATGCGAGATTTCATCTTCATTTAAGTCTTTTAACATTAATCTCCTCCTTTTATAGAAACAGTTTGTAGTTTGCAGGTTTTTGTTGGACTTGAACAGGTTTAAGTCAGATTTGAACTGGTTTGAGATGGATTTGAATTGGTTTTAATTGGATTTGAACAGGTTTTAGTTTAATTTCAACAGGTTTTATTTATCTTTGTAGCAAAAATAAAATCTATTAAAACCTAGTGCCAAAAATATCACTTTCCAAATGTGTTGAAGGGCCACATAAAACACTGCAAAGGGCCGCATTTGGCCCCCGGGCCTTGAGTTTGACGTGTGGTGTAGAGGATGGGGCTGAGGACGCAGCCCTGTGGGGTGCCAATGTTTGTGGTGATGCTGGCTGAGGTCCTGGTCCCAATTCTGACAGACTGAGGCCTGTCAGTCAAAAAGTCCAGGAGCCAGTCACAGAGTGTTGGGTGCAGTCCAAGTGAGAAAAGTTTGTGGGTGAGTTTGTGGGGGATAACCGTGTTGAAGGCGGAGCTGTAGTCCATAAAGAGCATCCTGATATAGGAGTCTTTATTTTCCAGGTGGTTGATCCTTCTCAGAGCTTTGTGCTGGGCAGCGGTAGTCGGCTAGCTCGGGCTTTGAGCCTAGCATGAAGCCCCCCCCCCCCTTGCCTCGCTTGCGTCGCCGTCTCCGAAGCGCCATTCCGGGGTCAGCTAGCTCACTCGAGGTCGGTGCTTCAGGGCCTTCGTGGGGGTAAAGGCGGTGGCTGCGGGAGCGAACAATGAGTTGCAGCTCCGGTGGTATGAATCCATCAAAATTAAACTGATGGTGTGAATTAGCAATGTCCAGTAATTCCTGTCGGCTGTATGTAACAATGCACATTGTGCACTGCATAAGGAGAAAACTAAGAGCGCACTAATAAAAGAAAAATAAGAAGAAAAGCCGGCATTCGTGAGCGGAGCGAGCAAACACGTCCGCCTCGGAGGGCGCCGCGATAGATTTATATTGTGCTTATAAAACAGACTTTTAGTGTTTCTCTACATCATACTGCTGCTTATTTTGAAAGCTTTCAGGATATACAATTTATTTTCAGTGACAGCTTCCTGTTTGTCTCAACTCCTCTATGCTGTCTGTAGAAAATGTCCACAGCTCATGGAGCCTGTTTGGAGTGTCAAGTAAATATTTTTAATGAACATTTGATCCATCTGCTTCACATAATGTCTGCTAATGATAAAGGACTAGAGTATTGATTAAGAGTCGCATAATGAGCTTGGCCTGGCTTACTATAATTGATGCATGCACTCCATACGTTCAACTGATAAATTTTACGCCAATAAATAACTAGATGAAAGAACAAAGCATTTTGGCAGCACAGACAAAAACCCAGTCCTAATCACTGCACCTCTACTGCTGAGTTCACCCATATGCCTGTACCTATGCTGCACCCAGTCTTTACACAATACACCATACAAACACCATACACACCATACATACATAATAGCTGGAACATCAACCTTGTCTAAAATCTCTATCGAGGAAAACTTATATTGCGATGTCATTATTGTTTTAATCAACCCTAAGCCTGGCACTGCTTTTTTCTGGGTAAATCATTCCAAAGCTGGAAAAAAAAACCTAAAATGTTCTTCTTCTACTAATTCTACTAATAATTTGGAAACGGTATACAGCAACTTGTGTCCTGTTTGTTGCTGTTATGTTTCAATTGTATTTCAACAGATTTTGGTTATATTTGAATAGGTTTTAGTTGGTCTTTAAACAGGTTTTCTTTTATTATAAATAAGATTTTAGTTGGTCCTCAACATTATTTCAATATTACTCAAGCCAAACGCCCATATCATAAACAATGAAACAATTACCAACTAATTAAGTGCATGTAGGTTTGCTTTTAATGGGATTCATATTTCATATTGAAACTTGTAGCAGATGTTTCTCTCTGAACACAGCAGAGTGGAAACAGGTGGAAACATACCTATAAATCATCATTTATTATCATGTTACATGTGGTGCATATACAGTACAAGCTTTTCTTTTTACTGCATTGTCTTTCACTGTGTTGCACTTGTAGCTGCATTAAGAGCCATGTCTCGTTCATGTCTCTAAAAGTGCAAGTGGGCAGTCTTAAGAGATCTCTAGTGACACCGTGTTTTATTGCAGCTTTTCGCCTGTGTGCCGTCACACTTTAAATCTTTAAGTTAATTGCGGCTCTAAATCCAGCGGCTGACACTTTACCCCTGTTTTATGCTCACATTAGACACTGTATTATTCACAGACAGGTGTTAGTGATACCATTTTTTTCAGTGTCCTCTGCTATCGATTATCTTTTTACATTCTCCTTGTTCTTCTTTCTCATTGTGTTTGAAAATTGAAAAGGTCAGGGTGAACGTCCCCCTCACACTGCAGATAAAGTGCCGTCTTTGGACAAATCACTGGGTTCATTTAGTGCCGTTTGTATTAGTGTCACGATTTACCGCTCGGGGACCGTTTTTTAAGAGAACACTACATTGAGTTGAAATGTGACATCTTTTTTTATGTTCTTAGGTCAGGTCACAGCAGACATAAAACCTTTGAGGAGGCTTTTTTGGGTGAATTGTTGTGGCTTGACTTTAACAGAGCTTTAACATTTCATTTGCCACTTACTTACTAATGATTGTTAATGTGCTGTATAGAGAAAAAATGGAATCGAAACTCGAGCTCAAACAAGTACCTCATTGTACATGCATCAGGACAACTTAACAATGAAGTCAACTAACCCGACATCTGTTCCCTTCCAGCACGACGGGCATCACTCTACCAAAGCCCTATTACATGGCGGACGAAGACGACGAGCGGCCCTTCATCTGCTCGCTGCCCATAGACAACGGGATCATGTCGTGTCAGGACGTCCCAGCACGGCGCGAAGGGGGCAGGGCGTGCTGTTTAGACAAAGACGACGCGTTGTACCGTCAGTCTTTAGGCTTGAGTCCCGAGCCTCTGACCAATGGCAGCGTGAGTGTGGCGGGCCTGTGTGTGAACTGGAACCAGTACTACACCAGGTGTGGTACAGGCCACAGGAACCCACACAAAGGAGCCATCAACTTCGACAACATCGCCTACGCCTGGATCGTCATCTTCCAGGTGAGACAAACACTCACACTATGTAACTTTGTACCCCAAAATATGGAGCCAAGGAATCAGTAACCCTAGTAACCCTAAGATGTAGCCCATGACATCAAAACTACATGAAGAATAAACACATCATGTTAAAAATAAAGACAGAGCACTACCGCCTTGTTTGGTTTTCCAGACATAGCTTAGCCATTAGCCGTTTAAAATTGTCTGGAATTTGCATGAATTGTTGCTTTTGTGTGTTGCAGGTGATCACTCTGGAGGGCTGGGTGGAGATCATGTACTACGTGATGGACGCTCACTCCTTCTACAACTTCATCTACTTCATCCTACTCATCATCGTAAGTCTCACTGGAGTATAATCCCTTTACTTCATTTTCAGTGTCCCTCAACGATGAGTAAAAAAGCGTACCATCCCATTAATAACGTAAACATGGACTATTGCCAAATCTTTTGTTTAAATGTTTTGGTCCAGAAACCTAGCCTGGCCATCCAGACTGCTTTCTCATTGTATTAATATAGAGAAAGTCAGTCTGGGATTGTCCAATCTGCTCCATATTCTGCTCCAACTCTTTCTTACCGACCAATCGTAGCGAGGGAGGCGGGATTTTCTTTCATCTCATATTGAGCGTGAGAATTTTTTCAACCAAAATAGGAGTTTAGGTCGCTTACTACAATCAAAAATAAGCACTGAACTGAATATTACACCCTGTGTCCTCAGATTTTTTCGACAAAAACAACAGAAGTCATTCACCACCAAAGCATCTTCTCTCTCTAACCATGCTGGTGTACGCTGTGGTTTATTGACAACTAGAATCGGTTTCTCTGATTAGTTTACTCAGCAAGCGTTAGTTTTACCCATGGTCCCACCTTGAAAGCCTGCTTAAACTCTGCAATCCCAGACTGACTTCCTCTATATGTAATACAATGAGAAAGCTGGCTGGCCAAGCTACCAGAAACCATAATATATTCTTAAAATACAGTTTTCAAAAAGCACTGATTCACAAAATTGAATTGTGAAAATCAATGTGAAGGTAAGTGCAGAAGAGTTATACTGTGTGGAATAAGTGCCCACACATAAATGCATGAAGTTAATACATTCACTCAACCTACAGACTTTTATTTTCTCTGTTTTTTGTTGCCAAGCTACAGGTAAAAAGCAGTGCTATCTTTTTCTCCTGTTGTCATTGTTACCTCCACAAACAGCCAGCTTCAGTGAAATCCCTGCAGAAGCCTCTTTGTTCTGGCAAAACAATTTTTAATTCCCCTCCTTCAGCTTTGTGCGGTGTACCTGTGAAGCCTGTGTCATCTATGAGTGGGGCCATATGATAATGGAGAAGTAAGTGATGTGTTTGAAAAGGAGTTAAATAGCTGTATAATGACAAATCACAGTACAAAGTTGTTAAATCAGTAACATGCCTGTCGTTGTCTTTCAATTTTCTGTTTTTTTTTTTATCCTCTTGTATCCTATAAAAAGAGAGAATTCCTTAAAGAGACATTTCAGATTTCTGGAAGTAAGACTGTATGGGATATTTGTGAATAGATAGACTATCACTGTGTTATTAGTAGATTATGATAAGCATGGCCGTACCTGGAAAACAACTGGAGAGTGCAAGTGGAGGGAAGTTTACAACACATTTTTAGCACAAACAATAGCAGATTTAAAGATATTAATATACACCCTGTTAGATGCTACACTCAGTTATTACCAAAAAACTGCCATTTTTAAGGAACCATTTTGTGCCATAGGGTTCATAAATCAAAGCACCAACCACTTGTAGCATTACAGTGTGTGTTATGGTCACAGGGTTCAAACAAAGGTGGAGCAGGTGAAAACAGAGCTGGATTTGACTCTGCTGTAGGCTTATGTTTGTCCAGTAGTCTGTTTAATGCCTTTACTGCTTTTCTTGACCACAATGCAACAGAAAAAATGACATCACAGTCACTTGAACCTGTCTGGCCATCCCTGTTTGTTCTGATAATGCAGTGTATTCATTATTCCCAGTCACATACATTTCACAACCTTAGGCCTCTATTATCTATTTATCTAGACTTTTAATTGACTTCCTTCAGACAAGACTGCTTGTTTCCTCTTATCTATCCATTTAGTTTGATCTCATCTATTGATTTTCAGTGTATATGCCACAAATAAACAATATTATTGGCCATGTTTGAGGTGCAAGGGCAAATAAACTCCTAATTTTACCTGAATGTGTGTCATGCAAGTAAAAAATGGTCTTAATATTGGTCTTAAGAACTACAACACTAATGCATTAGTCATCTGTTGGCTGAATGATGGTAAAAACCCACTCAGCGATACATCCATTCCCCCATACCCCATTTCCAGTCCCTGCCTTCATCGTTTCACCCTCCTCCTCCTCCTCCCGTCTCACTGAACGGTGCACAGACCATCATTCAGGACGGTTTGACTGCGCTCATTATCCCGGGTCACGCACAAACAAACATCGCACACACTCTCGTTCACATTTATTGACACAGACACAGAGGATAGGGTCTCACACACCGTCTGTCCTCATTACTGTCATTTATGGATATATATTTTTGTGAATGTGCACAAGAATAGGTTCACTCTTTTATATTAATTCTCACAGATAAGACTTATCAGATGAAAAATGAAACCCAATTGGAAAAGGTGAATGAAATGAGAACAGAACAGATCTTTGGAAATAGATAGCCACCCTGTAAGAGTCTAATTCTAAAGCCTTTTGAAATCTTTCACCAAGCACAAATTTATGACGTGTAACCCTTGTCACATGATGTGAGAACCCCCCCTGATTGGTAACTGGGATCACATGTCTAAAAACAAAGATTTAGCGCAGACATCAGGGGCTTCCTGCACTGGGCTTAGTTTTATTCACAAGGAAGGGCAGGCAGTTTTTTTCCTTGCACTCCAACTTTGTCACATTGTCATGTAAACACACAAAAGTGAGCTGGTAGAACTGTTCTTCCTTTGTACACAGTTCCTTAAATCAAGCTAACCCAGTAAGCATGGGTTATTTGGATAAGCCTGGCTCATTTTGCTGTGATTTTTGTTCCAATCTGTTCCCTATAATCATCCAGAGTCAGACTCAAACACCAGGGAACTTGTCTGGTCCAGAGCAGGTTTAATGTCAGGCTTAGCCCAAACATTTGGTGAACTGGAGCACTATTACAAATTAAATGGAAAAAAACCCCTAATTTTACATTGTTCCCTTTTTGTTGAGGCAACCGAAAAATGTTTTAATGTTTAAAATTATAGTCCTGGATATCATCTATTTTTCTAGAGATATTTTATTGGAAGATAAAGTCACACTTTAAGACTCTTTTTGTGGAGCAAGAAATCATTACCATATTCAATTATGTAATCCTGGGAGCCCCTCATTGCACTTTCTGATGATAAAAATTGAATTCAGTTTGAAGTAACTGTCTCGTAGTTCACTCTTTTGTTATTTTCACTTTTATCCTTCTGCTCCTCAAACTGAGGTAAAGGGATGTTGAAGGAGGCTGTAGTTTGACTTCAGTTTCTGCTGAAGCTTGGCTCCATCAGTCAGATGCTCTTTCTCTGGATTTTTTCTGGTTTAGCCCAAACTTCTATGTTTGCGTTAACACTATCTAGGTAATGAAGGAGGAAAATGTTGGGAGGAAGAGTTAAATTGAAATAGAGATGATGAAATAGTTGCAGAGTGCATTTAAATTGGAAAAGTGAAGGATGGGTTCATGAACAAGACGTGGTGGTGCTGGTGAAACGACGGTCAGTCTGAAATCAGAGCGAGGCCTGTCTGTCCTGCTGCTTTGATCTGAAATGAACTGGTTTAATTAGAACCAGTCTGGTCACATGGCACGAGCCGTCACGCTGATCACAGCATCAGGTTTCACGGTGGGATGTACAACATGTCAATCTCACCTGCTGAGGGAGAGAGGAAGGCTGAGGAAGTGGAGTTTAAACAGCTCTGTTCAACACAAGCTGTCAAACTAGCTTTTTAAATTCCAAGGCTTTGTCCAGAACCACTTCCTATTCACTCTAGGTGCACCATATGTTGTTTATATATTTTTTACAAATTTATAAACTATACTATGCACACAATCAAACAATCAAAAAGTAATGTAATATGAACAAAATGGATCCAAGATGGAGGCGCTCCTGGCAGCTCAGGTAGGACCCAGGTTCGAGTCCCAGTTGGGTCATTTGCCCAGTGTTATTCCCCATTCTCTCTCACCCCCACCCCCCATTAAAAATAAAATAAAAAATGGATATATATTTCCAACATGCTGCCTTATTATTACATATGCAAAAAATTAAATTAATTTTTAATTTGTATTGGTAACATAATGCATGCTGTTTCATTTTTATTTATTTTTTATTTATTATTTAGTTACCTTATTTGTGTATCCTGATTACCCTTCCACAAACTGCATCAAAAAAACACATCCACTGCAGCAACAAAAGCAGTTTTACTATGTCCACTACATTTATAGCTGCTCACAAGTTAAAATAAAAAATAGACACTTTAGAGGCTGCAAAAACATTTTGCCCGATGTGTTCAACAGACTCAGTTTTCTATTGAGTTCTACTCATGTACGGTGGCTGCTCACGCTTAACATTAGCTGATGAAGCAAGATAAACTTTAGCCTTGAAGCATTTTTGCACAGCCTTAAAGCCATAAGTTATTTTACCTAATATGCTGTAGCTGTATGCTGTATCCTGTAGGCTATGTACATTTTGCCTTAATGTAGGTTTTGTGGTTTTATCAACATTACTGCTAATCTCTTCAGTCAGATCTCAATTTAACAGTCTGTGATGAGGAAGCACAGGTCCTAAAACCATCTTCCTATCTCATGTATTACTCTGGCTCCTCCATGTGGTGTTATTTGTCATTCTGTATAGTCCAGGAGAACATAGTTCTAATCCACCATGGACTTGAAAATTGTCGCCTTTAACTCTTGTTAAATGTCCTTTTGTTGTTTGACATTGTATTGTACAAGCTGGAGATACACACTACTCTCCTCATGGGACAAGGAACTAAACACTACGCAGGCAGCATGTTGTCAAACGGGGATATATGCAAAAGTATTACAATTTAAGCTTTACCGTCTCCTAGAAACATACTAACATGGCTTATACTATGTTCTTAATGTAAAGACGTGCAGCTCTTTTGTGTGTTCAGACACTGGATGTAAATCTTCAAAGCCAGTGTCGTCATGAGCGGGCCGTGAAATTGAAAACATGAAATGCATATCCCTGGCTAGATACAGAAATGAGACTCTTAAGTATATGTTGTAGTATAATATATGCACCAGGATGAAGCAGTTCTCATCCATATGCTCCCATCATCCTCTCTGCATTTTGAGGACTCTCAGACACCAGTCGGAGCGGCAAGTACAACATCAAACAGCAGATATACTCAGAGTCAAATTAGCTATTTTTCCCTGTGCTTATTATATGTTTTTATGCAACAAAGCCAATTCCTCTTTTACATCTGTGCCTCTTAAATTGTGTGTGTTTTTTTCAAAATTACCTCTTTTGTTCATTTGTCTTGGCTTCATCAAGCAGATCTATTAAGGGATAGACTAAGCTACATCAGAGAAGTGTTTTTGTGCAAGTCCAAGTCAAGTCTTAAGAATTTGGTCTCAAGTCCAAGTCAAGTCACAAGTCTCTTTGCAGACATAGCTTATTGTGAGAACTTGAAGCATAATACTGATGTCTTATTAATAAACCTATTGTATATGAATGTATCATTTTGAAAAGTAATCTATAGAGTATAGTTTATTTCAAAATAGAAAGAACAACTAAACATTTTTAGTATTCTTAACTGTATATTTTACACATGAACATCCAGAACACTCTTTAGTAAAACTGATCTTGCCAGTGACAACAAATACAACAAATTGATAACTTACTATCATTCTTTTGTCTATGAACAATAAGAAACAGGTCTGACGGTGATCTCACCAATTATAACAAAATCTTTGCCCTAAATCTTCATTCAAGAATGTGTTCAACAGGAGGGTGTTCATGGGCAAAACTAATTATAAGTGGCACAGGAGCAGCTGGAGAAGTGCCTGCCATGGTGATGTTTGAGTAGTTTAGTTGGAGCAGGAGAACTCGACATTAACTATCAACGCACTCCCGGCTCAGAGAAGAGAGAGGGAGCGAGCGCCGAGCAGGTCCAAGTCAAGTCCCGAGTCTCTGGACCACGAGTCCAAGTCAAGTCCCGAGTCTCTGGACCACGAGTCCAAGTCAAGTCCCGAGTCTCTGGACCACGAGTTCAAGTCAAGTCCCGAGTCTCTGGACCACGAGTCCAAGTCAAGTCCCGAGTCTTTGGACTGTTAGTTTAGTTTTTTGGGGTTTTTTTTATGTTGCCAGAGGGATCCCAGACACACTTTTTAGCTGACAAACAACTTTTTGGCAGTCCCATAGAGGTGCTCTTTTTTCTTGCCCATTCTTAACTTTTCTATTGAAATCTATTCAAAGCCAGGGACTCTGGAAACCATTAAAATATAAGCACTTTAGACAAAATACATGTGAGTTATAATACTTGAAAGCTAGCCGCAAAAATGAAATCCAAAATGGTGGCACTACACACCAACACTGTTCAACATTCTACAAAACCTTTCTTCCCAAGGTAATGCTGACCAGTTTTGAAGTAAGTTATTCATCTTTGGTAAATTTGGTCAAAAGATGGCAAGTGCAAATCAGTGAGTCACAGGCGTCTTGTTGAGTTGAGTGAATCCGAGACAGAGACAAGACTGAGCAAAAATCAGTTCAAGACTGAGATGAGACCGAGTAAAAATGAGTTTGAGACCTTGACAAGACCAAGATCTTTACAAAATGGTCTTAAAACTAGTCTTCAGACCAAGACCAGTCTTGAGTACTACATCAATAACACTGTATGATTCCACAATCTCTTCAAAATGACACATCTTCAACACTTTCTAGTCCATCATAGTGTATTATTGCCCTGTCACACTAATGCTACTTAGTTACTTACTACTTAAAAAGCTTGTTTGATGAAGAATAAAAAAAATAGAAATGTGTAGTATATATTATAAAGATACTATGTGTTTTGTCTTTTGAAACATGCATATTCCACGTTTTGATTTTCATAAACATCATTAGTTACATTTAATTTAGTAGACTGGATTGTCTTTACCATGTAGAAATAAGCACAGCAAGTTCAACATGACAACCTGACTTGGAAGACTGTGATACACAATAAAATCCTCTGAATGAACCAGCTAGGACTTAACAATAATCAGGTTCTTAATTGCTCGAAGAAGAAATAACACTACAAATCTCAAGTGGAAGCTGTAAAACCAGTCTTTTCATTAAGTGGAGAATTCAATTACAGACAGAGAACAGCCGCTGAAGCAGAGCTGCTGTTGCTTATCTTTTATCTGTTTTGTTACAACGTATTTCAAGGCTTGTCTTCCCAAACAGACTCTGTGTAGAGGACTATTCTCATGTAAAATATAAAGATCTGCTCCTTGTCTCAGCAGCAGACAGACGAGAAGAGTTTTAATTATGTTTTCTTTAATAATGCATAGCTCTAAAGATGAGATGGGGCGGGAAGAAGGCAAGTCAAACGAGACAATGGATAAGAGCGAAGAGGGGTTTGTGTTTCGATTATTTTACACTTTCAATCACCTGACTTCAGTTCCATTTGTTTGTGCATTGGCCAGGTCCCATCAGGTCACAGTTTTTGAGGTGTTTCTATTGTCAAAAGTGAAACAAATCTTTCCAAATGTCGACAGTGAATCCTCACCATTGTTACAATAAGAAACAAAAGAGGAAACACAAAATGGAAACTTTTCTTTTAGTTTCAAGTACAATTTATAGGGCTTTTTTGGAACAAACAAGGAAGATATCAGGCAGAGCTGGAGGACTTAACCCAATACACAATACACAGAAGACAATTGGACCTGAATGAAAGTCAAGTATGAATACAGTAACATGAAAGCCACCCTGAGTAACCTTTATCCAGTAGAGGGCACAGACCTCTGTGTTGTCACAACAGTGGCGCCATACTCACAGATGTCATTTGTTTTTTTTACTTTTAAGGGAACTATCCAAACTGGCAAATCTGAAAGAAAAAACATCTCTTCTGAAACGGTAGTGTTTTAGTGTATTTTGTACATATACAACTATGTGGGAACCTATGTAGTTGTTGGTTTATTTCAGTTCCCTCTATCTGAACCGTAAAGCATGTCACTGACCTAATTTCTTTGTGTCCCGGCGGTTGCTGTCCTTAGTGTACTGTGAGATAGACAGGATTCTACCCATCTCATGACTAAGAACCATTAAATGATAACTTTAATGGAACCAAATAGATAGTATACAATGGGGACCACTTAGTTTGTCTATTGCTTGTCTATTGCTAACTTTACTGGTGCTTAAATTAAAAGTCCTGAAGCATTTAAAGTAATATATTGTACAGTTGCAAAAAAGAAAGTCCATCTACAAATTGTCCCTTTAACAATTTAAAAAGGAAGCAAAAATCTGTTCAAACAAAAGTTATAAAACACTGCAGGGTCACATTTAAATATCTAAAGCCCCAAGGTACATACAAAAACACCACCTGTATACCAAACACTGAAATGGCATGGATTTTTTTTATTTTTTACTGTTGCAAAACACACTGTATATAAGACATTTGAAATCTCTGTATAGTTAAAGATGTGGGTGGTCTTTGGCCATTTTAGTGACTCAGATTGCAAGTGAACAGCTGCAGGGACGTGCTGTTATGAACAAACCTATTGGAAATAATTCCGATGATGACTTCCCTTAAAACCATTTAGTTCAGGAATGTCCTAATCTTTCAGCTAAAATGTGAATTCCAAAAAGGCTGTGTGTTTCTCCTCCAGCGGCGCTGAGTTTGTCCTCTCTGCAGTTGTAAGGACAGCAAAAGGAAAAAGATTTGATGCCAAATGCCAACTTTTTAGCTTTTTTAATGGAATTATACATATCGTATTTTCCGGACTATATAGCGCACCTAAATATAAGCCGCACCCACTAAAATTTAAAAGAAATATATATTTTGTCACATATAAGCCGCACCGGACTATAAGCCGCCGATATCCAGGCTGAGAAATAAGATATTTACATAGAAAGATTTTGTACCATAAGTGTTTATTCATATACCTGAACTGATTGTTTCTGAACAGTGCCTGTAACACGGCAGTAAAAGTGCGGATCAAACAAAACAGAAAAGTCATTGATGGTTTTATTCATCTTCCTCCTGTGCACTAAAACCAAGTTGCTTTATTTTTCTTCCTCCTGCGTACTGAAACCACTGAACACCAAACCACTGTCTTCATTTGTTTTCCATTATGAGGGGGTGAGGGTGTAACAATATTACCGTATTTTGCTGTTGTGCGTCTTGGGTTGCATGTGCTAAGAATAAAAACTGATGCTTTCTTGTTTGTACTGAATAACGCTGCCTGTCTCGTTTTTGCACTTCCTGCTAGAGCGCCCCCCTGAGGGCTGAAGAAAGATTCATAGAAAAGCCGCATCTCTGTATAAGCCGCATGGTTCAAAGCGTGGGAAAAAAGTAGCGGCTTATAGTCCGGAAAATACGGTAGTACTTGTGTAGAAAACATGGTATTGGGACAGTGATTATGGATGCAATTATGCAATTATGGATCATGACATTGGAATGACACTGGCAATTGAGATTAAAATGATTGATGATCCAGACCTGCAGTGGCTCTAAATAACATACAGCTTATGGTAAGGGCTACCTTTGCCAATAAATGTTTACACATGTGATTAATAAAGGGATACATGAACATTTATGGAATGGAATACTTGTGCACAGGAATACATACAGCCATTTCTATAGGATATTTTGTCACGTACAAACTGCAAAATCCCAAGCCTTCATTGTAAATGGATGCAGAGTGAGATGAGGGCTGTGATTTGAGAGCGGAGATAGTGAGACGAGTGACAGATGGAGAGACAGATGAAAAAGTGAGAGAGGACGCAGATAAAGGCGGAGAGTGTTAGTTTACTGATTACCATCGTGTACAACAGATCAGACAACAGGCCTCGGAGGAGTTCAGTCCTTTACAACAGTAACAGAGCTGCCTCGTCGTATCACAGTTTAACACGATAAATGCCAGCCTCAATCTGTTTGGATTTAGAACTCTGATGGAGATAAGACATGCTCCACCTTTGTTATTTCATGTTAGGATCCAGGATTAGCATTGGTACAGCAGATACGTTTGATGTGAGACCCGTTCAAATCCAACTTAACACAGACATTGCCATAGGGTAAAGGCTTTGCAATTAATTCAATTCAATTATATTGGTATAGCCCAGTATCATAGTAACAAAATAGGGTTAGGGTTAGGGTTATAGGATACTATAATTTGCCATGTAACAGGGATATGAATAACTGAGTTTCTTTGAGGCATGTAAATGTCATATCTTGTGTCAAATATGATATCCTGAATATGGTCTTCAATCATACAGTGTCACAGCCATCAAGATACATAGATAGACAGATTAGATCCTTTTAAATTATAATTGCTTTCTCTCTTTGTAAATCTTTTTGGAATCTTGGTTGGAAGATCTTTCAGGCGAGCTTTATACATGACTTTCAAAATAATATTGATATAATTCATTCAATTTCAGTAGTTGTAACTGTGTGTAAATATTGGCTTTGTTGGATACACTGATTCTAATGACCCTTACAGCTCTTTCTTTTTTCTTTTTTTTTTTTTTTTTTTTTTTTTTTGGTGAAAAAGAAAAAGATTGGAATGACATAAATGTTACATGCACTTCCCCAAACTTTAACACTGTGGAATCGAAAGAACTAGAGAACTGTAAGAACTTTACAGTGTCACAAGGTTTTAACACCATATATTTCATATATAATGTATCAGCCAAGTCAATAAAACAATTATACATCCTTAACTGGCTTTACTTAAACAAGTCAAGGTCAGGTGTATGTACTTCCGTAAACTCAGTGGGATTTTAAAGTTAGAGTTTTTTATATCAACATTGAATATTTACCATTTAAGGCTGTTGTAGTGGTGTCTAAACCAAAGTGTAAATGAATAGTCTTGGTGATGGCTACATATGACTGCTGTGTGTTCAAAAATATGGAATCAAACTGTCTCTTGTAATATATTTGTAAATGATGTTGTGAAATGTAAAAAAAGAAATCCTGGAAATTGAGTTCTTAAAAGAGTGGAAACCCTGGCAATGCACAAACTAATGAGACATGGTTTTATTAATGTATTCCCATTCTTTTACTCTTCTGTCGTCAACATTCAGAGGCTCTTACACAGTTATAACCCCACTCTGCAAACAACACTACAACACACTAACCCACACTGATCTAATTGTATTTCAGCCGCTCCAGTGAAGTGTGAGTATAAATATTTGATGGAACCAGTGAGGGTGCTGGGACCAGTCCACAGTCACTCTGACCACAAATCTCTGCTTTAAATCAATGACAAACCACACAGGCCTTTTCACTCACACGCTTTGAGCCAGCGCTGGTTCAGTCTCTGAAGAGAGCAGAAGGGGGTCATCAGGGTTTACAATCACTATTGATCACAGCCCAGAGAGCTGTAGATTTTATCCCCCTCCTCTCTTCAGCTCCATGGCCGTGCCCTTGGCTTGTCACAGGCCTCTTTCAGACCTGGCTTTAAAACTAAACAATCTGGTTCTAATGTGTCTTAATACAAGTTGTGAATGCACTAAATATGTCCTGAATGTGTTCTGCATCAGATCTGAGGACACATTTGAAGGTGTATGGAATCAGACTTATGCAGATCAGAAATTAGCCATTTAATAGGTTTATCCAATCACAATAATGATGTTGATAAATGTATCATTGAATGAATGTTTAACTTGAAATACAGACGTGTAAATAAAGAGCATATACACAGCTATAGAGCATTCCCTCGTGGGTCTGTGCAGACAGGTTTCAGGGATATACCAGAGTTTGTGGACTATTTTTATGCCTAGGCTGGATTTATTAGACATTAGAAGTGTAACAGGGGAGTTTGTGTCAGTTTTCTCAGCTGGTGGTTGATTATGTAGTCATTTAATGCAATTAATGCAAGTGACACAAACTGAAAAGCAGATTTAAGCCCCATGCCTAAAAGGTCCCTGCTCCAACATAACCATGCTGATATTTGAAGGTGAGTTAGTTCTCCTGAGTTAAACCTTGCACATTTACAATGTCCTGTGGTTTAATCTAAAGTGCTTCTACACTTGTCACAACTTAGTTGGATCTCTTCATTGACCCTTACCTTTGCTGCTGCAGCTTCAGCCTCTGTCGTGTTTTGAATGTGTTCTCCTACATCGTGTGCATATCCGTGAGTGAAACAAAGCGCATCATTGGCTGATGCTGCTCATGTGCTGTACTGGTGGATGGTAACCATGTAGTGGCTCGTTACTGTCCCCTTTTGGGAATGGTGTAACAGCACATGATCTGTATTTCTTGGTTGGGTTGGCTGAAAATACTGTATTTTAGCACTTTAAAGATTGTGACTGCGAACTTGAAACTGCCTTTATATAAACAATACAATGTTCCTCTGTCCTCTTTAAACCCAGTGACACAGCTGACCCGTTAAGACTCTCTGAGGTTTCTGTGGTTGGTAGTGTATACAGATGTAGCTTAAGGTCTATACCACTTCATTTACTTTTAAAAAGACATCATCTCCGATAGTCACATTTAGTACTAATGGCTTTACAGGCATTAACAGTTGGTCACATTGAGAGCTCACTCTGATTATTAGCCCCAGTACAACAGAAAACTGAGTGAGTCTGTTGCGGCGTGTTCCTAATTGACATGTTGCTCAGAAGTGTGAACACAGCCAAGCTCCAGGAAAAGATCTTGGCTGCCACAACCTTTAGAGGTTGTGGCAGACAAAAGCCTGGTAAATGAACAAGCTTTATTTGCTTGTTTAGAAGCACCAGAGTCATGCTGAAGATACCGAGCAGGCAGCAACCTCCCAAACCTTTTAATGTAGACAGTGGATGTAGACAGTGATATACAGAGGGAGAATGGAAATAGCAAATACTACAGTGTGTGGAATAAAAGATGTGAGAGTTAATAATATGTTTAATGAAAATCCTACATATATAATTTATCTATTAAATAGTAAAAAATGAAAAGCAAAAACAGTAATATTACAATTACTCTTTATAAAGTCTGTAATTATTAATAGGCGTATGTCAGCGAAGTATTTGCCAGAGCATAATCTAGTCATTAATGAAAGCTTTTATATCAAGATGAGAAAACAAGACAGAAAGAGCTGTTTTAACCAATAAGAATAATAAGAAAGTGAGAACCAAGGACACACATATTTACCAGCCTCCAATACAACAAGAGAGAAGAGAGAGAACGGACTCAAATACTCACTCTGAAGGGGTCTCACTGTGGCTGTGCTTCAGATGGAGAGCAGAAGGGGGTCATCAGGCTTTACAATCACTATTGATCAGAGCCGACAGAGCGCTAGAGTTTATCCCCCTCGTCTGATCAGCTGCGTGGCCTTGCCCTTGGCTTCTCTCAGAGTGGCTCTTTCCCTCCTTTTACTAAAGCGAACCCAGTCCCTTCAAAATTTGAAATTCATGTTCCTGGTTTGTTGAGGCACTAGGCTGTTTTAAAATGTGTGGAGTTGACCGACCGCTGGTTGTATTCGATTAAAAAAGATGAGGCTTTACACAGAAATTTCAGTGCACTGTTGTTAAATAAATTCAGGGCCAAGCCGCTCAATATTTTCCTTGAACAAGCATTCACTCGACAGAATTTATGAGGAGATAGGGTTAGATTTGATCAGAGTTGGTTTGAACTTTTGGGAACTTTTGAATTCAACCATTCCTGTTCAAAGAAAGTCAGTGCAGCAAATGATAAGGATGTTTAGCTTAAAAAAATAAAAATAAAAAAATCTGCCTTTGAAAAACCGGAAACCACAATTCGACTGTATTTACACTTTGTTTCATACAATCTTATTTATTTTATTAGAGCAAATGGTAAATCAAAAATACCCGTATAGTTTAAATGGGGGTTCTTTTACTGACAACTGAATGACAATGACAATTAAAAAGTATGTCTTTGCAGATGTGTAAATTTGTGCAGTGAGTGATCCTATGTTAAGTGGCCAAAACATTCAAATATGTGAACAACTGGCTTCTGTTAAAGGACTCTGGTGTCTGTGGACATGTACAGGACACTAAATATCACAACAGGGACTGACTGTCTTTTTCATTAAGGCAGCCAAGATCTGCTATATTATCTGATATATCTGATGCTGGCCACAAATTAAAAATATAGTAACATCTTAAAATGTCTGTGAAGGTTTTAAGTCATCCAGGACATATTCAAGAAAAGGTTTCAAAAAAGGCATCTGGTGTTATGGATTCTTCTGTGTTGATCCATCCTCCAGTTGGAAGTCTGTCCAGTCACATCAGTTTAAGTGTTGTTGTCTGTTCCTTATCCTCAGGTGGGCTCTTTCTTCATGATAAACCTGTGCCTGGTTGTCATCGCGACTCAGTTCTCAGAGACGAAGCAGAGAGAGCACCAGCTGATGCAGGAGCAGCGGGCCCAGTGCTCGTCCATGTCCACTTTAGCGAGTGAACCGGGCGACTGCTACGAGGAGCTCTTCCAGCTGGTCTGCCATATGCTGCGCAAGTTAAAGAGGCAGACGATCTCCCTTTTCTACACACTGAGGGGAAAACCTCGAGGGTTTAGAGGGGTCGGACGAGGACGGGTCTCGGAGGACACAAGAGAAAGGAGAGTGAATGGAAGAGGGGGACAAGAGAAGAGGCCAGTGTCCAAACATGGTGCGTAAAAATCAAATCAAAGAGTGGTTTATTGGCAGCATCTGTCAGCCTGAAAATGTCACACACTTCAAATGTGTTGGGTTGTGTTTAACTGGGATTACAGCAAACATTGTCTAAAGCAATTTTTGAACTTATGGCATCACAACATTTATCTATATTTGTATTTCATTTTTGATTTACAATTAAGTCAAAACTTGATTGTTGTTGTTTTTATGTGTCCTGTTTGTCAGGTTATCTGCCAAATGTTGACTTGGGTAGTCAGTGCTGTTTCCTGATTCATCCTGCTGATGCTTAGTCCTTTTTTGATTATGATATAGCAAAAAAGCAAAGTCTGCCCAATCCCAATAATTTTATTTTTTTTTAAGTTCTAGTATTATATACAAGGATAAAGCAGTTTTCCATTTACCGTGCAGTTTGATTTTCACAAGAGTTGTAAGTTTGCAAATTCATGAAAATCTATCTTACGTACTGCTCCATCAAAACATTTGCTTCATACCACCAACAATGTGGCAGCACTGACAGTCCTGAGCATGTCCGGTGCATTGTACTATTACTAACGTAAACAAAATGGCGTTGCTCTGATTGGATGAAACTGAGATTACTTACAGATGATAAATCCAATCACCTACCAGGTGTACATAACTGCCCTTTGTAAATACTTTCTACAGAAGCCCCCCCAGATGGTTATGTGTCAAAGACACAAACCAGCCTGTTTTTTTATAACATGCCAGACTCAGTCAGCAGTTCTTTTAGTCGAGCGAACACACTTAGGCTGTTAACTGGACAGAGCTGATCATCATAAATGTTTGTTCAAATAAAGAATAGACTTAATGCCATACTTGGTTTCTCTGATTGGTACTGGTTCCTGGAAATCCAAGTCAAATTAACAGAGACCAGACACATTTTTCTGTAAAGAATAGAAAAAGCCATTTAAGATGGCTGGACAGTCTATTGTGCAGTGATTATCCAATTAAAGCCTTCTACATAAGGAACTAAGAACTCTTTTTGTGATGTTTCAGCAGTCCGCTGTCCACATCGGAACAGACCAGATGGAGCTGACTCCTCAGACCCCTGCTCACAGTGCACTAAGACTCTGGCTCTCACTGACGGAGCGGGGCCGGTTCGCAGTGGCCCCAGCGCCGAGGAAAAGGAGGGCTCTGTGGAGGAGGTGGAAGACAAGGACAAGAAAGACCAGGACGAAGCAGGGAATCATGGGAGATGTTGTCCAAAGCAGAGCTGTAGGGAGCTGTGGCACAACACAAGGATGAAGCTATGGGCCATCGTGGAGAGCAAGTATTTCAATCGAGGAATCATGATCGCAATTCTCATCAACACCATCAGCATGGGCATAGAGCACCACGAGCAGGTACGCACAAGGGTTGACTGTCACTTCTATATATTTCACGGTTTTAATTTCAACTGTGCAACTGTTTTAGGCCAACTTTTAAGTGCACTACAGCAGAGTGAACACTTTAGATTCTACGCAAGAAAGTCATGGTCACAACATTTTTTTCTTGTGGAAAACAGATTTAACTATTTAATAAGGCAATTCTTCCAGAGCAAATTAAACAGCAACTGTGTCCCTTAAACTGAATAAAAAAATAGGCAGGGTTAATTAAACCTGACCTGTTGAGCCATGCAAGTTCATCGTTGTTATTATAAAGCTAGACCTTAGCATATTTCAGAACAGGGTTGGATCAGTTGCAGACTACTGATGCTAAAGGCCATAAAAGGTTCATAAAATATTAGTGGAACACATTGCTGTTTAACGACTGTCACTAATTACAGCCAGAGTAGAATTTCAATACAATGACTTGAAAAAATTGCTCTAAAAGTACATCTTCGAAGCTAGTCACAGGTTGCAAGCTGTCAGGTGTCCCAGTGTGAGGTTAATTAGCCTGGTTAATCATCTCAGAATCTCGTGAAACAGATGAACATTTTAAGACAACAAAACCAGAATTATAACAAAAAATTAGGACTGCAACAATACCACTTTTAGGTATGCGTTGTTACGAATGAGTGCTTATTAATGACGACTACGTACAAATACTAAATATTTATGAACTATACTCTAATTTCAGAGTCAAGTTGATTATCAGTGACAGTTTTGAAGGAGAGCGTTTTTGTGCCTCTTGACTTTAACTGAGCATGATTTGCGATTGGCTCTACTTGTTTCATCATCCTTCAGAGTAAAATCTTTCCAAAAAGTGCTTTATTTTTTTAACTTACAAAGTCTTTTCTTACTCAGTCCACTGTATGGTCAGTGGTCCCTCACAGTGACTCTCTTCTTGTTTCTCACGTTGTCAGTTAGGCATAAAGCTCACTGTTTTGTGTTTCTGCTCATACATACACTCTTCTTATATTCCCCTGTAAATCTTTCTCACAGCTCACAGCGTCGTGATAACTGCCTGGAGGCTACAGCTGAGCGACTGTGACCCAATCGCCAAAACATCCTCCCAATTGCGATGTCTTTCTATCAATATTTCCCTCTCGCAGTCGGCCACTCAGTGCCGCTGCTGCAGTTAGTGGGCCGTCTCTCAGCTCAGCTCCGGATAAAAATAGAGACAAGCAGAGCGACTTAGTTTCTTTAATGGGGTGGAAAAACTGAGTGGGAATGCCAGTGTTTCTGTAGCCTGTTTAGCAAAGGCCACTCTGTTGGAACAGTGACATCCCAAGCTTTAAGTGTCAACGCTGTGATCAAGCTGTGCTTCCTGGTAGTCCCTGTCTCAGTTTATCTGCTAGGATCAGAAAACCACTGTGCAAAAAAACATCAAAAATCCATAGTTTCAGAAGGCAGTCCACCGCATTTTATTCCCAAACAAATGATTATAGCATTGCAGGTTGTGTATTATAGGAGAAATACGCTGTTTCTAGTATGAACACATGACCAGATTCATAGAAGGAAGCCATTATTTCTGGTAACACTGTTTCATGATAAGGATGTGAGGTTTTTTGTGAACTGAGCGCAGCTAAAAATTGTTGACTTACATGATCAGCCATAACATTATGACCACCTAGAATAAAGACGATTGCAACAAAACAGCTTTGGACCTCTCCCACTAAAGCTTTTCTGCAGATGCTCTGAGCCGGTCATCCAGTCTCACAGTCACTATATTTACATAAACAGCTCAGGTTAGTTATGCTTATTACTCAGACTCTTCTACTGCCAGGTCCATGTATGCAGGGAATCAACCTTTCCGTTTGCTTTATTACTACCCCAAGAAGAGGTCTTTAAAGACATCAGGCCCTGTGTGGCCCGTTTTTGCTGTGTATTACTTTAAAAGTGAGGAATGAAGGAATAATCAGTAAGTGTCAAATTGGACAGAGGGATGGGGCTTTTTGAACACAATTAACCAAAACATTCTGGTAATGTTTATTATGCTTATCTAAAGAGTCATCTGTCAGAAATGGTGTCACTATGGACTCTGATCTTAACCTTCAAAAACATACTTTTAGCATATCAACAACTGCTTTTTATCATCTTAGAAACATAGCTAAGATCAAATATCTGTCGTCCAAACCTAAGGCAGAGAAACTTGCTTTTATTTCTTATAAACTGGATTACTGCGATGTACTTTATGCTGTACTGTCAAAACTATCAATAAAGAAGCTCCAGTTTGTCCAAAACATCATGCTAGAAGTTTAACAAGAACAAAAAATGTAAAACTGAGAATTGATTTTAAGTTTTAAAAATGTTTTTTAAATTTTGACATCCACTGACTCCACTCATCCCATACCCATCCCAGTGCACACTGAAGGTCCTGGTTTTGATGAAGCCAATCGGTCTGGATCTGCAAAAGGCAGAGATGATCCTGTGGTCCCAGAGTGCAGCCTATATTGTTTATTGTCATACATATAATTTGGCTTAAGATCTGCACTGCTCCCTTTTGCTCACAGTTGTATCTCTTCCATTTACCCGTTCAATATTGCATTCAAGTTCAATTTAGGATGCATGGAAAGTCTTTTGCTTTTTATTGCTCTCTCTATTACAACATGTCAAACCCCCACGATTTTATTTTACAACATACATCAGCCTCAACGCAGAAACCACTAGTCTTCAGATGTGTTTCCAGTCTGCTGTAATGAGTCGGCTGTAATAGATCTCCGGGGGCCGCTGAGGCTTGTTGGCTGGTCTGCAAACAGCGGTCAGCCATCACATTGTTAGCGCCGCTGGTGGAGACGCATCATTAGCCTGTGTTTTCACTCCACTAAGCGCTCATTAGCACCGACAAACACTCACAGTCCCACGGTATACAGCCCGGCGCCAGAACAAATACATCAGCGCAGGCCGAAATGTGAATGCTAAACGCAGGGCCATCATTGATTCTGTGAAATGTCAGAAAGCGGTGAAGTTACAGCTCGATGGATGCAGGATGCGTAATGACTCGGCCAGATTTAGACCTATGTCTGAGTTTCTTTTTCTCAGGAAAGGCAGAGAGATTGTACAAATGGCTCACTTATTCAAATATAGACATCCTGAAACTAAAATAAATATGGTCGATTGTTCTTGCCAAACTCCACTTCACAAGTGACTAATTACTTGAAGTGTGACTAAGTGCTAATTTTATCAGTCTGTAAATTAACAATTACTTCCAATATGGATAAAAAGTACTTTCACGCCTGTCTAAACTCTTGAATGTGTTCACACTTCTATTGCATTTCTTTATTTACCAATTAGTTATCTTGGACAATATATTACCTTTGAAAACCTCTCAAATGCTAAAAGATCTGTGCAAATATACAGTGTTATAATATTGCCTTCTTTTTCCTTATGTTTTGTCTCTCTTTCCCATCCTTTCCAGCCTGATGAGCTTACTAACGTTTTGGAAATCTGCAACATCGTCTTCACCAGCATGTTCTCTCTGGAGATGATCCTAAAAATCACAGCTTTCGGCTCCTTCAGCTACCTGAGAAACCCCTACAACGTCTTTGATGGGATCATTGTTATTATAAGGTATTGAAAGCACTTGCACTATATCTGGACTTTAAGTGTAGACTGCAAAAACAAGTCTCAGAAGTAAAATGTCAATATATGAAAGTTATGTAGTCTCTGGCTGCCCCTAACCCCTCAATAACTATATTGGACTGCAGTAAAACAAAAATAGGACCGCAGAAAAGATAAGTAATATATTTTAAACATTACAGAGCAATTTTTTCTGGTCTGTTTATCCTGTGATGCGGGGGCCTCACCTGGTAAAGTGCATGAGACACCAGAGTTCAATTTCAGGCTCTGGTCTTTTTGCTTCGTGTCATTCCTCTCTCTCATCCTGTTCCCTGTTTATCTTTACTGACTTGATTAAAAAATAAAATATAAAAAGTTTGCTAGAGTCTACAATAAACTCTGGCAAGACAGGCTTGTAAGTGATACATTTGTATTATGCAGTGGTGGGCCGTCAGGGCCAGCAAGGCCTTCTCTGCTGGCCTAAACATGCTCAGAAAGGTACATTTATTTTATTTTTATAAATATGTAAACAAAATTATTCTCTATTCTCTGTTCTCTTTGTGTCATATTAAATCCACTTAGTTGAGTGGCTTCCGATGTTGTTTATTATGGAGTTTTTATTCAATTATATTTCAGCTAGTTTGTGTTGTTGACCTTCAGAAAAAAACAGAGCAGGCCCCTGTGCACTGTAAGTGAATGGACACAGTCAGTTGCAATAGCCAATCAGATCTCAATTCAGCATACCAAGGCCAGCTAGAAGGTCTTACATTAAACTGGACATGTACATGTCCTGTGATTGGATAAGCACTTGCTAGAGCCTTAAAGGCGGCAATTTGCAGAATATCGAACTAAACCCGGAGATCCTCATAATGGCTGAAGGAGGAGAAGAGACTGATCTGGTTGCAGATCGCTGGTATTATGTCTTGACGCATTAATGACTGGATTATTGCAACTCTTTCTTGCCTAAAGGGGCTTCATTAATAGCAACTTATTATGTGGCCACAGACAATTGTGTCTCAGTCTTGTTTCATTTAAACGTGTTTTCTACAGTTGCATGACATGTTGCACTATTCAACTCTGACAAAAAACTATTTCTATTTTGGATCTAATCCCATTTAGTGACTAGGGCTATTTTCACAATTTTTTCTCACAGATTTTTAAGTGCCTAGCTCAACTAGCTTTTTAAAAAAAATCAGATGCATGTTTTATTTTGAAGAAAAAATTAAAGCCCAACTTAAAGAGAATCAAAGAATAGTTAAACTAAATTTAACTTAGTTTTTAATTCACATTCATCTATATATGTTGTTGTTTTTTAATTTGACACAACATGTGGACTTATGGCAGAGCCCTGACTTTGCCTTTCGGTTTCTACTGTACACGGATGATGAAATCTAGGTGCAGTTACGAAAAAGATATTGCAAAGTCCAATTATTCCTGCCACGCTTTGTCAGATTGTCACATTTCCTTTGCCTGAGTGCAGTGGATGCCGAAGCTTCCGCCGGCACCACACACGCTTACTCTTTTGTTGTGTTGGCCCCTGCGGCTTCAGGTGAGCGACTGCGCTTTGATCTGCGGCTGTTTTTACCCCTTCATCTGCTTGAATGTCTTTGTGTGTGATCCCCATTACAACCTTGGATCAAATACACATCAAAGCAGCCGTCACAGAGGCGTGTTGAATGAGTGAATGTGCGTTTGTCTTCTCATCTCTTCACCTTCATCTGCCTGAATGCCCTCAGTTATTCACAGAGACGCTTTCTTTGTACAAGTGGTTCGTTCGCCCCTAAACAAAGCCGGTGCTATTTTGATGTGACGACCTTTGATGGACACCTCCATTAGTGACGAATATGTTGTATGTCTGTGCATATTAAATATATGATATAATCAGGGTTTTTTTACTTGTTTGCATTTGGATTACTGTGTTAAACATTTATTGTGGAAACATTGAAATTTGCAGAAACGCCACAAATTTCCAAACATAGCTGGCTCTCTTCATGTGTTTATTGTCAGTGTTAAACATAATTGTTGTAAATGCGATGTCTCTTGCTCATGTAATTTGTATCTGCTGTGCTCTTGTGTGCAGTGTGTGTGAGATCGTGGGCCAGTCCGACGGGGGTCTGTCAGTTCTGAGGACTTTCAGACTGCTCCGAGTCCTGAAGCTGGTCCGGTTTATGCCGGCTCTGAGGAGACAGCTGGTGGTCCTGATGAAGACCATGGACAATGTGGCCACCTTCTGCATGTTACTAATGCTCTTCATCTTCATCTTCAGGTGGGTTTTATATACAGTCTGTGGGAAAACTGTGACCCCAATACCATTCAGCAAGACCAAGTCACAAAAAAAACACGGGGAAAAAACTTTTTTTTTTTTTAAGGGGGAACGTTTAAAAATCAAAACAGCCAAAGTTTTTAACCAATTCCAGACTCATGGAGGTTGAGCTTTGGTGACTGAGGTTTTCATTCAATCCCAAGAATGGACTAATCTATCAGTTGTGGTCTTGGTTGGTCTTTATGTGTGAGACAAGACCAAGACCTTCACAAAATAGTCTTAAGATTGGTCTCAAAACCAAGACCAGTGTCGAGTACTACATCATTATGTAGCAGCACATCATCTACTGCTATAAATGTGAATTTGTGGCCCATATACCATGCTAACTACAGTTTACCCTCATGTTTACCTAGTTGCCTACTTCTGGCATGAACCATTTTTGTGCAATCTTCTACAATTATTTGATGTCAGGAGTTCAGAGAGGAACAGAAATGAGGAGACCAGATGTAAAGTTCAATCAGGTGTAGCTTCTGAGCTCAGGGACAGACAATCATCTGCTGAAAATGTGTGGCAGACGGATCTCTGACCACAATCAGTAAGAATGAATGGCTTAAGTACAACATTATTTGTCGGCCTCTCTGTCGACATGCTCTGCTCCTGTATGATTGTGTCAGCTGCTGCCACTGAAGGTCAAACTGTTGCTTTTAGCCTCCAAAACTGAGCAAAATAATGAGCAGAGTCATAAAAATGGGGTTAAATCTTAACAAGCAGGTTCTGTGAAGCAACAGAAGTAGAGCTGTGTTACTTTAATCTGAAAAAGCAGCTATTTGAGGCTCAGGGTCATTCAGTACAATTTAAATGGCTGACATTTGACTGGAGTGTGATGTAGTGTTATATTTAATACTGTATTAAGAAGCTATTAAATCCTGCTATTAAACAGAAGAAATAATAAAAATAATCTGTCCTTGTTGTTTCAGTATCTTGGGGATGCATATATTTGGATGTAAGTTTAGTCTGAAAACAGAGACTGGAGACACTGTACCGGACCGGAAGAACTTTGACTCTCTGCTCTGGGCCATCGTCACTGTTTTTCAGGTAAAACACAACTTCACTACTGTACGAATCCAGATCACTCTAGTTATGAATGTAGTTTTTTTTTCCAAAGGCACTGTATATATTCATAACTCTCTGATCAGTCTTGTGTTAGTGTCTTGGAAATATACTTATTTGCCCTTTGAAAAATTGTAATTTTTCTCCAAATTCATTGTTTTTTGGCATTTTATTCAAAGATTATCACAGTGTATTGTATTTCTTTTTGTCCAACTACTATGTCCTCTCATGCAGACTACTACTGGTCACTTTTTTCACTCAAAATGTTGCACACATATTTAGATACTGGGTCACAAGCTTATTTCTGGACCATATACATTCTTTTTTTTTTTTACCAAGCAGTGCAACTAATTTTGCCAAATTAAATATATCTGATATGTTGTCTAACTTTTGAGAATACCACATAATTGCTCATAGCTTATTTATATTGTGTATATCATTAACATATCCATGGATTTTTGGAATAAGCTTGTTTAATATAGTTTAAAATTGTATATTGCTGCTCTGTAAAATCATGGCAATATAGGGACAATAGCATGTTCATAAATTCTGTCCTGTCATAATTATGGTCAATTACAGTACTTTCCATAAAATACTCATCACATTATAACCATGCTGACTTGAGATAATACTAAGTAATTAAGCATAATAATTAAGTTTATTACTCCATTATTACCATGCTGCTCTCACCGATTAAGAATTTAAGGTGCTACCATTTAGTTATAAAAAATAGAAAATAAAAAATGAAAAGGCAAATCAATAATAGTCTTAGTGCACTCAAGTAAAAACACATTAGTCATTAATCTTTGTGTTGTGATGCTTACATTTGATTCAGTGCCTGATTGTTTTAAATAGATCCTGACTCAGGAAGACTGGAACGTGGTTCTATACAACGGGATGGCAGCCACGTCTCCTCTGGCGGCTCTTTACTTTGTGGCCCTCATGACTTTTGGAAACTACGTCCTCTTCAACCTCCTCGTGGCCATTCTGGTCGAGGGCTTTCAGGCCGAGGTAAGGATTAATACACATCTGTATTAGGTGTCTCCGAGCTTGTTTCCACTCAGCAGTAATTGTCCTGTTTTTGGCAAACCCCTGATGGGGGGGACCCAACATGGACTGGTGTGTTGTGAACTATGGCCTCTAGCTTCAGTTCATTCTTTATTCAGACCTCTGTGTGTTGTGTTTTTATTTTATGCAAATGCAGCTCTGCAAGCCCTTCCTCCATATATATATCCTCCTCCTCTCTCTCTCTCTCTCTCTCTCTCTCTCTCTCTCTCTCTCTCTCTCTCTCTATATATATATATATATATATATATATATATATATATATATAGTGGGGCTATGGCCTCCCAACAGCTGCCAGCCCAGTACCTCCCAAAGTCAAGTCTGCACACTGCTCCCTTCCTCGGCTGTGGCTGGCTCCTCCAGCTGAAAGCTGTGCCTCTTTAAATTGTCATATGCCTCCCAGGCTCTGGTGTATGGACGTGCTTCAGTTTGCCAGTGAATCCTCTTCTCTTTACCTTTCTTTCACACTTCTTTTAGAATCATCTCCTTCATTGAGAACTCCAGGAAATGTATAATAATGGGGCTCAGAGGTGATTCAACTCTGGGGTTATTTGTCAGTGACCTTTGAGTGCATTAAATTTTCAAATGAAAGTCTTAGGATAGTTTCAACTGACTCCTCAAGAGCTTATCAATGGAATTTGAATTGAATTTGTGCTGAAGTATTCTGTGTTGCTCAAGACAGGATCATAGCACCTCCTCCACCTTCTCCACCTGTTCTATGCAGGTCTCCACCTCATCCTCTGGCTACATTACAATATTGTTCAGTTTGCCATTCATTACTTGATCCAACATGTCGATATTTAGTTTCAGTCGTTCATTATAAAACTAAATTAATTGGTGGCGGGCACAAACAGAGGCAATGTTGAGCATTTTTCCACCATTAAGGTCCCCTCCATTCTAGGGATGCCCAAGTCTTACTTCCGTGCTGTTTTAAGTTTTATTATGTTGTTGTATAGTTTAGAGCTGAGACCTTTTATGAATGGACTCAGGGACATGATCCTGTCTATTGTGGTTGACTCTCTTGTAGCAGGTGCCTAATCTGAAGATAACAGGAAGAAGTCTGAATTAGGGAGATCAGATTTCTCTTTCAACTATGTGAATGACACTATGCGGTTGTCTATGAAGTGTCTAGAGGTGGTTTGAAGAAATGGGGTTCTGAAACAGCAACACATTTTAAGTGCACAAAAGGGAAAAATGCAACATCAGGTACTTTTTTAATAGGCTCCAACCAAGTGAGGTGAGTGAATCAGCAACTTGTGTGTTGTTTTTTTTGTTTTTTTTTTGAGTTGATGTCTTGCTGCTTTCTTTTCATGAATTTCAAAACAATACACAAACCTTTATGATCTTTACCTGAACCATTCTGTGCCGTACTGAGATGACCTGTAACTTACTGCTCTGTGGAAATGAGCCCCAAATAAATGGTTTCAATGAAGCATTTAAACCAGTGATATACTTTAATGAGTGATGGGTGCATTCATAGTTGATCACCTTCTAATGATAAAACTTTGATTCACTTTGTATCACAAGATGTTTAAGAGCATATTTGATTCAGTAAAGGTCATCACAGACATTATTATCCTTCACAAAGCCTGAATAGATTTGCATAAACTGTGATATGGAGTGTTTTTCAGCAGCACTCACCCTTGTAGACAACTGACATCCATCTGTCGGCCCATCGAGGACAGAGGACTTTAACCTTTGGACAGAGATAATAAAAGCCTCTGCCTTGTGTTCAGTGAAAAGGAACAGACTTACAGCTCATACAGCATCTCAGCTATTAAAACCCTATTATATCAATAACATATTACTTAACTGTGTTTCTGAAATAAAGCAAAGTCTGAAAACATACATGAAGATGATCAATAAAGTAATTTTAGTGAGGCTTTTGTTGAAATAATCAAGCAGATATCGGTCTAACATAGAGGCTGTTTTTGAAACAATATCTCATTCCATCACTACTAACTCAGAAATGTCCACAGATGCGGTTTACTCCATTTTGACACAAAACATTATCTTCCTTTATTTTATTATTTAATATTTTTGGTAGAGAATGTTTGTTTTGTTTGTGTTGGCATTTCTGATCATGTCGGCATAGGTTAATTGCTATTATTTATTAACCTTGGCTGCAGCTGGATTCTCATGAAATTTGTGAGTTTACAAACTCACTAAAATCCATCTTGAACTGCTCCAAATAAAGTAGTGATGTCTGAATTGTGACCAAACTGGGCCGGTGTGTCCAAAGATGTATGTACTGAAAGGTATGGCTGTGGTTTGAAGATGTAGTGACAGCTTTACCATTACAAAAGTAAACAATATTGCACTGTTCTGATTGGATAAAACTGCAGTTGTAAATCCAATCACTGACCAGTTATTCATTTAAAGTACCTGCTCTTTAGCAAATGCTTTCAACAGGAGCATGCCCAGATGGTTCTGTTCTATCAGCTTTATCTGGCAGAGTCAGGTTAATTATTTATGTAGAAAAAATTCACAGATTTTATTAATGTTACAACTCGAGTGAAATGAAAGGGATCACTGTCTGGTTTAGCATACTTGGAGGATGACCAGAAATTCTTGTCTCTGTTTCCAGGTGGCATTAAAAAAGATCCCAGTACCAGTTCATCACACAAAATCTGTACTCATTTACCTCAGACTTCTGGAAAATCAGACAAAAACCTTGAGAAAACATGACACAGTTTATTCACTTCCCATGACTGGAAACTAGTTCACGCTTTTTTTTTAAATTTCATTTGTAGCAATAGCTAAGTTTCACATTGTCAGTGTTGAGTCAGATTTGTTCTTGGTGCAGGTTGGACTTGGGGCTGTGCTTTGTCACAGATTCTGTTTATGATTTTTTTGAGCAGAATTTATGGGAAGCCATTTTGGTACCACAGGCTCTCACCTCTGTTTTTTTGTTTTTTTGTTGTTGTTGTTTTTTGGGGGGTTTTGTTGCGGTTGATCTGTCCTGTTACCTCATTGAACCGTCTGTACTAGTGTGAAGCAGCCAGGATGAGAACCACTACTTTTAATTCCAAGGCCATGGCTCTTAGTCAAAAAATGAATAATTAATTCAAGATGCTGAAATTAGTTTCCTCTGCAAAGTGTCTGGCACCCCCTCAGAGTTTAGTTTAGTGTTTGAGACTTAGACAAATTGTTTTGATCTTTCCTTTCATTCATAGTGAAACAGCTCAGCAGCTTCTTTTGTCTCCATTTCATTCACCTTTTTCTCATCATGCTCTTTGTCTACCACTGCTGTTACACTCCAGAGAACAATTTACAGCAGACTTCCACCTTAAAGACTTACAGACATCCCATTAGTCCTCACCTTTCTGGAGGGCTGCGTCTGTTGTTGGATGAACTGGGTCTAGTGCTGTAGACCAGGCCACACTGACCATGACATCCAGAGTGGATTAAAGCATCATTTCCACTGCTGCTAAAATGTAATAACCCCTGTTGTGTGTATTTTCAGGGGGACGCCAATCGTTCTTATTCAGAGGATGACCACTCCTCTTCCAACTTTGATGAAAGCGAGAAACACGACTCAATAAAGTTGTCTGGTGAGTTACTGACATCTTTTTCATTCTGAAGCAGCTGAAACATAGCCTTTTTTCACCAATATCTCTGAATCTTTTATTTAGTTTATTATTTTTACTGAAGGTAAATACAACATTTCTCTGTTTTAGTCTTCCAAAATCCAATGAAATGTGGGCTCTGTGCCTTTGCTACTTTCCCTGTATGTAACTTAAAACACTACCATTTTTGCTCATTGCCCATTAAATACACAGTGAATAAGACATAGAAATATTGCTGATCGAGTCTTTAAATCACTTCTTACAGTTATTTAACCAAAGATGTGGCAGACCAAAGCTATAATGCATTTACTGTAGCAGGCCTCAATCACTGACATCTTTTCTCCAACCACAAACCAGTCTAGTGCTATATTTTTTCTCTTTTTTGAAGCACAAGATCAACACTGAAGTAGACACTCGCTAATGCTCACTTTTGCTGACCTGGACTGATGCTTATGGCAGTGTGACATGCATCAGATGTCAAGCCTAATTTATACTGCACATGAAAGCTGGTTTTTGCCCATTACTCCTGAAAACAGTTTTCCATCCAGTCAAATCATGCATTGAGTTTCGTGAGTTCATCTAATGATCTGAGCTGGTTTTAAATACCTGTGTTATTGTGAAAAAGTTATGGCAAATTAAAGAAATGTACTTTGAACAAACTGATCTTAATGAACTCTCATTGAGTTGTACACTCTGGTCGTAATAACAATAGGCTTTGAGTTGACAGTTATGGACGATACTCATAAATCTAGAATTGGGTCTCGGGCTTTACATGTTGTCAATGGTGCTATGCAAAAAGTAATGGTAAAAGTATTCATTCAGACATACAGGCCTGAGCTAATACTTTCCATTAACCAGATTGGTTATGCATTCAGTCCAAAGTCTATCCTTCCCAAATATTGGAGTTAAAACAAGACTCGTGTCATGTTTTTTTTAGGATTTGTTCATGTTGAATATAAATCTGTTGGTCAAAATCCAATCTGGTAGTGCACTCTCTCCACTGAGTTTTATTCAAGTGCAGCCAAGATGTACTTTATCAAAAAGTAAGATATATATACTGTAGGTTCCAAAGTCTTACAAGGAAAATAAACAAGCTCTGCGTTTATTCAGTTTCAGTCTGTTCACTCTAACAGGACACAGCTTTTATCAGGGTCGGATCCAAATGTTTTGAAGTAAACTGTCGGACCTCTTTAAATGTCTTTTCTTACCTTTTGCTGTTTGATTTTCTTTATCCTTCCCTGTAGGATGTTGTTTGCCCAATCATGTCATTACACATAATTTAATATATAAAAATCACTTATTAGCATACCGTTTTTTTTTCATAAATGGATTACGATCATTATTAACGGGTTTAAAAAAATCTTATAGGAAAAAGGGCCAACAGTGACTTGTTGCTTGGTGAATATTAAGATACTAAAAAGAAACATGCACCCTTCAAGTTATGAAGCTGAAGATCAGTATGGGCTCTCTATTTGGCAGGCAACAAGTCCCAACTTTTCTTAAGGATAAGCAATTAATAAACATCTAGTAGATTGTAAACAGGTGTAAATCATTTGTTTTAGTGTTATATCATATGTAGTATTAGTGGAACATGAAAAAAGAGGGCTCACCATGGCACTTTTTCCCACAAAGAACTAATTCAGGATTTAATAGATATATGTAAAACAGACTAAAAACACACTATAAACACACAAAAAACAGACAATAAACATGTAATAATAAAATTGATTTGTGAAAAGGAGTAAGTACAAAGCTATGTTTAGGTAAAATGCTTTGAAATGCATGTAAATACAGTCAGAGTTTAAAGTGGAATAGAGAGGCATAAACATTACTACAGTATCATTTAGTCTATTCAGTACAAGCAGATGTGTCTCCAGGGCTAACTGTTGTTCCACTCTCTCAGATCCCCGAATCTGTACGCTGACCCCTAACGGCCATCTGGAGCTGGGGACAGTGTCGGGCCCCAGAGGCTCTTACTCGTCTGAGAGGAGGAGCTTCGGAGAGTCCAGGAAGAGCAGCGTGATGAGCAAGAGCAGCCTGGAGAGACGCTCTCTGTCTCTGGTACTGTCACATTCACTGCGTCGTACCAGTTCGTCAAAATTTGCTTTCATGTCCTTTTTCAATCAACAACAACCAGTCTCAGTTAGCTTTTTGCCCAGTTAATGCTACACCACTGACACAACATAAAAAAGAGCTGCCAAACTGAAAAGCACATGGATAATTTGAATGAGGCGAGCATAAAGGGGCTTTATTGGAGCATATAGAGGAGGAAAAGCCGATTTTAATGTTTGTCAAAAAATAAGAAAAACTTATGGGGACCTAGTTTGCTAAATTATATTAATGTTGAAGCAATGTCAGTGTTCACACTTTTTTTAAACAAGGAAACTAACACCTGTATTGCAGACAAAGTGCATATGGTTTGACAGATTTTCCACTGTGTCTCTGAGTTTCAGGGCACATCTTGTAAGGACACATCACACCAGAACGCGAATTTACATCTAGGATATTAATAGAATATTTAGAAATAGTTAAGAGTTTCATGTGAGTTTTACTTTTAAAATTTTATTTATTTAGTTAATTAATTAATTGTTTATTTTATATTTTGTTGATTTTTGGTGGTGTTTTATAACCTGACTCCACCAGATAGAACTGCTCCACAGAACACAGTCTATTTCTCAGTAACATCTGGGAAGGCTCCCGTTGAAAGTGTTTGCAAAAGGGAGGCACCTTCTGTCAAAAACTTGGTGTTGATTGGATGAAGCACCGAATAGTATCCGCTTACCATGAGGTTTCTTTAGTCAATCATAGCAACGATATGACGTGACACTCTTTCAAAGAAGAACTACTTTCTACTTCTGATAAAAATGTTTCAATAGCAGCATCAATGCTAACCTCTTTCGTCGTAGCCATGTTGATAATAAAGAGGAGAAGACAGTGCTATTTTCTTTCGTCAAATTAAAAACCCGCCTCTACCTGTTAGTGCTGTAACACCACAGTTCGTCGACTCAAGCGGTTTGGTTGGCGCAATACAAGATGGATTTACAAGAGTTTTGGAAACTCCCAAATCTCGTGAGAATCCACCTACAGCGCAAGGTTAGGTGTTTTATTATATTTTACAGAAATGTTGTATGATGATAATATAACTAGTATAATTCAACCATTCTTGTTAAAAAAGGTGACAATCTTTGACAGAAGTTAATTAGTCACAAGTTTATTGCCAGATAAACAGGCCAAATTTCAATTTCTACTGGATGAAACCAACAATGGGACCTTCTAGTGGCTTAATTATATCTTTTTCTGTTTGTCAGAACATTTACAACAAACCCATGTTTATTCATTATTCATATTTGGCACCACCTGGAATTAGTGACTAATATTTTGTAACAAACATAACCTGATCTAAATGTTTGATTTGCTGCCTGAAACTATTGGCCAGTAGAAACCAACCCAGTGTAACTGAATTCTAGTTTTGTTATAGCAGTCCCCAGACCTGGAATAGGCATTAAGAAATAGACAACTTGTTGAAAAGATGCACTAATCAAACCTGCCTCCACATATTTTGGAGAAGGGTCTGGCTAGGCTCATTATTACGACAACAGGCTCTGTAGAACTTTGTTAAATAAAATAATCCAGTCAGCGGTGGACAGTGGTGAACCCAAGAGGCAGCAGCAGTGGTGCCATTAAAACAACAGCACTGAAACACTATTGCACATTCAGAGCTGGCAGCAAAACAACTAATTAGGCCCAAAAACAACACATAAAAGAGTAAAAGCACAGGTCAACTGGAGTTTCTTTACAAAACTGACGTCTCCAATGAATGTGTGGATGGTGTTGTGGTCGAGGTTGAAGGCTGCTGTTCCAAAAACAAAGAAAAATAAAGAGAATAGCGATAGTAGGAGCAGACATCATCTAGAGTTAGCCTTATTCTCAGTACTCTGTGAGTTAATCTATAATAAACTAGGCTAAAGGATGGTTGAAGGATGAGGTTTTCAAAAATGTCCATAGGCAGTTCAGGAGGTGTATGTTCTGCTTGGACTTTTCTCCAAGAACAAAGACTTGTACTTTGGAAAATACTGCAATCAGTTTCACTTTATGAACAAAGATTCTTTTATTTTAATCCACCTCAAGAAAACAATAATGTACAGTGGATAAAAAGGATCACTTCTGCAAATGGATTGTAATATAGCTCGGAAAATGTGTACAGTCAAAGGGCTTTACGGACTGTATAAGACCAACACTGTATACCATCCATCAAGGCAAGTAACAATAATAATTTTTTTTTAAAACAGCAGGGAAAAAAGATAAACCTCAGAAGGAGGATCCACTTCCAGGACGGACAGAGATGTGTCCAGGACAGATACGCATTGCATTCACATTTAGAGTACAGTGGTCCCTCGCTATAATCGTGGTCTTGCTGTTTCGCGGATTTTTTTAGTGCAATTTTGCATGCTTTTTTTTTTACAGCGTATGAACACGCATTGTGTTCTGCGTCCTGATTGGCTAAGGGAGAACTCGCGCATTGTGTTCTGCGTCCTGATTGGCTAAGGGACTGTAGACCATTGTCAATCAATCTCCTCCGTGTCTCCTGTACAGTACAGAATGCGTTCGGCTTGCCAAATTTACATAAATGTTCGATCACTAGCAGTGTGACTCTGAAGTGCTGTATGTTTGCAAGTTTTCTCCCCGACAAAACCCACAATGTCGACGAAACGTTCTGCACCGACAAAGGCACCTGCGGTCGCACCCAAAAGACAGAGGAAGATGCTAAGGTTTGAACTTTGAGAGTGTTTAAACAAGAGAGAAATGTGAGGAAATGTTAATGCCTGAGAAAAGTGTATAAATTGTGTGGTGAGGGGTTTTACAGCCTTAAAACATATATAATAATTGTAAAAAATGAAGCTGACTACTTCACGGATTTCGCCTATTGCGGGTTATTTTTGGAACGTAACCCCCGCGATAAACGAGGGACCACTGTAGTCCATTGTATAAATTAATGATAAGTAATATAGTCCATATAATATCAGCATGAACAGTTTATCCAACTGAGCGAGAGGACCTGGGGTCGGGGGGACAGAGGGACAACTTGTGAATAGCAATAAACTAAGCACACATGTAAACAAATATTATAAACACATTGTAATAAAAAAAAAAAAGAGGAGGACAGACAGAGCCAGATGATAGAAGCTCAGTGTGTCATACTTCCTCCAGCGTCTCAGCCTAGAGCAGCTCAGCTCATGTAGAGATGGCTGTGCCTAATAATGGGCTGCGATGTGTATTCCCTATTCCTACATGTCCTGACCATAAGCCCCTTAAAAAAGGTAGGTCTAAAGTAATGCAAGAAAAACTACCCAACATTAGCTACACAGATGTAAAGTACAGCAAAGTAGCTTTCTAAATTGCAGTATACTGTGATGAGGCTGTATTGTTACCATGAGAGGCTCTGGCACAAGTTTGGCGACACAATACACAGTGCTTTATATTTACCCGATAGTGAAAATCTACCTCAACCGTGTAAAACTGTGATAATGTTTCTCTTGAGTGATACTTAGTGCGTGAGTAAACCCAGAGTATTATTTCCAGCCTGTGTGCATTTCTCTCTACAGTTTCTATAGAGACAGATGCATAGGTTTGTTCTCATATGGCAGCGGCTCAAGCTCTCACTGCGATGCGTACGATTCCGAGGGTAAAACATATAATTAGGCCGATCACGCTGAGCGGATTAGACATGTGGAAACAAACAGGACTGGTTATGTTCCTCTAAGTGGAACTGGCAGCTGGGCTCTGTAGAATAAACCTGATGACAGCCTGCTGACTGCTCTGTAATACCAGCCAACTTTACATTATGTCCTGCTTATTTCTCTATTTATTCACTCGTACATGAAAGACCAGAAACAGAATACGTTTCTACAGTGACTGTCCCTATTGAAACTCTGCAGAACATATTGAACTCTCTTGTTCAGTAATGGCTCTTTGAACTGCTTGAAATGTCCAAAATCCCTTCCGTTCGTAACTTCTTCTAGCCCAGGGGTTGTTGTCGCAATGCATTATAGGACATTGCAACAACAGACTCATTGTTTGTATAAAAAAACAAAAATCTGGCCAGTTTACTGCATGTATCACGATGCAAATTATCGAGAAGTCACTCATACATTGTGCTTAACTCATTAATTCATGAATCGATGCCTGATTCTCTCTCTTTAACAGCGCCATGGTCGCAGTTCCCACTACCACAACTGGGGGCGCCCTTTCCCACCACACTCTGGATGGAGCCGCAGGTAAAATTCACATTGGATATATTGCATTAAAGTCGAAAAAGCACATATTATCAACAAGAGAGCGAAAAAAGGAAGCTTTCAGTTCAATAGGGGTCACATACAAAGAGTTGGTGTATATTTTTGCCTTGTGTGTGTGACTTGTTCATGTCTGAGTTGTCCATTCTGACTATATGAAAAAATAATGCCTTGTACTTGTTTAAATCTCGCTCATTACTGCCATAGGAGTACTTAATTCACTGGAGTTTTAGTTTGTGTTGAACCTTTTTCTGTTTGGTGTGGATAATTAGTAAAATACTGTAAATATCCCATGTCCTGATGTGCTCTCCTCCAGGTCCAGTTCCAACAGTCTGGGCCGGAGGAGCTATGGTTTCGGAGGAGCTCCATTGGTCGGAGGCTCTCTTCGTGTTCACAGCAGCCGCTCCCCTCACCCGTACCCATACGCCCCGGAGCAGGAGTCCCTTCTGTCCCACCCGCCCCACTCCCACCACCCGCTGCCCCCTCACCACCAGCCTCCCCCGCTGCTTTCCCGACACTATGGCACCAGACGGGACCGGCGCGCCCTCTCCCTGGAGCTGCCCGAGCTGCTCCGAACCGGGGGTCTGCCTCCCGCCCTGCCCCCCGTTCACCCGGAGCCAGGACGGAGGAGCGGGTCCGGGACGGGGGGCTCCATCACAGGGGGGTCCACGACTGGGACAGGGAGTTGTTTTGGGATGGACCACAAAGACTGTAACGGGAAAGCGCCGCACACTGCGCTGATGACGGATGTCTTTCCACAAGTCAACGCTCGTAAAGACAGAACTGACCTGGACGAAGAGACAGACTATGTAAGATTCACAGCAGCAAAGGTTCACACAAAATAAAATACCCTACTCATACGTATAATGTTTTTATAGTCTTATAGAAAAAAGCATCCAGAGACCAGCACTTTCTTGTCTTGAATCTTTATATGAGGGGGATCTGGTTCTATAATGATCTAGTGTTTGACATAAAGCACCACCCATAAACGGGGCTAATTTGCAAATGTCTATATCAGCAATTCATACAAATGCAACACGTCCTATATTTTTTGGTTGATTGGTGATGTAAGAGCTGGATAAAGATAAAGTGAAGAAACATAGCTCAACATAAGTTCAGGAACTTATGTCTCCTCCCTCCAATATCTAGCATCTGGCACAAAGCACCCAGATCTCAAAGGCTCCCATTTCAACATTTTCTATTTACACATAAATGCTCCTCTTTCTATTAGAGTTTAGTCTGTTCTTACCTGCGTCTGTGGTTTAAATCGACTGGAAACGTGGCAGATCTGCCCCTGAAGCAGGAGTCGACACGTAAAGAGAAGAAAGTGCCATTTACTGAATAAAGGTGGAGAGCTGCGTCAGGAGCGTCTTTTTTATGTATCAGAAACAGCGAAGGTATCTTAGTTCATAACATAGACTGCAGTGTATAGCTGATAAAGTGAATTCAACTAAAAGAAACACCCAAAGGCAAGCAAGAAAATGCTGATAAAATGTAGTAGAACTGCCTTTGTAGAGCAAGGTGTTGCGTAAAACGAAGGCTGTCCTATCTTTGTCTGTATATTTGTTGCTGGAGCTGAAATTTTAATATGTTATTTACTGTGTAGTTCAGATTACTGTTCATTAATAAAGTGTACATGACAGTTTAGAGATATTAAACACAGGCAAACATACCTTTTTGATTGTATCAAGACACTGAGTGTGTTATGTGGTATTCATGTGTTTGACCTAGATACATGTTATTAATTCACAAGACATAAAAAAAAAAAAAATGTAATTTACAAAGGTACAAAAACATGGTAAAAAGGAAATCAGTATTATAGATGAGATGAGTGAATTATAAGGTGCTAAAAAGGTAAAGGTACAAAATGTAAAAACTTTAAATGTTAAATGTGTATCTCATCCTTTCTCTCCAGAGCCTGTGTTTCCGTATCCAGAAAATGATGGAGGCGTACAAACCCGACTGGTGTGAGACCAGAGAGGGCTGGTCTGTTTACCTCTTCTCACCTCAGAACAAGTGAGTGGTATATCCATATGAACTCTGAGCACTGCAGGCATTATATTAACTAATATGTTTACATAGCAGTTTTATTAATTCACAAAGACACAACATAAGCTTCTTAAACAGACAGGCATGGACAAAATACTACAGAATAGACACAAAGATGAGAAGTTTAGCCAAAAGAAACCCTGAAAGTTTAGCTTTTAGGTCTCATGTATTTGAATAAAAATGAAGAGAATAGCAGCCAAAGAGTTTAAACTTGTTTTCTGAGGAAGTGAAAGTCCACTGACCTTTTGTATTAAGTTCTGGTCCACTTGACATTGCTGCATTTTGTAAAATGTCTTGGTGCTTGAAAGTGTTTGTATCAAGCCTTTTTGCTCAACAAGTGTGACCAATGGACCAGAAAAAAGCTTTATGTTCCTGGCAGTGTTTGTTTTGTGGTTTAAAAAAGAAAGAAAAAGAAAGAAAAATCACTTGGTCGTAGCTGACTCCTTCTACGCTGAAAGCCACTTCTGAGGAGCCAGGACTCGGGGCTTTGTTGTGATGATGTGGCAGGAGCCATCTGTCAAAGAAGGACTGTGTTTGTCGGCAGTAGTCACAACCAAGACCTTATCTGGGCTTTGAGTCTGACTTTGCAGGTTGTGTGAGCGCTGTGTTTGCTTGCTTCAGTCTTCTGTAAAAACCTGATAGTCCAGCTGCTGTATCACTTTTATTCAGCAGCCCCTGACCAGGGGTGGGTTCAGTGCTGTTTTAATAGGTTTAAGATTAGACAAGAGGCTGCTTGTCTGATGCAAAGGAGAAAAAAATAGTTGGATTGCCTATTTCTTTTCTGGAGCAGTACAGGAAAGTTGAAACTGTCATCAGCAGTTCTTACAACTGATAAAGGCCAAAGTCAACCACACAAGAGCTGCAGTGCAGATCATGTGTCAATAAGCATAACATCAATAATACTTTGAGAATGAAAAGAGTTTAAATTTCAGATTTGAGGGTTGTCACCTTTTACTTGTGAAAATAGTGTTTTCCATTCACAAAGAGCTGTAAGACAGCAAATGACAAATAAGCTGCTGACATGACATGCTTGCCAAGAAGAAAAAAACGAGCATCTCTGAATCCCTTTTCAATTAAGTAATGACTCTCTATTGTCCAATCAGTAGACTGAGGGTATTTGTCTCTGTCATGGTCACAACAAATGGGTGCGTAAAGTAGACTGATCCTCTTATGACCACAGAAACACCTGTGAAATTGTACTGAAATGAGCTGTGCCGAACAGGGCTTTTTTCTGTGTAATAGTGTAGTGTCCAGCAAAAGCAGCAAATCAGAAAAACAAAAGCAGAGAAGTTATGTCACAGTGAGGATAAGTGCAGCCACTGGGCTCAGTCAATCACAGACGACTGGGCTGCCAGATAAAAGGACAGGGTTGGTCAGGTCTTGAAGAAAAGCGGTCAGATTAGCACATTTGATTTGTTCTCCAGGAGCAGGTACACTCAGAGTTCAGGAGATGAGAGGACTATAGCCTTTAAAGTCTAGATAAATATATTCCACTGTTTCCTTGAACTCTAATTGAAAAGACAAAAGGAGTGATTCCTGTAGAGAGGCATATACAATAGATGTTTAAATTATGCAGGTTTTAAATTATGTCAGCCTAATTGATGTTTGCTCTTATTGATTTACTGAGCATGCACATGCATATGCTAACTGCAATAATACACCCACAGTAACAGCAGCTATGTGTGTGCAGCTTGTAGGTATATTTGAACCAACTTTTAGAAAATTTTGTGCCGTCCTTAAAGCGTCATTAAGAGTCATGCTTAGGGACAGACTTGATGGCTGTTGCAGGAGAAGTTTGTATCAATACAGACCCAGAGATGGTTAAAAGTGTTGTGTCCATACAAAGCACTCATATTGTGTCAGTATGACGGCTAAACAAACTGCACATTTAAACCAAGGTGAGGGTAAATGCACTACTAAGTTATAATGTGAGGAAGTCTAAAATTCCTCTAGCGTCACCATGATCTTAACATCATCTGCATGTATTTGTAATAGATGACCAGGGGTGTCTCATTTTAGTTCAGAGGTCACATACAGCCCAATGTGATTTGAAGTGGGCTGGGACCAGTAAAATAATAGCATAATAAGCTATGAATAATTACAAATCCAATTTTCTCCCTTTGTTTTAGTTACTTTTTAATGTCAGTGCTCTCACCAATTGGAAAAAGGCTAGTGTTGCCAGAAGCCTACAGCAAGTTTTAACAAACTCACCCTCACAATATGGTCTTCGTGCTAATGCTATTTTGCTAGCAATAAGGTAATTTTCACTGCAGCATCACATCTAAGCTATGGCTAAAAACAGACTCATGGTACCTCAGACCTGCTAACATTTCATTTATCTTCTTTCTTCTCAGTTGTCTTGACGCTGTATTATTTGAAACTTGATGCATAAACACCAAGCACACACGTTTCATGTTCACCTCAGTGAATAAATAGGAAGTGGTCCAGTTTTATTGGAAAAAGCTATGTCCTGTGTCAACTTTTCTTCTTTTTGACAAAGATATTTTGGGTAATGAGGGTTATTTCAACTTTAAAACAGCGAGGCAAAATTGTCATTTGTGTAACCACATAGCACACTGCTGCCAATTCTGGGTCTCATTGATGTGTTATGTCTACTACTGTGACAGTATGAGCCCGGTGGACAAATCTGTCTTCTTCTAGAACTGAAGCTCCATAAAACCCAATAGAACAAGCCATTTTAGTTCCATTACTTTCTATTTCTTTCCTGAAAACAAACTGAGCACTGCTGGAGAACACAAACACTTAGTTTATAGGGGACACTTTGCTTATTTTAAGTAAAACCACCATCAGATGTGTTTTATTTAGTTGGTGCAGGAACAGCATGTCCCTGCAGAGCTTCCATAGCTGTTTACATGCTTTTTAAAGGAGGAGTGTAAAGTGTGAGTGTAAAGTGTTTTTTTTTTTTAATTTATTTGTTAGTTTTTTTCATGATTCTTATTACATTGTATGTTTTGTTTGCAGTTCAAAAGCTCTTTCACCCATTGAAGGGTGTTCCTGGTTTTTAGTGCAGTGGCAATGTATTATAATTTATACATGTATACTAAAGTATGTGGCATTTATATGGCAGTATTAAATGACTGTGCTGTGTTTGACCACTGAAGGAAGTTGACATTTATATTCCTTTAACACCATGGCCTTTTATTCAGGACATAAAACGGTGCTGTGAAATTTTAATTGAACTGATGTTGAATTGAAATGGCTTATTAGAAGATCCTCACACTTTCACAGTGTCAAATATCACATGACATTTCTTTCTTTATGAACTCTTATATAATAAAGGTTTTATTTTACACACACAACCACAAACATTTTGATTTACACTAATAGATGTTCTGTTGCTCTTTTCCTCCAGATTTCGACTTCTCTGTCAGTCCATTATCGCTCATAAACTCTTTGACTACATTGTCCTGGCCTTCATTTTTCTCAACTGCATCACAGTGGCTCTGGAGAGGCCCAGGATCCTGCAGGGCAGCCTGGTGAGACCACTGCATACTCCTCATGGCACATGTGATGAAGTACCTCCACCAGAAAAGTCTGCTATGTCAGTTTTAGATCTGGCCAAAAGCACTCCTCAGTCAAAGCTGCAGGAACGTGGAATAGTGTAGCACCTTCCATTTTAAATTTACTGAACCATTGTTAATCTGATTTGTCTGCTGCTGGATTGTTGTTTTTTTTATTTGTTCTTTGAGATTATATGTAATTTTGTGAGGTAAGCAACTATAATGCACACATTTAGCTACACTGTCACTGTCACTGCAGATAAAAAATAACTTTTGGCACTATCTGTGGGTACAATATATGTATTGTGTGGTGTCCATGGTAAATAATCAGTAAATATTCTCTATTATAAACCCTATCATTTAATCCTAAACAAGAGGGACAATTTAACAAAAGCTCACTTGTTCAAAGAGAAACAACTTCTTCAACGTCTTATATAATTTAATTTGACAGTGAGATTTAATTAGAATTTAATACAAAAATCAAAGTATTATACTTGAAACAAAAGGAACAAATGCTGTGAGTCATGCCTCACATCAAGCTCCAATTCTGTCAGTGATATTGGATCTGGTTTAATCCTCTATATCTATAGCTTCTGTATTTGTGTTCTTTGTTTTTGTTGTTTACAGGAAAGACTGTTTCTGACCATCTCCAACTATATCTTCACTGCCATCTTTGTCGCAGAGATGACCGTTAAGGTAAAGACAAATTCCATTACCCCCGCTTCACCTTTGTTATGTTCTACAAAAGTTGTTCAGGTACTCACCCTTGTACAGCCATGTACTCTGCCTATTACTCATCCACTCCTCAAGAGGATAGATATTACACCATGTACAACACTGAAGTACTGCATCAGGGTTGGTGCTGTCACTCCGAAAAACATCATCATCGGTAAACACTGCAACTTCCGAGGAGATTTTCTATTTTCTGTGTTTTGCATTGAGACATCATATAGTCGCATATTATATATTTTTGCTAAACGTGATTGTCGTGGTGACATGCATTTGGGATGTAGTGCTATCTTAACTGATGAGCCGATTATTTCTTTGAGCGCTTCGTCTTGTCTCCGTTTCGAACTCATTTTCATTCGGTCTCAGACATCAAGACCAACCAAGACCTCATCGTGTTTATTAGTCCACATTGTTCTTTTTTATCTTCAAAACACTTTATCTGCATTTAAAAACTCTTCCTCTTTTACCCAAAAATAACCCCTCCATCAGTCTGGACTAGCTCTAAAACTGGATTTGGACTGTTTTTAAGTGATTTTATACCTGGTCACTAGTATTTCTTTCAATGTATCATAGGGAATTTCTTTGCTAATATGCATATTGTACCGTGTTAATTTTTGACAGCACTGCACCATGGACACATACAAAACATCGCCGTACTCAGCATTGATTGATTTTTCTCCCTTTTGTTTTTCGTAAACATAATCTCAGAACTGTTTTTATTCTTACTATGGAGGCTACAGTATTTTACACAAAATCCATTGACTCCAAATCAGCTCACAACTGGCGTATATTTTAATATACTGTCTGTCTGTTCATGTGTTTTATAAGTTACTGAGAGGACTGTTTTTTTTTTCTTTCAGTTTCATGCCTTTTTTATATTAGCTTTAGAAAATAAATGTCCAGCTCATATGCAGAATTTGTTTTTGTCATATCATCAATTTTCTAGACTCGCTGTTTTTTGGACCTCAGTATTTCCAAAATCATGCACAAAGTCATGCACTCACTGCTCACTTCCTGTTTAACTCTTTGATAACTTATTGTGGTATGATCACATTTAATTCTGGTTTTGTTCTGTTTTGCTGTTGTTTCGCCTCTTTTTAGCACATTTGTCAAAGCACTGACCTCCTGAAATGATAAACATGTGAAAACCCTGTATGACCCTGTCTTTAATACACTTCCTGTTGTGTGTTTTGTTCCTGTCTCTACCTTGAATCTCATTTCAGCTGCTCGTCTGTTTTTAAACTCATTTCTCATTTCAACATTGATTTTTATTTCCCTCTCCCTCTCTTATTACTCCTGCTTCTCATTTTATTGCTGCAGTCTCCAGACAAATCCATTCATGTGCTTCTCCGATGATTTCTGATGAGTTTCCGATTTAAGAATAACTTTTTTTTAGTTTTCTTTTCTTCGTGTGCTGTCAGTTATGTCACTAATATTAATGACACCTCAGCCTTTGAGCAAACTGTAAGCTTCCAAAATAGGCTTATTTATGCTCCCATTACGTTTGCAACTAGATCCGTCCATTACAAACGCTCTTATCTCAGCCTTTATACTTCCAAGCAATATCTAATGTCATGTCACGAGTCAGAGATTTAAAAAAAATAAGAAAAAGAACAATGGATTAAACTGGAGAAGGCTTTAATATGAATCAATGAATATATTTAGAAAGATGCAAAAAAAAAAAAAAGAAGGGGAGAACAGTGTTGGTCTGTGTGGCCTTTAAGGACAGGAAAAGATTTATAACTTCTGACCATCTTGCACAGTCTTCTCATAAAGTTCCGCCATTGTTTTCCGTTTCGTAGAGCTCATCACTGCCCCCTACAGCCCACGCTTATATTGCTACACCAGTTCATAACGCAAGCTTTGGGAAAACTGGTGGTGAAACACTGGTGGTAGACACCCTTTATTTATGCAGCATGAAAGATGGCAGCCCTGTCTGTGTCTGGGATTTAGCAGAGAAATAGTTTTGTCTCCTGTTTGTTTCAGTCTTTCTCCTCCGCAACAGGAAACAACTGAAAACCTCTGCTCAACCAGAGTTTTTCCACTTGATTCTCTCCACTCTTTTTATTTTATTTCTTTATTTAGAAAAGAGAGCACGCAAACTCTCCTGCAAAATTTGAAGACTTTTGCATAAACAATTCCTGATGGGAAATTTCACTATTAATATTATGTATTTTATGGAGCTGTTATTTTTAATACTGTCATGTTTCAGAACTTCACATTGGCTGCTTTGATGGTAACTGGTAATTTCAACATCAATTATTGCAACATTACTTTTTTACTCACGCAATATTATGCCTAATCCACTGTCATAAATTATTCCTACTTCTTCACATTTTTATTAGTCTGTCTCGTCTTCCACCTCGTTCCTGTGTCAGTCTCTTTCCTCTTTTGTCCCTCCGTTTGTAATTGAATGAGCCAGACTCTGTTGTTATCACTCTCCTGCTTCATTTGTCAGCTCCAATACAGTCTCGTCCGTCGCTTTTCATTTTCTTATCTCAAATTGAATATCAATCGTGTCACAGTGTAACTCCAACTTCCTCTGAGGACAGACTTTAACCTAATGAAGTATTCAGATTCTCTCCAGAGCATGTTTTATATTCCATTTTCTTTCTAAAAGATTTATAAAATGGCTTTGCCTGAACATATTACTGAAAATGACAAAACAATATTTGGCAGACTACGTCACATTTCTTGCTGTTTTAATATATAAAACCATATTTTTTAAAAATGCAACAAATAGCCATCACATGAAAAAGTTATTGCCCCCTCTTTTAATCTTATGTTTTGTTTTGATTTTTTAATATATCTTAACAATGATCAAAGTGGGCTGTACAATTGCTGCATGTTACAACACTGTGGCTCATGCCTGTCTGCAGGGTTTTTATGTCTTAAGAACTTTCTCTTGAACAGTCAAGGGATCACATGCCACAGAATTGGCAGCGAACACAGAATTCATACATTTTATTTTATATGCAATAGTACACATGTTATGATTATTTCATAGAAAGGGCTTTAAGGGCCACATTGGTCTGGGTAATAAGACAGAAATACCAATACAACAAGTAGTCTTATAGGGTGAGAGTCATACACCATTCTCTCTTCCCCTTCTCTGCAAGGTTGTTAGTGAGAACATATTCTTAATAACTTACCTGCCTAAAAAGCTCATTATATGTATATTTAACAGAAAATTAGGCACAGTTTCCATTGGATAGGGTATGCTGGAGCCAGGTGCTGCTAATCATCGGGTTTTGGTTTCTTTATAAAAGCAGTGGTTTTGTATTGGCCATTATTAGGGATGCACCGATGCGATATTCCTATCAAAAACTAGTTCTGATCCAGACAAAAAACCTAGGTCGGATATTGGTCATTGCATTGGTCCGATCTACTATGTGTAGCTCTATGTCTGTGGTGCGTTCACCGCCAGGTCTTGGGGGGAGATGACGAGATGGAGCATTATTTTTATTATAAGCTATTCAATTGTTACTGCACGTCATTCAGCCGCCATCTCTATCACTCAAAGACAACAGCAGGGGGCGCTCTCACTCACGGAGCACAGGGAGCTGTACGCTCATGAGCAGAGCAGGGTCAGTGCACCAGGGACAGGGGAACATAAGAGTGTGATGTATCATGCTGCTTTGTCCACAGTTGTTATCAACTGTTTTTCAGACTGCAGCTTCTTGTTAGCAGCAAGCTAAAGGAAAGTTAACTTTTTGCAGCTTATACTTTATGCTTATACTGCAGCTTACTTTCAGAGTTTCCCAGACCCTCCCTCTGAGCACTACCACACGGAAAACTGCTGTCTTTATTTACTAATATGATTAACATTAGTGAGGTTTGACAACAAGCTGCTGTTGTAAGATGCATTTTATTTGTTTTTAATGTAAAAACAGTGAAGCTACAGTCCCTAAAATCCATCAGCTGGTTTATTAACTTGTGGATGGTTTCTCTTCCCTTTTTTTGATTAATGCTGACTTCTGGATTATAGTAACTACCACAAGAATCATAAAAAAAAAAAAAAAAATTACTTTTTACTTTAAATTGATATTGCATGTCTAAACAATGGTAAAAGAGCTGGTCTTTACTTTCTTTCTATTTGGACAAATCTACTCATTAAAAAAAAGTAATGATAAACACCCATCTCCATAATGGGTCATGTAACAAATACAAGGGTCTGTATTTATATGATATGTATTAAAATACCAGTTGGATCGGATCGGTATCTGATATCGGTATCGGGTCTGCAGATACTCAAAGCACCTGGATCGGGATCTGAACTAAAAAACCTGGATCGGTGCATCCCTAGCCGTTATTGTCATTTGACTGCAAACATACAACCAATTCTGAAGATACAGTCTCAAGCAACACAATAAAAAACAGGCACACAGTAAAAAGTCTAATAGTGTAATGTCAAAAGTAAAGTGCATCATTTCACAGACATATTGCATTGGCCAAGAAACTATTTTTTAGATTTGTCCTTAACATAGTGCCTAGAGGATAAGGCATAAGCAATAGTCTTAGAGAGTTGTTGCTGCACATAGATCTAGTTAACACAGTTAAGTAAAATATAAAGTCCACTGCTGCAGTAACAAAATCATCCAAATCTACCCTCATGTCGGTGCAATGCTCAAAGAAATACAAAACAACCCAAAAGCTACATCCATGACAAGTTAAAGTCCATGACAACACATTTAAATCAATTCAGTTTTCACATTACCAAAAAAACAGTTCCTTCAAATGATTTTATAGACTCAACAAGTTGATATTGACTGTCCTTCGAGAAAAAAAGGCTGCAAGGAAAACAGAAGCACAGTCTGAATAAACAACCGTAAGTAAACAGTCTGTACTATTAATACTGAATGAAAAATATCAGCTACTGCCAGAAAGATATATATTTACATAATGTTATTCATTCACACTTTTTTAAAATTCTACAATAAAGGTACAATCCTCTTTGAACCACACTCAGACATTTGTTTTGGAGACGCCTGTTCCATTCGTTGCTGGATAATGATCTCCCACGGTTTGTTTTTAGTCAGTAACACATTGTATCCATATCATTTTCAGGGTATTTTTCTCTCGTCTCCTGTTGCTAAGAGCGAGCTGTTCCCGGACAGTCTGTCTCTGAGGAGCACTAATTAGACCACGCACTAATTAAACAGTGGCTGCCTGCTCTCTTCTCCTGACCACTCTCTCACACAGACTCTCACAGAAATCATTCAAACAGTGATCAGTGTAAACAGTGTTTACAAAACGACTGTGACCTTGAGCATCTCATTACAAACAGAGAGGGTACAGTCTTCAGCCACTGTCTTCTCATCTATTGTTTCCACTAATATCTCATTTTAGTTAAAGTTTAATGCGGACAGACTTGTCTAGAATGTGTCTGCTGTTCAAAAAATAATGGGAAAGACCAGGCTTAAATTATAAAACCATGCAGTGAAATGATTCCAGCAAAAAACATGAATCATGAATAAGGAAGGTCTGAATTATTATTATGGAGATTCATTGTTGTCATTTTAGGTCAGAGCGTAGTGTTGCATGATAATAGAGCCGGGACATGACGTTACACAAGAACACATTCAACAGTTTCCTCCACCACCAAAGGACATAAATGGATCTATACTATTGAAAGTGACCTTTAAAAAAAGCAATGAGCACATTTCCACACAGTAAATAGTTAGATAGTAAAAGTCAAATCCAAATGTGTTTATATAGCACATTAAAAACAACCTCAGTTGACCAATGATGTGATGGGATCCCATTGTATTTCCACTAGCGACCATATTTTACCATTAAAATACTCTGCAGCTGTTGTAGTAAACAGAGTCATTCTTTAATGTGGACTAAATTAAGTTTAATGAGATTATATCAAGAAAGATCAGTCTGAAATTATATCCTCAACCTTATGTGTGAATGAGGAAATTACTGCAGGCTTCCAATGTCACTGGTACGTGATAATGGTCAGGGATATAGGTTCTTTTAAGTTTCTGACATACAACTTAATAAATTCGGGATTAACGAGTCTAAGAGACTATGAAAGCTTGAAAACTACACTGGAACCGTTCATTTTTTGCTTCTTTTTGCTCCCATCATAAAGTTTGGAGAAATACCACAGAAGTGACAAGTGAAACCTGGGCCATATTTCTACTAAATGGTCTGCGAATAAAGACAGAGCGTAATTTGAATTTAATCTGACAGATTGACCCCGTCGGACAAAGGACAGCTGGGTCTCTGATAATAGCAGGTTTTCAGCCGCCGATAGATTTCCCATGCATCATGTTTTGTCAGTGTGGGGTTTGATCAGCTTAATGGACGCCCCCTGGCATCGCCTCGGTCCCAAAGGAGACTTCACTGAGGCTGACTGCTATTAATAACACACAAAGACACAGTTTTATAACTCCCTACGCAGCCCGTCAACACATGACTAAAGAGTTATCACAGAGGATGCGACAAGTGTCTGGTGAAGAGGAGCGACGAAGAGTTTTCTGCACAGAGAAATGTTTGAAACAAGGTGGAAAACGAAAGGTGGAAGACTTTCCAAGGGACTTTGTGATCCTAAATTCATCCTAAAGAGAACAGAGTGACATTCATTTGAAACATAGTTAAGCTGATGGCCTATTATTACATTCACACTCATTTTCAGGTTAATTAGATTTTTTTTTTTAAATATTCCAAATACATCCACTCTTAACACATATAGATAAAAGCCCAATGAATCAGCTACAGCTTTAACATTCAGGGGGTTCTTCATAACCATTTAACACAGAAATCCAGAAACTTTTTCCTCTGTTCAATGTTATTGTGAACATTTATTCAACTTCTACATCCCAAAAATCATAATGTTTAATCTGCCTTGGCAATAGTACATTTAGACAAATAGCACAGCAGATTAGCTCTGGCAAATTGAACTTTTGACATTTAAATGAATTTATGAAATGAATGTGGTGATGCTTTATGTTTAACAGTAGATTAATGGAGGAACTGTCGCTGCCTCTTCACAAACAAAAACCCTAACAGCTTAATCTGGAGCAGTATCAGCTGAAAACTGTGGGCTGCTGGGTAGAAACAGACTATGCTACTGAGTTGTTCATCTTAGCATCACACTTTTTGCGAAACATTACACGTGTTTTGCAAAATTCTACACACAATTTTCAGTGTTAGACGCATAAGTCAAAAACTGTAAGACTGCATTTGTAGATTTTCGTACACAGTCAGCAAATGAACATGTGTATAAGCCTGAAGTTAGTAGAAATGTAAAAAAAAAAAGTGGTGATAGTCAGTCACATTTAGTCGAGAAAGTGTCATTTTTACAAGCGTACAGGTTTTTTTTCGAAGTGCTTTATTTTGCACACATTCTGAAAAGTTCTGTCACTTGAGGATATAGTTTGTTTGATAGGAGTTTGTGTGTGTAAACATTTGCCACATTGGCTCCAAGTTTCAGAAAACCCCCTTTAGCAATTACAAAAAAAACGTAAACACCACTGCTTGTATCCACCACTTGCTGCACTGCTTTCTTGTAATTGTTGTGGCAAAATAGCTTAAATGCTGTCGATGGAAGTCTGAAATACTTCCACACCACTGACTCTTTGGCTTGCTTTGTTTTCTGTGTGTGAATGAAAACCATAAAAACAGAGTTCAAAATCCCAAAGGCATTAAGCCAACTTAGACATCAGTATTTCACAAAACAGTTTGGACACTAAATTACAGCGACACCACAGAGAAGAACTCAAAATGACCCCAAAACTAAACTTTCTCTTTCACATAAACACATACAATTGAGAAAATGACAAAGGCTAAATGATCAGAATATCTTTTATCTGCAATTTTTATCACACAATCTAGTGGAGAAGAGAGACTGTATAAAGGAGGGAGTAATATCCAGCTTACTTTATCATTTCAACTGAAGCGCTCACCAAAGATATTCCTTATGCTAATGCTAAATGCAGACAAAGACTATTTTAGCTTCTTCTGGGCTAAAATCAAACTTTTGCCAATGCTGCATACTGATATTGGGTTTAAACAGATGACTCAACTCCCTCGTCCTGCTTTGGTGTCACTTTAAACTCCAAAGCCTTGACAAAAGCACAACATTATTTATTCACCACCGAGGGATCGATAAACAGTTGCTATTTCTGTGTTTATTTATTGCTCGTACGTCACTGCTGCAGACTTTGAACAGCTGCGAGAAACAGAATCGCTCGAGTCCTCCAGTTTCCATTGAGGCTGAAATGGAAAAAGTGATTGTCATTCAGACAATGTGAGCTTAGTGCTGCCAGTGACACATTCCTAGAGACAACAAACAGCCACTGAATGCATTTTCCACCAACTCCACATCCTTTGACTTGTCCTTCGAGTTTCACTTTCAAACTAAAATGCCCCCAAAAACTGATATTACGCACACCACTGTTTCCATGAAAAAGTCAAATTATTCCACGCTGCAACTTTCCCCCAAAGCTTTACTGTCTTTTTTTTTTTCCCCATAACTTTATTTTTTAAGTTTTTCATTCTTTCAATGTGCCCTGACTTGTTTCTTTTCTTCCTCCCACTGAAAGCTGTCATACTTCAAGGGAAATGAGTTGATCTCGCTCAGCTCCCACTTAAATATCCGGCTTTAACCCCACAACATCACCCTCATAAATACTTGGCTGTGTTTGTGGGCTCTTTATTATGTGCTGCTAATCTTTCTCCATATTAAGCAGATTAAAGGTGCTAGTATTATTATACACGGACTAGATAAGAGTGTACATTATGGTTCTACATTATGGAGTCTGGGTGAAATCACAGAGTTATGAAGCCAGAAATGGATAAAGTGGATAAGTGGATAAAATAACCTGGTGATCATGTGGGATTTTCAAAGAACTGAAGTTCAAAGAAAGTTTGTTGGGGGCTCTTGTTGCGTGGGAAAAATATGTTTTGCCTAAATATCTGTGTCCAAAACTAATAGCATTTAACCAATGGAAAAGGGCATCTTGGAGCCACTGTAAATATTAATACATATTTTATTCCAATGCTGATTATGAGCTGGTTTGCTGCTTCGTTTGTTTTGTTTTTGGTACCCATTCAATAGATTTTTTTTAATGTAACCAAGAAAAAGTAAAATTCTGGCATTTGGACCTCTGAAATAGGGACACCATGAGACGATGGACTGGATTATTTGCACTAGGAACACAGGAATACTTGATACTGAATACTTCTGACAGGTTTAAACTGAAAACCACTAATAATGCAATCACTATATACCAACTTGGTTTAATCTGCTGCAGTACATTTTAAACTATGTGGAGCCAAGGTGACAAAATGTGGTTCTGTGTACAGTCTTGTATATAATGATGACGTTTATAAGTCATCAACTGCACACCTTAGCTTATGTTGTGAGTGATGAAAAGTCCAGTGATGGTGAAGTAATCCTCCTTCAAATGACTATTTTTAATTTCATACTTCCCCTATCTTCAATATGGCCGTCCTCGATGTCTGCAGGTGGTGTCCATGGGGCTGTACCTCGGAGAGAAGGCGTACCTCAGGAGCAGCTGGAACATTTTAGACGGTTTCCTGGTCTTTGTTTCTCTAATTGACATTGTGGTGTCAATGGCGGGCGGGGCTAAAATCCTGGGCGTGCTGCGAGTTCTCCGTCTGCTCCGGACTCTCCGCCCACTCAGGTAAACACCACACCCAGCCTCGGGTTTTAGTACAAACAGCAAAAGCTACGGTCATTCACTCGTAGCTTAGTTCTCTTCGTCTAGAGATCCTCTGTTATTGCAAAAAAAACAGACAATGCACACAGTTTGTTCAAGAAATGTGTAAGTGAACCCAAAAGTAGAAAAAACATTTGCCAGCACCCAGTTCGTCCAACAGAGAATGCTATAACCTTTTTTTCCTAATCATGGACGCAAATACCATCAAATTTGGTCTCTTTTTTATCTGCTCTTTTGACTTTGAACGTCTTTGCCCCCCTCCCTGTCTTCACTCCGTGTGTTTATCCGGCTGCCGTGTGGTCCCTCAGGGTGATCAGCAGGGCTCCAGGTCTAAAGCTGGTGGTGGAGACCCTCATCACGTCTCTGAAGCCCATCGGAAACATCGTCCTCATCTGCTGCGCCTTCTTCATCATCTTTGGTATTCTGGGTGTTCAGGTAAATGTCTCAATCACTATTACATCGTATTACGTCTTTGTCTGGAACTTAAAACCTTCCAGAAACCACAAAAACAAAAAAAAATCTTTTATTTGCCAAGTTGAACACTCACTGACCTTTTACATAAAACATGTCTCATTGTTTTCATACCACATGGCATTTGGGGATGATTGTGTAAACTTTGATTAGACTGAAATGCAGAGTGACACAGAGTTTATAGTGGCGGCTTTTTTGGTGTATTTGCATCATGTTTTCTCACAGAAAAGCTGAGAAATTAAATAATACAAGGGATCAGCTAAGCTATGAAATAACAGGCAGCATTATTGATGATTATGATTGTCCTGAGAGATATAATTCATTGCTGCTATTGGGATGAGACAGTTGGATGAGTTGGGTGAAGAAGCGACAACAAGCAATTTCACTGATGCTGATCCAGTGGTGGCCATTATTGTTTGTGCCATTACAAAAACATAACCAACTAGAGACCACACTAAGTAAATACAAAATGAAGTGATTTATTCAGAATTTGAATATGAAGAGAGAGGAGAGACCGGACGTTAGTATTTGGTCAAACCTTATATAGAGTGCCAGGGACAGCAGGTACTGTGAACCCGCGATAACAGGACGACTGCAGTCATCACACCACACTTAGAAAAAGCTCAGTTTTACCTGTCAATAAGCAAACATGGTAAATGCAGTTGCTGAAATTCTTCACTCTAGAGCGCTTTTCACACATTCTACCTGAATCTGATTAGGGTTATTTCACCCAGACTCTCCCTTGACATTTTTTGTGCTCGTACAAGCCATGAACAGTCCGGGTTGGGGGGGACGAAAGAGCTGGAGATGACACTTCATTAGCAATATGAGCAAACACGAGGTTAATGAACAAATGAACTAACCCCTTCGCAGTGATGGTGATTAGTGCACTAATATTTAAACTGCAGTTGTTCAACATGTGTGCAACATCTGTGCAACATAACCAAACATTTCGTTCACACATTCAGGTCACGTGGGTGAGAACGGCGTCCAATTTGGGATCTCAGCAGATGTACGAGAAGGACTTAGGTCACAGAAAAGAGTTTTCGAAAAAGTATGTTTTCTGTGACCCAGGGCACAGATTTTTATGTCAACAGTGGGAATAAATCCACTGAAAAAGATGACAGCCTAAATGTGGACAGGGCAGAGTATCTTTCCTCAGCAAAGAACACACACATACAAACTTGTATATGTTTTGCTGACCACAGTTCATAGCATATTGAATAAATATAGAAACTGTGAATGAATGAAGAAACCCATTGGAAACAAGTGTGATCCTCCTCTATTAGGGTTTTAGTCAAGGCTAGTTCTATATAAATCTCCTACTAGTTTTGTACATTCAGCAGCGTTCATTAGTCTTTATAGCTTAGCTCTGACTTGTTTTCCTCAGTCCATCTCCTCACTGCAATACTCTTCTGCATCTATCCCCCTTCATCATGTCGTGTTATTATTCTGGATGAGAGGATCTGAATCCACTCATTTTTATCTTTGAAGTCTACGGTTTGATTGGAAATTAAAGACGTCTTTTCTCAGAAGTAAAAACATGCTTTTGGAGTTTTTAGTCAGGCTCCATTTGCTTTTGACTAATTGCGAAAACATCTTCAAAACAAGAGCTGTCATGAGCTCGTCTTGATTTATCTTGTTGTGTTTCTACTCCAAAGCTTTTCAAAGGGAAGTTTTACTACTGTGTGGGCTTCGACGTGAAGAACATCACCAATAAATCTGACTGTCTGGCTGCCAACTACAGATGGGTGCACCACAAGTACAACTTTGACAACCTCGGACAGGTACAACAAAGAGGATTCTGACGTCTGAATGCGTTCTAATCTACATGCACCATACAATAAATAACATTTCTCATAAACATCATTAACGGGATTCACATGTGACAGAAGTGCTCCTGTTTACAGTGAAGTTCAAAGGAAGAGAAAGTTAACTTGAGATGCATTTGACAAAGAATATGGGGGAAAAGATGAAATACACTGTAGCTTTAAAAAGGTATATATTCTAAGTTTTTACATAAATCAGTGCTAAGACCATACAAATGCTTTATTGACCCTATATACAGTATTTATACAGTCAATTTGCAGTTTGCCACAAAATTAGCAAATCCTATCTCAAACATCATATTGTTGCATTCCTATTTTGTATTTTTGTATTTAATGGCTCTCTTCCAACACAGGCTCTGATGTCTCTGTTTGTGCTGGCCTCCAAAGACGGCTGGGTCAACATCATGTATCATGGACTGGACGCAGTGGGCATCGATCAACAGGTACAGCCAATTGAAAGATGTGATCCTTTTGCTGATGGTGTTTAAAACTAAGATAGGTTAAGAGCTTAACTTTACAGGTAGAAATGTCAGCTGAGAGAGCTTTGTATTGATTATAAACGTTCCAACTACAAATGACTCAAAGACAGGAGTTCTCCGTCCAAGTACATGACATGATTTAAACCTCCTCTATGTCCAGAAACATTTGAAATAGTATTGTATGAATGTTCCAACACCGTTTTTTTCCATAATGAGTACATACAGTACAGAGGACTGTGTATGTATACATGTCGAGATTTAAGAACCATTTTGATTTTTTTTATTGTTTACCAGTGACTTGTTTTGAAGGTGCCACTTTAACAGAGCTTCATTTACAGTTTGCTTTACTTTTACCGTCGTCATTTACAGGAAAATATTTCCAAATTGTGCTGCAGAGAGAAAAAAGGGAACAGAAAATGAATAGAGCGTTTGATACTGCCAAGTAAATAGTAGAGTATCTAGTACAGTGGTTCCTCATTACATTCTAAAAATAACCCACAATAGGCGAAATCCGCCAAGTAGTCAGTTTTATTTTTTACAATTATTACATATGTTTTAAGGCCGTAAAAGCCCTCACCACACACTTTATACACTTTTCTCAGACAGGCATTAACATTTTCTCACATTTCTCTCTTGAGTCACTCTCAAAGCATCTTCCTCTGTCTTTTGGGTGCGACATCAGGTGCCTTTGTCGGTGCAGAACATTTCGTCATTTTGTCGGGGAGAAAACATGCAAACATACAGCACTTCAGAGTCACACTGCTAGCGATGGAACATTTATGTAAATTTGTCAAGCCGAACGCATTCTGTACTGTACAGGAGACACGGCACGGAGGAGATTGATTGACAATGGTCTACAGTCCCTTAGCCAATCAGGACGCAGAACACAATGCGCGAGTTCTCCCTTAGCCAATCATGACGCAGAACACAATGCACGAGTTCTCCCTTAGCCAATCAGGACGCAGAACACAATGTATGCGTTCTCCCTTAGCCAATCAGGACGCAGAACACAATGTATGCGTTCTCCCTTAGCCAATCAGGACGCAGAACACAATGCACGAGTTCTCTCTTAGCCAATCAGGACGCAGAACACAATGCACGAGTTCTCCCTTAGCCAATCAGGACGCAGAACACAATGCACGAGTTCTCCCTTAGCCAATCAGGACGCAGAACACAATGCACGAGTTCTCCCTTAGCCAATCAGGACGCAGAACACAATGTATGCGTTCTCCCTTAGCCAATCAGGATGCAGAACACAATGCGCATTCATACGCTGTAAAAAAAAGAAAAAAGCATGTAAAATTGCACCAAAAAAAATCTGCGAAACAGCGAGGCCGCAAAAGGTGAACCACGTTATAGTGATGGACAACTGTATCAACATCTGAACAACACCATCAAATTAAAGGAATTTTTTTTTCAAAACTACTTCAAATAGACTTCTTAGGGGTCAAGTGTTGGGATACACATACATAGTATTAGGACAGAAACTTAATAATACATTTACATATATATTCTAGTTTTTATATGCTATGAACATTGTTATTCTGTGCTATTGGACATACACAAACAGTGGAAGAAGAAATCTCTCTAAAACTGTGTAGGTTTATAGCTCTCTCTGAGGATAACCCTTCACTAAAGTGTGTCTCTCTTCTCCACAGCCCATCACCAACAACAACCCCTGGATGCTGCTGTACTTCATCTCCTTCCTGCTCATCGTCAGTTTCTTCGTGCTGAACATGTTCGTGGGCGTCGTGGTGGAGAACTTCCACAAGTGTCGGCAGCATCAGGAAGTGGAGGAGGCCCGGCGGCGAGAGGAGAAACGTCAGCGCCGAATGGAGAAGAAGAGACGCAGTAAGGCACAGGAGAGGAGGCCAACGGCTAAATAGTCTCAGGAGAACTTGTTGTTACTCAACTTCAGGCTGGTGTAGTCTGCAGCTTGTAGCCAGTCACTAATGTCTTCTACACACTCAAACAGCACACATCCAGGAGTTCTTTTGTCATTTAAAGAGCTATGTTGCCTGATTTGAAATAAAACTGTTTTGCATTGCAATTGCATGTAGCATATTGAAATAGGAATAATGTGAAGGGAAAAAAAGAAAGAAATACAATACTTTAAGACATGATTTAGGTTTTATTATCGAGCAATATCCACAAGGAATGGGAAATAATGGCTGCCAATAAAACAAGTGTCTGTTCTAGCACTAAATACATTTTACTCAGAGAAACAGAACAGCAGCAGAGTTAGATGTTTAAGCTCAGCTCTAAACTTTGGGGTTACGTATTAATATTTTGTGGGAAATTGGTCCAGTTGTACCTTTTTTAAAACGATAAGAGCAGAAAAAGTCATAGTTTTTAAACTGGAGTATGTGATTTTTTTATGCATGTGAAAAAATAAGACCCTAAGACATCATCTAGGCTTTATTATCAAGGATTTTAATAGATGAGTATTTATAGTCCTGAGCAGCATCTTCATAGCTCATTTCCAGGTAAAAGGAGCTCTCTCATTGGTCAACACAGCTTGTCAATAAGGAAGTAATGTATAAAAATGTATATTCAGCTCTGTATACATATTTTTACAGAGAAACAGCACAAAAAAGTAAAACACAAGCAGAGAAAAAGGAGGCAACATGAAATAGGGATAAATATTGTCAATGTAATAACGCTGTGTTTAATGCCGTGCTGACTCTGAAGTTGAACTTGTGTGGTGTAATGTATTAGTATTTTGTGTTGAAAAAGTTTTTAACAAAAAAAAAAGGTCCCTCTGCTGACGTTAGGGTTGAGTGGTGCCACTTTTAGCAGTATTTGCTATCTTTGACAGTGAAAGCCCTTGTGGTTTTTTTTTACAAAGGTGTTTTACATCTATTACCAGACTACATCCACAGCTTTTCATGTCAAATGTAATTTCCATATTTGTTGTCTTGATACTACTACTTATTTTACTTTACTCTACTGACTTACTACTTATTTACCTTGATCATTTATTTGCGATCCGCTTTCTTAATAAATAAGTTATTTTGAAAATGAAACTGATGGACAATATTTTCCAAACCTTTATAGCACATAGTTTAAAACTTCTTCTCTATTCTCTCTAATTTAATACTTGCATTGTTATCTCACAATATTGTTGACTGAGCTTGAACCTGTCCCTATTCAGTTACTTGCCGTTTCATTGGCAATGGAGGCTATATTTTTTCCAAAAAACTCCAAAAACTGGAGGTAAAAATGCTTAGTCTAGATGATCAAATTATGGTTGACTTTGTGTATGGATAAATTGTGAATGGGGCACTTTTTGCTTTGATTGGCCACATGGACTTGGCTAAATCCAGAGGGACTGATTAGAGAGGATTTAAGCTCTGATATATACAGAAGAACACGGTTGAGAAGGACAAAGAACAGTTTGAAAAGGACAAAGAAAGAACAAAATGGCAAGTAAGAACAAGGTGGTGTAGAACAAGTACAAGGCAAAGGCAGTAGTTGATTTACCAATTCTTTGTATTTGCAATGAAAAGGAAAAAAGTGCAACATATAACTAAATACAAAAGCTTAAAGATAGATTGTCTCTGTCCCGTCTTGAGTTGATTCAGGGCTGTATTCCTCTTGGACTCAGTCCCAGTGGCATTGGTCCAGGAGTTTCCATTTGGAGTTTAATATTACACCTCTGTGATGACTTTGAATGAGTCATTAATGAAACTCATTTAAAACCACTTAACCCCATCAAACATTTATCTAACTTCTCATATAAGCTTTTACTCTGGTTTTGTCCCATCATCCATCATCTATACTTCAGATATGGATGCTTTTATCTTTCTTTATGGTCTTTTTTTTCACTTATTTGCTGCTGAGAGTCATAAGTTACCTTCTGATACCATCAAATGAAAAGGATTTGTCAAATAAATCATAAGTTACCCATTAACTTGAGTAGTATTTTCACTAAATACTTTTTTACTCTTATTCACAATTGCTAAGACACATCTCTGAACTCTGAACACAATTTTTAATCTTGAAACACATTTAAAAGATCCTTTGACTTTGCTGCCCATTCATTAGCAAAAAAAAGACCGAATATTACCCAAGCTTTTATATTTGTTATTTATTCTGATGCATTGCCTATAGCCCATGTATTTCTTCTATTCTCTTTTCAGGTAAAAGTAGCATAATTTCTCTTGTATTTGTGTTCACAGAGGCCCAGAAGATGCCGTACTACGCCTCCTACGGTCAGATACGCCTCACCATCCACACTCTGTGCACCAGCCACTACCTGGACCTGGTCATCACCTTCATCATCTGCATCAACGTCATCACCATGTCTCTGGAGCACTACAGCCAGCCCCAGGTGAGGACATTCTCTTTGTAATAACCCTGACAGGCAGAGACAGGTTCAGAGATGTTGTTTATGAGCTTCTCTGGAGGAAGGGAATTTTTTGTGGGCAATCCCAAAGACAAGCTGCCGGCCTGCTGCTCTGAATCAGCAGCAAACAACATTTCACTGTGTGCTGGACTGGAAATCATTTAGCAGATTGGGCTATTAATCATGTTTGTTGTTAATATCAGATTGGCTTTTTGTTTTGGTAGATTTAAACCGAAAGAAGTATAGTTATCTTTCTTATAAAAATGCAGTAAAATTGTTTAACATTGCTACTTTAAGCGCTGTTAGATTTTGTCTGGTGTTCATAAGCAATTCATTAGTCGTGGCAGTCATTCAACGTGGCTTTAAATCAAGTCATAGGATCAGAATCATAGACAAATAGCTGACAGTGATAGCTATCTAGCCAACCTTGAAAGGATTTTATACTATAGAGCAGGGGTTCCAAAACTTTTCAGTCCACAACCCCAAAAACCTGTCGCCTGAGAAGGTTAACATACAAATGCTGCAGACAGGCACAAGGCCTATATAAAACAGGCATAGCAACAACACAAAGAACACAACCTAACCACCATATTCTCATTTTAACAATGCAGGAGTGGTGAATACATCAGTTAAAGGAGTCCTAATGTAAAAATTGAACTAACAAAGTGAACAGTATGCAAGAGCAGGAGAGAGAGCAGCAAAAACATAAAGCATTAAATGTCTGGTCAAATTCGAATGGTGTATTTTAAGATATGCCTTTATATAAAAAACTAAATGAAGAAAAACACGCGACATGGATTGCCAGATTGACATGGATTAATTTTATATAAAAAAATGTGGCTGCCACCTGTACATGACTAATTAGCCGTGTCAAAATCACGCAAATGGTGGCTTTAGGTGGATTGTCGTAGGTCGCACAGTGTCTATGACGGCTTCCCACCCACTAAAAACATGAACAATAGGTCCTTTATGTGGCCAGGAGTCTGCTGCAAAATGACTTTTGTGGTTAAATAAAGGAGGAAAAACAAGAAAAAGTAATCACAGAATGTCTATGATGAATATATACCATTTATTTAGCTAGATGGCTATGTAAACCAATCCTAACCCTAACAACTCAACCCAGGCGAACCCAACAGTGTTTTTTGTAGAGTGTGAAAGGCATGAAAACTCGAGTTGTAGCTAATTCAAGACTTCTAGTAATCTTATACAATAAAAAAAACAGGATTTTAGATTGTTTGAATGATATTCTTGACAAAATGCCTAAGACTACATTGTGTTCAAGAGATATCAAGAGAGCAGCCTTTTAGTTTCTGCCACTAGATGGTGTTGTGAGCTCCTGCGGTCCTCTCTTGTCACATAAACCTCAAACTCAAACTCTGAAACATTCTAAATAGAGTTCGACAATTCATTAACATATTGGAGTAGAATATTAACACAAAGCGAGGGATCCCAGCTTTGATATTTGTTTTATTTAAATATGTACATTTTTAGGTCTTTTTCTGTTTGTCTGTCTTGTTTCTTAATGTTAATTTATTGTATTATTATATTCATTTTTTGTCTTTTTGTCCTAAAGTCTGTTGTTTAGCATTTCATGTATAACTTTATACATTCCTCTTTCATTTTCCCTGAATGAATAACCTCTTTTAAGGCGTGAAGTCAACTATTTCAGCTGCCGCTAAAGCGCTAAGCTGCTGCCCACACAGTTTTATCGGAGCTCACAGGTAACAGTTACACAAGCATTAACTTTGTAGAGCGCTGTTTTCAAGGTCACATTTATGTAATCCGGTCTGAGAGCCTATAAAATCTGATACCTTACAGCATTAAAGGTAATTAATATCATGCTTGTTAATATGTAAAAAGGCACATTCAAATTCATATCCACCTACACATTTGCAAATATTCCCTTTATTTCTAATTAGACTAGATGTGAGGAAAAGGAGTAGGTTAGAGGCAAAGCAAGCGTTTGATAATTCAGTTTAATTTCCATCTGACTCATTATTACCGTTTTGTTTGGAAATGTTCCTCCCCAGAGTCGGACGATTTATTTAGCAGTCTGTTTCTATTAAGCTCGTTTTTATTAAAACCGCTCCACTGGCGTTTCATCTAACTGGCTAAACAGATGCACCCAACGGTTCCTTAATTTGTGTGAGCTTGCGTCATGCTGCAGGAAGTTGTTAAAAAAAAAAAAAAAAAAGTAGACTTAGACGATATTTAAACAACAATATGAATGATAATATAAAACAATAAACTGTATTTTTGCTGCACCGCTTATTTGAGCATCTATTACAACAGTAAGGTAATAGAAGAGGGCAGCAGTGACTGACTTTTGTTGAGATTTATTTGGACTTTCTCTGAGGACATGATGAGTTTCTGCAGCAGATAAACCTTTTACTTGTGTCAGACTTGTGTGAAATAGTAAAACCACACTCAGAAGACAGAAAGGCACTCAGGTTTCATAGTTTATCTGCTGCTGACAGCTTCTGACTACAGACGGTTTGGAGGGAAAAAAAAAACCTTTACAGTTGGTTTAAATCTGTTTCTGAGAGACTACTGCCTACAGAGGGAACACATGTTTCTTTTTGAATCCACTGTAGCAGGCGCTGTTTGTGTCTTGGTGCTGTCACAGAGACAAATGTGGAGCACAGTTCTATTCAGGACTGGTTCATGACTATATATTGTTGCTGTTGTGTGTGGGCTTTCACTGAGATCGTGATATGGACAAAAAACTATTGAATAATGTGACAAAGCTGATGAAAGACCATACAAATCAAGAGAAAGAAACTTTGCTAGTCTATTCATCTAAAGTCTGCCCCTTCAGCTTCAGTAAACCTTCATAAATAATGACTTGGTTAAGAGATTGTCTTAATCCAGTTATTACCATTTTCTGCATGTTTAATATGTAATAAGTGTTCACAAGCAGCTGCTACATGAATACAACAAACAGACATCGGTCATTTTTCCATACTTTTATATCAGATGGTTGTTTGCTTTTTGCGATCAGCACTTTGGTTCACTTCCTGCCTTTGTTTTTTGTTTGGTCCACTTTGCTGCTCACCTCAAAGGAACTAAACCAGGGTTCACTTAGAAACAGACCAATGTTTTTCAGAGAACAGGCCTTTATTGTGAGTAATCAGTTTATAGAATGAATACACAACATACCACATACAGTATAACTCAGCTTCAGAAATGCAGTAAAATCAGATTAAAACAAAGTTGTTGCAATATATATATATATATATATATATATATATATATATATATATATATATATATATATATATATATATATATATTTATGTTGGTCTAAGGATTCCTGACAAAATATTGGAAATGACTCTGTTAGTGCTGTTGTAATGACATTCCTAACCCTGTTGTATCTTTATTCTTATTCATTGACAGTCTCTGGAGACAGCACTGAAGTACTGCAACTACTTCTTCACCTCCACTTTTGTGATCGAAGCCTCTCTGAAGCTGGTGGCCTTTGGCTTTCGACGCTTCTTCAAAGACAGGTGCCAGAGCCACTGTGCAGCCAAATATTTTAACTGTACACTACATTTTACACAACGCACCTTGAATAATCTCGTCAACTTCTGATTTAAGGTTTAATGTTCTTCACTCTTACAAAACTGCTGCCTTTTTCTTCCACATTTAATTTGCCTCATCCTAGAATGAACTCAGGGAAAGCTAGGCCAGGAATACAGCAGGTAAATATATTTGTCTGTTTGGTATAAAAGACAAATAAACACACAAAAGTAGTAAATGGGTCAGAAACAGGAAAAAGTTGCACTGCAAGATTCATGTTTCTAAAAATGGAAAATTATAAAAAATAAAAAAGTGGTAGAAAACAGTTGAGGTTCGAATATAGAGAACACATTACTAAAATCAACTTAATGAAAATGTGTTAATGTATTTTATTGTCTATGTTCAATTCAAACTAATGCTTTCAGAGTTTATTCAACAATTAAACGAGTAAAATCTCAGCTGTGTCATAAATAATTCAGTCAGTGGTGTGTGTGCAAAGAGTGTTATTTGAAGATAATTCTGCCCTTTTAAAAACATAGCTTAGGCACAATTACAAATAGAGACATTTAAGATGTTTGGAAGAAAGAGCATGTCCTCTGAAACTGTACAATCTTTTTAGTGTATTTTGTACAAATATGACTCTGTGAGGCCCTAGTGTATTGGCCTATTTTCTTTTTTATATATGTAGTGTGTTAAAGCACCTCACTCACTAATCTCTTGCCATATGCCACCGTCCCAGCAGCAGAAACATTTTTTGGAGGTTTCTTTTCAGCTGAGAGTAGACCTGATTCTACCAATCTCATGTCTAAGAACCATCAACATGAGAGAGAGAAGATATATTTTGGGGCTAAAAGTCATGCAAGGAGGCTACCTCGGTGGCTCACCTGGTATACCATATACCTGGGAGACCCACGTTCAATTCCTGCCCTATCCAATCAAATAAAGGCTAAATAGATCATAAAAATCTTTAAAAGTTATGCAGGGTGGCTTTAAATAACACCCATGTATCTTGCTGCTGCTTTAAACCAAATAAAGAGAACAAAATGTGTGCTCCTGAGTTTTTTTGACACTGCAAATTTGCCAAGTCTGGAAACTGTTCTTCTGGTATTAGTATAAATATTCATTAGCGGAGTAGCCTTCAGGTGGAGCTCCCTGGGGAGGAGTGGGAGAAGCATACAAATGAGGCTTAATGTGTAACTGTAATAGTCACTGGAATATTAATATAACAAAGACCTTGATGTGTCAAACCAGGTGTCACACAGAGAAATAAGGCTTCTAAATTACAGACACAGTGGGTTAGTGGATTATCCAAGTGACGTAGTGTTTAGACTGGCTCCACTTAACTCCTGTTTTAAAATGTCACTATTAATTAAGTCAATATTTTGATTATATTCTTATATTATATTCTCTACATTTAAGATTTCTTTCATTTAGAGATTTAGACGTCCATTTGTGAGTTATTGCTCAGAATTAAAGACAATCAGCTGTTTTCCAGCATAGAATTAGCTTTTTTTCTACATTATGAAGTCCACTCTCAAATTGTACTTCCTGCTGTGCCCAATATGTATCACAAGTGTGTGAGAATAGTGTGTGCATATAGTGTATATACTTAATAATAATAATGTTTTTGTACAGCTACCTTTAAATAACAGAAACTTACGCTAACATTGGAGTGTGTGTTATACGCTACAGGTATTTTGTACTTGTTCTAACATACATTATTTCTATATGGCGTGAAATGTATATCTTTCAAGTTCTTTGCTCAATGTGGAAAGTGCTGATTGTTGTACATTATTGTTATTATATATTTTTTCTGTTGCGTGGCCAAGTTTAAGTGGTGTGCAGCATTTTGCCATTTCCCAATGTTAACTCTTAAAATAGTTCAATACAGAATGATTGCAAATGACTCCTTTACAGTAACTGTAGTAAACCAGATCTTCTCATTTTGTTCCAATTTGAGTTAGGACGTCCTTTAAACACAGTTGGAATGTTAATATTCATGTTCAGACACAGATCAACTCAGGTATTAGTTATAAAAGTAATATTTTTGCATCATCACTACCAAGTTGCCTCTATCCAGATTAAAGCTAAAAGCTAAAATGTACGCATTTTTCTAACAAGCGTAGGTCACTCGTTCCAAGTTCTCGAGTGAGACCGGTTTCCATTCCCACCCCTTACTTCCTGCACACTAACCTCAATTGGCGCTCACTTTTAGTTTTGACTACTTTTAAATAGCAAAAACTTACACTAACTTATATCTTCCAGCTTCTTCTTTATACAAAGGCATGACTTTAATATGGGGTAATACACTGCCCGGCCAAAAAAAAAAGTAACCACCCAGATTTAACTAAGCAAATAGACAAGAGCCTCCTACTGAATAATTACTGCATGGATGATTATGCTTCAAGTTTGTTGCCAGCTGAACCAGAGAGTAGTTTCTCATTTCTTAAACAACTTTGTCAGAAGACACATCCTGTGGTTGTTGACAAGATGTTAATCTGTCTCATTAAGCTCAAATTGTGAAAGAGTGGTTCAGGAGCAAGACACATCATTTTTACACATGGATTGGCCACCACAAAGTCCACACCTTAAATTCATTGAGAATCTTTGGGATGTGCTGGAGAGGACTTTGAGCAACGGTCGATTCTCCCATCATCAATACAAGATCTTGGTGAAAAATTCATGCAACTCTGGACGGGAATAAATATTGTGACATGCAAAGTTCCTGTCCAGAATTGCCTGAAGTTTTGCCAAGATCTTGTATAGGATGTAAGTCTTGCCTATTTGTTTAGTTAAATCTAATTGGTGACTTTTTTGGCCGGGCAGTGTATAACTGTTCATTTTTCAGCAGTCATCATTACTCATTCAGTTTGACATCACATTAATGCACCTAAAATAGTTAGGTGTTGTGTTAGTCACTTCAGGTCCATCATGTTAGCCTCGTAACGCTACTGTCTCTGGTTACAGCCTGTTTATTCTCCTTCTGTGGGTCATGTTTGCTGAGACGTCTGTATATTTTCACAGGTGGAACCAGCTGGACCTGGCCATCGTGCTGCTGTCAGTGATGGGCATCACTCTGGAGGAGATCGAAATCAATGCCTCTCTCCCGATCAACCCCACCATCATCAGGATCATGAGAGTGCTCCGCATCGCACGAGGTACACTCATGCTTGTATATGTTTAAAGGACAATCTAAACCTGACGAGATAAAATAGACGAGATATCACAAGATATTACACTTTTCTTGGGCATATAACTGTCAAATAAACAAATACAGTTTTCAAGGTAAGTGGTGTGTACATTGAAAATAAATCAATATTTAACCTTTGACACTTGAAAATGCTCTCTGGCTGTGTCATCCAGCACTGTGGTAAAAAACAGCAGAGACAGAGACAAGACAACTCAAAACTGTACATTTCTATGTCCGTAAATGTCTAAAAACAGGTGTCAGAACGCACTAAAATGCTAAAATATAAATGTGTAAAAATACCAAATGCAGACTACGCATCTCTGTGCTCTTAAATCAATATCAAATCAAATAACATGTGTTTGACGGCCTGACTATTGTTGTGTTTCAGTCAAAGCACAAATTTTAATGGTTACTTATATACGTCTCTTCTGTACTAAAAACCAAAGCATTAACACCAGTTCCTTTTGGCATCCTACTGAGGATGAAGAAGGCTAATTACATCAATCTCAGAAAATCCCTGTCTTCTTCATCGGCCTCTGCCCTTTTCAAAATACTGCCCAGGGAACGGCAATAGTAACGCACTAATTAAACAGCAGCAGCTAATTAAGCAGCAAGTGGAGGATTTGATGATTAACCAGAGCAGTGCTTTTAAATCCTTGTTCTTCTAAGGTTTTAATCCTATGCTTTAATGTTAACTGTGGTGTAAACGCAGAGAAGAATATAAAAATGGGTCACAGTGGTTGGCCTCTTAGATTCATGGGCTTTTAAAAAGACTTTAGAGCAGCAAGCTTATCTATAACTGCAATAACTGCAACTGAGTCCTGAGCTTATGTCCATCCACTGCATTAGAAGGAGGAGTGATGGAAAATCAGCCTATTATTTTTTACTAAAACAGATAAAGATACACATTATCATCATATATCACACAGATTTTTCACAGAGGATAAGATGTGTGGTATAAATTAAGGATGATCATAATCTTCTGAATTGGGACACCTTATTAAAATTGTGTAATCTGAAGCTGCTTGGCGGAGCTTTTACTTTTTTTTTTCTACTTCCTGTGTGAAAGCTCAGAAAGGCCAGCTCAGTCTCACTAAAACTATATGTTTTAGTTTTGTTTTAATGTGTTTAAAATGTGAGGGAGTTGTTTTTCACGGAAATAAATTGGGTCTGATGCACTGTATTTATAATAAACATCCCTTTGTAATGCTGCACAGATCGACTTCAGCCTCAGGTTCACTTTCAAGGTTCTATGTTTGTACAAAAGTTGCTTTGCCTTGTTCTTTTTGGTTGAAGCAAGGCATGAAGTGAAGAGAATACACTGGACCTTAGCAGAGTCGTATTTGTACAAAACAAACTGAAATGACCCTACAGTTTCAGAAGACATGTTTTTTCTTTCAAACTTGCCGAAAAAAATGTATGAATTCTTAATTTCATGAATTCAGATATTTTTAGAGAAGAAAATGCTGGTCAAACATGCCGTCTGTTGATAGTGAGATAAATTGGCAAAAACTACAGACATTAGAGGGTCAGAGTCAATTGCTCCAATCCTAAAAAAAAATTAAAGCATGTCCCTAAAATGAATCAATTTACTAGTCACTATGAACTGATAACGTTTCAATATGAAGAGACATTTTATATAATCATTATCATAGCTTGAATCAGATTTTGTAAACCTTTATACAATGATGCTAGTGTAACGACACGAGTGACTAAAGCGACATGCAACCATCCATTCCCTAAGCACACTTGCTCGAAGCAGAGACACAACGCAAGCAAGGCTAGTGACATGACTCCAATGATACAGGCAATAGGAAACACCTGCAGAGCATTGTCCACACGTGTGCTAAAATTGCAGGAATAACTCTGAGTGACCTCCAGGACATCTACAGGGCTCAAATCTTTAAAAAAAAAAAAAGGCCCAACAGATCTCCTCTGACCCAAGCCACCCTCTGTGGGCAGAGTTCAAAATGCTCCCGTCTGGTCGCAGACACACTGTCCCCAAATGTAAGACCAATCGACACAAGAACTCTTTTATTCCTGTAGCTATTGGCATTCTTAATCAGTCGTTTTAATATATTTTTATTTGTTGTCTATTTTCCATGTTGTGTGAATGGGTTTGTGCTGCTGCTGTAAAACAAATTGCCCCTCGGGGATAATAAAGACTCTTGAACCTGAACCAATACAAGGTTTCAGTTGAGCATCATTCAACTTTATGCAAATGAGGAGTGACATCACCGAAGCTACGGCCAATCACTGAACAGGATTTGATAGACAGCTGAGAGGAATAGGTGAAACTGTAGCAGATTCAACCTCCTGCCTCCTGCCTGTAACTTGAATGAGGACAAGTGATTTTGTTCATTTTTGTGTGAATCCACTCTAATAGACCAAACTATTTTTTTTGGAACCATGCTGCCCTCCAAAGCCAAAATACAGTAACTATGTAGACTGCTAATCCAAATGGAATGGGTTTGAGTTAGCTGCCATTGAAATAATCCAAATAAATAAACAACAATGATTTTATTTTGACCATTTTCTCTTAAATAGCCCAAACACTTCAGTGATACACTACATTTTACTGTACTGTACTCTCTATCTTCCATTTCTGATAATCCCAGCTCCCTTTGACCTTGTTTGAGGAAACTGTATCTCTCTCCATCAGGATACAGTTCAGTTGTTGTCTTCTTCTGCGACCGTCTGCCTCTTTGACCGTCCTGCTGCAGAAATTGGACCGTTGGGAATTGTACAGGACTCTAATGGGGAGTGGGGAGCTATTCCGTCCATCGATCGTGGGTTGTCGCCGCTTTTCTCCGTCTGTGGCCTGTTCTTATCTGCTCTGATCCTTCAGCTCTGTCTGTGCCCCCTTTGGTCACACTCAGCTGTTGTTTATCACATGGACTAAAGTCACAAAGACAGGTCAGAACTGGGAGTGATGCAGCCTGGTGTGGAACGCTAAGTGAAGGCAATGGGAAATCAGCAATTAAACCTAAAATACACTGCTGATTTTATTTTGAAGGTGGAGTCTGTGCATTTCTCTCACTGTAATGTTTATTAACAGACATAAAGACACAGCGATGGCCAACCAAGTGAAAATTTAGTGGTTATTCTCCAGAGAAAGTGGAGATACATGGGCAGTAGGTGCAGCCAATGCAACACCTCTCCAGAAAACCAACACTGTCTCGTCTTTGGTTTCTCTGCAGTGACACTAGCAACAATAGATAGAACTGAGACAGAGGAGAGATACTAAACACTTTGCAAAACAGTATCGACCTCTCAGCCCCAGATGAGCCAGACTATTTCTTCAGTAAATCATCAGAAGTTAAGCTCAGTGCATATCAAACAGTACAACACACTGTTTTTATAGGTGGAAACTATTACCACGTCTTCTCCGCTGGGGCTGTATCTCACATAGTCAATGACCATCTCTTTAGTTCTGGTGTTTAGAATGAGACAGTTTACTGGGCTCCATCTATAAAAGCTCTCTGAGGCTCCTGTATTCTTCCTCTTGTCCATCTTTGACACAAGTCACTGTTCCTGGATCATCAGAGTATTTCTGAATGTGACTCAGATTTATGATTAATATCTGTAGTGTATAATGTGAAGAGGAATCATTACCTACTTAACATACTGTGGCCTACATGTCTGGTAATCAGTAATGCAAGTAATAAAGGATGAGTCCACCCCATATTCCCATGTTTTTCAATAAGAAATTAACAATGAATAAAAAAGGACGTTACTATAACATATAATAATAACTTACATATAGTGACTATTTCTAAAATTTCTAGCTTTCAAAATGGACTGGGAGCCATAAATGTAACAGTCATGTATATAATGTATCTGTTGACATCCAGTAAAGATACTGCAGCAGTCCATGTATAGTCCTATAAATATATGTCACATGTGCTGATTGCTGTGAGTATAGTCATCCAAAACTGTGGTAATTTGATGATGATAAATTAGTTTGAATGTTGTCTCTGTGTTGTGCAGTTGTACCATGCAGTGCACACATTCATTGATTCAGCATAATTTCTATATATATACAGTATATAACATCATCCTATTGGTTTGGCCATCAGGTTCTCATGTGTTTTGTAAATCCAGCTCTTTTCTGACTGATCTGTCTCTCTCTGTCTCGTCAGTGCTGAAGCTGTTGAAAATGGCTACAGGGATGAGAGCTCTGCTGGACACAGTGGTCCAAGCCCTGCCTCAGGTGAGTGCTGCAGTTAATTAACATGTACAGTCTGATAAATGGCTCATGTCAATGGGAGAGCTCACACAGAACTTTGGTCCCAGCTGTTTGGAAACTTTCTTGGTTTTGTCTGTGTAAAAACCTTGTGGAGTTAGGTTTAAAAGTAATTCCCTTCTCTGGTGAAGAGGGATTTAAATCTGAAAGTTTGTCTCCCCAGATACACACAGGCTTCTTTTGGTCATTGTTTAAAGTCATGCTGTGCAATTCTGTGGAAGAAAATGAATGGATACCCTACTCTCAAATGAGGTTATACAGGCAAAGTTGAACTAAAAGCAAAATGATTCATATGCTTCACAAGTGATGTGGCACATTTAACTTAATCTTGGCAAATAGGCATGTCCCATCAGTGCTCATTGGAGAGACATTTATTTAAATTGTGCATTTACACATATGATTCTGATTCCATTTTTATGCCATAAAATCCATTGCCTTCAAAGTGCTATTCCAGGATTTTGTCAGTAGGGTAGTAAATTGCCTATAGTAGCATTCTGCCCATGCAAACACAGCTTGGAGAACTGGCCAGTGGACAGTGTAAGTGTATAGCTGTATATGTCTTTAGCTGTATACTTCCACCCAGCTGAGCCATAGATCCATCGGAAACTGCTTGTGAACAGCGCTGATATATTAGCTAAATATGTTCATTAAAAGCCTCCAAGTGCTGTGTCAGTGTCACGGTTTTCTACATGTTTCTAAAGGGACTCTGAAACAACACTGGGCCGGACATTTAAATGTACATTTATGTGGACCTAAAGTTAAGAGATTGTTCCTAATGCTGCTCAGATGGACAGAGGCAGTGGGTGGAGGAGATGGGGAGACAAAACGGGCAAATTAGTAGCATGGCTTACTAACTAAGGCTGCATTAACTGTACATGGAGATATTCCATATAATATATACTGTATTGTTATCTTAAAAACCTGAGCACTATATTGACTGACAAAAAATGCACAATAAACTGCCAAATAGTAATATCCGTGCTGTGTTTTCTCCATAAAACAATAGTCTAAAATCCCATTTGTGCTTTCATTTGGAAAAAAACAAAGAAACCTATAGAGATGAATCAAGTCTGGAGGATCTTCTCCAAACAGTTCTTTATTAAAGCCATTTGTAAAAGCAGTGCGAGTGGTTGATATTTTCCCTCTGCTGCGTCTGCTGGTGGTTTATCAGTGATGTGAGTGAGCCTCTAGGGTTTAGACAGAGCCACACACACAGATTTACACATCAACACTGGCTAAACTCACACTGACTGGTATCTCCTCAGCACCACTCAGCCTTAAATCAATACTCCCGCTCCTTCCTCTTCAGTGTGTTTACCTTCCGCTCCCTGCGCTCATCTTTGGACACAGATCGGCGAGTCGGGTTTGTTTTTGCACACGAGGCTCAGACGACGGAGATCTGCAGCACTCTCGCATGACTCCACAGGTCAACGGGAATAAAAAGCTGTTATTATCCAATGAGAGACTCCAACTAAATTTAAAACATAGGCTGTATGTAAAGACAGAATTACAAGAGAAGAAATGTCACTAATCACACCATATTTAGACAACTGACACTCACTAGACAGGTTTTATTCAGGACGTGAAATGCCCAAATCTAAGTGAAGATATTTGGCATAGAGCTGCACATTGAATACACTGCCAAGTCTACTGCCAGTTAGTGCACTAATCGACAGGCTGTGGATAAGTACTGTATAAGCTTACATGCAGCATAAACAAAGATCATACTCCATCTTTAATAAACATCTCTTTTGCTTGTTGGCTCTAATGGAGACTCAAGGCAAGACATAACTGCAGTTTACTGTGTGCAGCGTGTTGTTTTCTGTTTATTTGCCGGTGTCAGTTCTGTTGGGGATGTCGCGCTGCTGTAATCACTTAACTCTGTTTGAAGAGTGATTATTGAGATCTGCAGAAGTGTAGTACAGAGGCATATTAGTACATCAGTAATGAGCAGAGAGAGACAAGTCCAAATAAAGGACAGCTGCTGTGACAGAGAGCTTTACACTGTATGTGTGGAGGAGATTTTATTTGGTTACAGCCCTACACCTTCAGTCAGTTACAAATAATTCCCCAAACTGTTCTGGTTGGGTTTGTGAGACGGGTGACTCCTTAAATTATAAGAATATGAGATTATGATACAGGCCTACTTCGTTTTGAATGACATTTCTCACAGTTTCTGTTACATTGTGATGTTGATCAGAGACGCATGAAGCTAAGGTTTTTAAAAAGAGCCCGAATCTTGTTATTTAACTTCATATCTTTACATTGCAATGAAAAAAGTTCCAGAAACATATTAGATGACTGTGCAAATCCATTTCATGCAAATGTTTTAAATAATAAATCTCTACTCTTCCTCTCTGATTTCCCGTCTATTGTCATTTTATTCATGCCAATTTGTGTACTTTACTTACCAAGAAACAACCAAAAACCTCTTCCAGGTTTATCTAAACAAGTTGCTATTTTGGCAAATAGCTTTGTATTACAGCAGTTAAATGGGTGTAATCTAAATCTCATCTTTTAGATCTTCTCTTCTATGAAAAAATAGTCCCACTTTGACTCTGTTGTTGTCTTCATAAAGGAGCTGAGCTGAATTTCAATTGAGTAAAGTGACCTTTTCTCAGACTCAGTGTGACTCGAATCTCTCAATCTTCTCAAATTCATACACGTTTCACCAAATTCAGATTCTCTTGGTGAAGTGGGTGGATGACTCAGGGTTTCGGCCTAACTCACTCCCGTAAGCAGGCATAAATGTTTGGAAATGTGGAAACCAAAGATAGATATGTGTAAAAAACTAATTCAGTATGTAGTTTTACCTTATTGCATAATATATCTCTGTCCCTGTAGTTATTGTTTTGTGGGTGTCTGTTTGCAGGTGGGGAACCTCGGGCTGCTCTTCATGCTGCTGTTTTTCATTTATGCTGCTTTAGGAGTCGAACTGTTCGGAGAGTTGGGTAAGATACTTGCACTTCATTTTTATTTATTTAACACAACACATTCGCCAAATTTTATGTCAACATTCTAACACAGTGCAATGAAAACATACATTCACTGTGCATATATCCAAAAACAGACACACAATTATCATTTAAAACTGCATTTACAGACAATATAACTATTTTTTTGCAAAAACACAGCATAATCTTGCCACCATTTTGTAATTGTGCCACTTGTTTACATCTACATTAAGTAAATAAGTTTGATACAGCCTGCTGGAGTTTGTTGATTTTTCTTCGTAGTAACCCATAACCCATAACCTGTCTTTTGTAAAATTTAAAATTTTTGAACATTTGGGGGGAAAAAAATCGGGACCTTTTGTTAAAAAAACTGAAATAGCAAATATAGGCCAAAATTACTGAAACATTTCTGGCCATATTTTGTCAGAAATTTTGGCCAAAATCTGTTTCAATTTTAAAGCATTCTTACTTTAAACTATTGAACAGCTTATTAATGTAAGAGTATTGCAGTTTTATACCATAAAATAATACCAATAAAATGTTTAGCCTTTATTTCAACCACCTGAGACAGTGTTTAAGCATAGCACAACCTGTAGAATACTGTTAAAACAGTATTTTTTGCAGTATTTTCATTTTAGGGTGTGTAGGAGAAAATAAAAGGAACTGTCCTCTTTTTCCATTTCAACTAGTTTCTGTACAACATTGTGATCGAACATATTTGCAAAAAAAAATGACACACTTATCAACATTCACTAGCTTTATATTCACAATTAAAAACTCAGAGGCACTTTTTGCAAAGAACAAATGGCTTCACACTCATCCAATATTTTACATTTCCACATCAAAACTTTGCTAGCGTATCTTAGTATCTATCTTTGCAGATGTCACTTGTCAAAGGCATCTTGTTGATTGTCCTACCACAGTTATATTATAGTCTTTCAGTGTCCACTTGTAGTTAATTAGTTGTAAAGGGCAATTTAAAAAATGTTTAATAACTGTAAAAAGGTTTTGGGATTTTTTTGTTTGTTTGTGGCTTATGCATTTGATCCAAACAGCTGTGTTGTTTCTCTTTAGTGTGTAATGCAGATTACCCCTGTGAGGGCATGAGCCGACACGCCACCTTTGAAAACTTCGGCATGGCCTTCCTCACTCTGTTTCAGGTTTCAACTGGGGACAACTGGAACGGCATCATGAAGGTGTGTAGTTAATGTAATCTGTCGGACTTCTGTGTTTGTATTGTTAAGGCTGTCTATTCGAATGAAGAAGTTACAGGTTGTAGGTCTTTGCATCACAGCCCACAAAAGAAAAACAACAGCAAAACCAAAACTTTTTGGAAGCTAGAGTAAGCATCACTGAATTGGTATTTACATTTTCATTGAAATATAGAAAATTGCAAAGAAATGACCAGAAGGAAAAAAAAACTGAAATTTTGTTAAAATGTAGACAGAATGCTAAATTTCAGAAGAAAATTTGAAAAATCGTCGAAAAAATGTGAAATATCAAAACACAGAAATTCACAAAAAAAAGAAACTTTGCCAAAGAAAGAAATTTAAGAAAGCTTATATATTGTCGCCATTTTAAAATTTACCAAAAAAAATGGTTGAAATTGGTCAGATTAACAAAAAGTTAATTGTAGAAAATGTCATTTTTACTTTAGCCATTTTTTAAACTTTTTTTCCCACCCTTCTTGCCCCCAGGACACTCTGAGGGAGTGCCCACCCGGACATCCCGGTACTGACTACGGCTGCCACGCTGGTCTTCAGTTCATCTCTCCTCTGTACTTTGTGTCGTTCGTGCTGACGGCACAGTTCGTGCTCATTAATGTCGTGGTGGCCGTTCTCATGAAACACTTGGACGACTCGAACAAGGAGGCGCAGGAGGACGCTGAGATGGACGCTGAGATCGAGCTGGAGCTGGCTCAGGGAGGGCTCTGCTGCATGATGGGGGGCATCGGGGCCATCGCGGGGGCCACAGCAACGAGCGGGGCCGGAGTGGGGGGGGTAGGAGGAGGATCCACTGGGGCTATGGCTGTAGCAGCATCTGGAGGTCCTGCTGGAGGAGCACTGAGGGACGGAGGAGGAGCTGCTCACGAGGGAATTATACACCATCGATGCAGACTCTACTCACCTGCTCAGGTAAGAGGAGACTTTATTTACACTGCTCAACAACTTGTGAAGTGCAAAACACTAGAACTGTGCCATTGCCAGAGTTACTGGAAATTATAGACACTTACTGAGAAAACTCTAAATAAACAAGATGGTTTTAGCAAACAGCAAATGACTGACTATGTGTGTGCTGTCAGCGAGGGGGTGGAGAGCATTAACAAGTGGCTCAGTGTTTAGTTCCGCATTTAGGCCAGTGGCTAAAGACTACAAGATACAAGTCATTAGAGGTCATATGTTATGATATACTGAACATAAAGTAACATCACATGGACAAGACAGTTAAACACAGATGGATTTAGAACCTGTGCTTCCTCATCAAACACTGTTAAACTGAGATCTGCACAGATTGCTAAAGCAGCTAAACCTACATTAAGAAAAAAATATCATCAATATCATAGCCAGAGAAAATACACAAATACAAATAAAGTAACACACACATATGGCTTTAAGGCTGTGCAGAAATTAATGAAGGCTATGGCTTCTTAGCATTTTTGCTCCATCTGCTAATGGTAAAGAATATATCGGCAGCGTACTGTTTAAATCCATCAGTAGAATATTACTCTGTAAAACACATGTGTAAAGAGACATCTTTACTGCCTCTGAAGTGCACTAGACACACAACTAGACATAGTTTAGGGCATTTAACACCTGCGCATCCAAATGAATGAGAAAGACAGCTCTTTGGTTGTGGTGGTGGCAGAGTTTGCGGGGTGGCAGGGGTGGCAGGGGTGGCACAGCACTTTTAGTTGGACAGGGTCTGGCCTTGTTTACCCCTGAGGAGTGTGATGTGGCTGCTGTCTTTGGGCTCATCACCTTTAGGAAGGCACGGTTCAAAGGCCTCAACAACTCCATCTCCTGACATGCAGACTGGGAATGGAAACATGCACACATCACTCTGGAGACTGAGGAGGTTGGAAGTTACTAGAACTAGAGACTAGAGTCTGGCTTAACATGAAGTTAAAACTCAATGTGATGAAATGTATAGCTCCACTTTCATAGAGAGTAATAATTTTGTTGGCGTATAACAGTCTGGCTGCACTCTCTACAACCTCCTGTTTTCTTTGGTACAGTAGTGACATCACCATGAGTCACCAGTTCCTCCAAGTCTCTCTGAGCCAAAAGCCTCAGTGGAGTGACTCACTGCTTTAGTTGTGTCACTGTCAGAGTTGCTGTGTGGGTTATCTTATAAAATACTGCTTCACTGGAGTAATGAATACATTCAGCTGATGAACTCATTCATTCATTTCAAAAATGTGCACAAGAAACAGAGAACTGAATAATGCACTGATAAAGATGTTTTCCTAATTTGCAAGTGCTTGGAAGATTTGCAAGTACAACAAGCACCACAGCTTGTCTTCTGTTGGAAAGATTTACATGCATTATTTCCAGGCGTTTCAAAAGTATCTAATGATTTACGATATCCAAACTTTTCTAAGTGTGCACTAATCAGGATTTTTGAGATTGTTCACCGATCATCATTGTAATTTTTTTGTTCTAATTTTAATATCTAATTTTGTCTAGAGTATAGTTAAGAATAGTGAAATTATTTATGGTACACGTTAAAGAGAGCCTAACCATGTTATAATGAGGATTTTTTAAATTATTATTCACTTATTTAGTTTTAAGGGAGATTTTTGTTCCGTTCCTCATCTATAAAATTCCCTGCTGTGGTAAAAAAGTGTCTTGCTAACGGCACATGTGCATGTCTTTTTGTTTCGTATTGTCCTGACCATAGGGGATCTGTGACTCTGAGCTGCTGCTGAGCTGCTGCTGAGCTGCTCCGCTCGGTCTTAGTGCAGCTTTAAAAACTCCTCATATTCACTGACATGACTCTCCTTCAAATGTGTGATGAGACGAGAACAGCAGGTTTACTGTCCTGCTTGGACTCCTTATGAAACCACAAGACCAGAGCTTGTTTTTGTCTTCAATCACACTATTTTTAGCAATGATCGTCCAATTATGATGGAAAAAACCTTAGTTGCTGCAGTTTCTGTGCTGTAACCTGTTTAAAACCAGACTGTTACAATTTTAGAATAGATCAATAAAGCATGCCGTGTCTAAGCTTGTATTAGAACAAGTTTTTAATCAACTGTGCCGCCTCTGGATTATTTTTTTCTCTGCTGGTGAACACCTACAGCAGGTCATGACTTCTGCACACTGATATGTGCTCGAACTCTTACCCACGCCGATGCAGAGTATATGCACACATTCATATGCACAGAGATATTAAATGGCCCCTCTCTGTGGATCTAAAAATACCAGCGCGGGGGAAGAGCTGCTGCTGCTGCTGCTGGTGGCTCTCGTGGCTCGGCTCCCGATGGCTGCGACTCAAAAGGCACATCACCACCAGCCGCATTTGTAATCACACGCTCATAGACACGAAGAACAATGCAATATGAGGTGGTATTTTTGGAAACATCTTTACCGAGGCCAAAGGGAAGTAAACGAACAAACAGAGGCACAAACAATGGGGGGAAATAGGAAAAGGAGGGTGAATCTGAGCATTGAACAGAGAAATTGAGAAACAGACTCCTTTCAGAACAGTGTGTCACAGACAGGACTACACCCAGGGCTAAAACTGAGCTGAATCAGGACTACACCAGGATTAAACTAGGATTTAACCACATTTAAATCAATCCAAAACTAAACCAAAACTTAATCAGAACAGGAATAAAGGCAGACTAAATTCAGACCTAAATCTAATCTAAATTGAGCCAAAACCAGGACTATGCTAGATTTAAAACAGGTCTTTCTAGGACTAAAGAAATACTAGGAGTAAACCAGGATAAAGTCAGTCTAAACAAGGTCTTAAACAGGACTAAACCTAGCTACATTTACCACTGATCCAGGACAAACTAAATCTTAATTCTAGGATAAAACCAGGACTAATTCTAGAAGCAATACTAATGCTAAAAAAGACTGGGACCAGGTCAAAAACAGAACCCCAAAACAGAGGATGAGGACTAAGTAAGGGCTAAATTTAGCACTAAACCAGGCTTGAATTTGATCTGTAGGAAACCACTTGTCAAATCTAGCAGAGTCCTGATGTGTTTTTAATGAAGCTCATAAACTTTTGGGTCGAGACCAAAGGAAATCACGTCTGTCACTCGTCTCTCTACGACTGACACTGCATCAATGGTCTTTAGAGGAATCAGAGTGTGAGCAGAACCAGAGGGAGTCGGAGCAGCTGAGTGGGCGGCCATCTCAGTCTCATTGTGCTGCAGATCACTGTCGAGAGACGGCTGGTATTTTTAACAGAGACACGAGCGAAAAATAGAGGAAATCTGCGCACGTGTCGCTCAAACTGGAGTTTAATCTGTACAGAAGCTATCATTATCTGTTGTCCGTGACTAAACCAGGACTGAAGACAGGACTAACTTTAGGAATATAAAACAGAGCTAAACCAGTAAACAATCTTATCACTTTTTGAAATTCATCTCAGACGGTATCAGACTGTAGACAGCAGCTTAAACTCACATTTTTTTGTCCACTAAAAAATAAACTTAATGGCTATGAAGTATTTTACACAAAGACACATCAACTATGACCGGAAAAACAACTTTGGCAGGACTTTGTAGGACTTAATATGTTTTGTATGTACTATATCTATATTCAAGGAGTGAGGTGGGTGAGAAAAACACTGCATTTATGCGGCGTCAGAATGCAGCTATGTGTCAGTAACAAATGTTAAATGTAAAAGTACTTATTACAAGTCCACACCTCACACACATCCTTTCAAGATCATGTGAACAACTATGGAATTGCTGTAGGGACATGCTATAGTCTATAAAGAAATCCAGTGGAAGTATTAACAAAATGAGTCTAGTTCATTTAAATCTTCAGAAACAAGATTGCGCTTCCACTCCAGCAGTGCTCAGTTTGTCCTCTCTGGGCACCTGTAGAGTCTGGAGCAGCAAGTAATGGCCTCTTTTCACTGGGTTCTTGGGAGTTTTAAAAGCCTGAGACAACGAAAACAAAAGTCGGATTTTCCAAAGGATCTGTGCACGTCAGGTGGGTTCTGGTGCAATCCCATCAACAAAAGGGGTCCCCAAAAAGCAAACTGTACCACTTTGGGGGCACCTCAGCCTGGGGTCACAAGCGGGTCTGGCTTTGTGGTCTGCTTTGGTAGGGGTGTAGTTAAACACTGCAGTCAGCTGATTGGATGATGGACAATCTTCACTTGAGTGAAAACAACGAAAAAAACATTGAAACATTCAATGGAAATTATTTTTCAAATAAATTACGCCTTGTTCTTGTGACAAACGTCATGTTTAAACAGAAAACATGATACATTTTGACAAAGCTAGTGTCAGCATCGTACGGCTCTCACTTCATGAATTTAAACATTGTATTAATCATCTACACTGCATTTAACACAAGATTTTACACTGAACTAAAGCTTTTTACATTTTTTTTTTTACATTTTTACACTGTGAACTTTAACAATATTATAAAAGGCCTTAATAACAGTCAGTTTTGTTAGCTAAAGACACTTTAATTCCCATTCAGCCTTGATAAAAGAGAGAGCTAATGCTAAACCTGACTGCTCACATTAAACATTATTAATAAAATATAAAGTCAGTCATAACAATCCCACTTTACAAACTGAAAGCACATGAAAAGACGAAAAAATGACTATATAACTCGGAAACTGGGACCATCTGAAGAGACAACAAAGGCATCAAAAATATAATGTCCCTATGGTTTGAATTCAGCTTTTATTCTTATACTTATATTCAACCAAAAGTCCATGAGTTCAATTTTCCATCCAGTTTGAAAAGCACTTTTAAGTGTCCAACTTTCAGAGACATTATTTTAAAATACTGACAATAGAAATTAAAGCTAATTTTCTTGTTCAGTCCCCAGTTTTGACCAATTATTAAAAAAAATAAAACCTTAGTCACCTTTTATCTTGGAAGCAGATAACAAAAGTATAGTTTTTCCAAGTTGCCTCTTTTCAAGAAATGGAGAGCTGAAAGCAACACAAGGCTCATTAAAAGAACTCTTTTGAGTCTAAAGTCTTTTATGTTTGTATTAAATGCCTACTTTTGCAGAGTAAGTTTCTCATTAGGTTTGGAGAGTGGCCTCCTGTGGAGACTAGAGCACATCCTAGACATTAATGTACATGTTTTTATGGGGAATACTCCCTAAATGTTTTTCATCCATTTGTATCTGGTGTGCGCTAATGATCCGATTTGTCTCACCTTTAATTCTTTAGTTTCATAACTGGCCCATTCAGACAAATGTATAACTAGACACACCTGTATCAGATAGATGATAAGTCCAATCCAGTGTCCAATTTACCATATAGTTTTATAATTGGATCATATATGGTCTTCTCTACATTCGCTTATACATCAGTCTTTAGCAAACAGGTAGTGTGAGAAGAATGGCGGCAGATTAAGCTTGTTTCTTTAATGCATTTTCACATTGTCACACAAAAACTAGTACACAACAGGTAGAGCATCTGCCTGATCCTTGGTGCCTATTAATTATAAAGTTGTAATCAGTTGTGTCACCTTTTCTCTTTTCTCTTTGCTTTTGTGGTATTGTTATCTATATAAAAGGTGTAAAACTGGTCAAATTAGACCTTTTTTATGCTACAGTTGCATTCTGGTATAGCAGTTTTCTCGAAAGATTAAAATTCCTTCAGCAGATTTTGTGATGTCACAAATGACTCCAGCCAAGTCTCAAACATCATTAGTCCATTTGAATACATTCAGAAAATAAGAGAAGAGCTTAAAGGCGTAGAAGCTCTCCAGTGGATCAGTCTCAGCAATAGAAGTCCCATTGTCCAATCAGAGCCGATTGAGCAATGGGGGAGGGGCTTAAAGAAACAGACACTAAAAACTAAACCCATTCAATTTGAGCTAAAAACAACAAGTGAATCACGAATAGGAAAAATAGGCAGAACAGGTCACGTTTACCGCAATGAGTCAACATAACTCATTAAATAAAATATCCTTCAAATTCTAAAATTGGTTTAGTGTCTTAACATTTTATGAGCTGTGAGAAAAGCTGATGGCAGCTGAGTGAGTCAAACCAGGTCAAGAGCACTTTTCCCAGAGCTAGGGCCTGCAGCTCAGACGATCAATCACCACTCACTGGCTGTCTCCCAGCAGTGAAACACCACTAACATGTGTGTATCATACCTCAGTGAGAGCTGCCAAGGACTGACCATCGACACTTCACCTCACACCCTTTAGCATTTAGCAGTGACTCAACAGAGAGAGAAGTGGAGAGAGCTGGCAGCTGAGAGACAGAGAGGTTTAAACTTTCGACTAAAACAGGAGAGAGCCAGCGGATCAAAGACATTCTGGGGCCTCAAGTTAAGATTTTTTAAAGCTTAGTATTATTGCAAAGTGAATGAAAACATGTTTGTTCAAATGGAACCAGGATTAAGGCTCTTCCAGTGTCAGGTCTCCCATCTTCATCCCGTAAAGTCTTGTTTTTCTCTTAGTAGAAACTGCTATCAGTAGTGTTTCCATAAAATATAAATATAAAGTAAATTTGAAGCAAAATTCTAAAGGGTTACAAAAAGAAGGTGTGTTTCCATTAACTGTGAAGACAAAAATGAACTGTGTGATCACAAGATTTTGGTTGGATTTTGAGAAGCCTAAAGAAAAAGATAAACAGCTTTTTTCTAAGTTTTTGAAATAGAATTGTTGTGGATAAATACGGTAGTCCTATCTTTTTTTTTTTTTTTGTTGATCACTTTTTAATGCCTCCTGGCAACATACACAACAATATGTGCTAACGTTAATGCAAGCTTTTGAGATTTTTTTCAGTTTCCACAAATAAGCTCTTATGCAATATTCCAACATACAAATTCAAGTCGTTTATGGAAACACAAGTCATCATGTCTTGGCCTCACTCAAGTGTGACAGTTTTGCATTTTTTTCTCTGGATCTAGACTCATAGAGTAATTGAACATTGACCTAAACCCACTTTTTAGATCCAAGACAACAGTGGGAATTTGTTTGAGACTGTTATTTTATCTTAATCACCCTCGTGTCCCATTTAAGTTCAGCAAAACTAAAGAGGATCATGGCATTTTATAAAACTAGCACAAATGCTTAACAATCAACTCTGCAGTCTGTTTATTGGACAGCAGAAAATCCTCTCACTGTTATAGCAATGAACTCTCAAATGAAGTTTTACTTGTTTTGTGATTCCAGGAAGGAACAATGAGAAATGTTAAAGCTTTTTAAAATAAACTCAAATACAGATTAGAGTTGGTAACTTAGGTACTCTAGAAAACATGAATAGTTGCAATCTGCATCGCCTTGAACACAAAATGAATTTTTACTTGGATAGGTGAACCTCTAAAATGTAGTAAACTGGTGCTGCTCTTTAAATTTAAAGTTCAAAAATCTCAGTATTAAACCAGAAATGATTTGACTGTACCTCTATCCTCACATCACTACACTTTAGGATTTACTCTACACTTTACTCTAGTTAATGGCAATCTGTCTACACTGCTCAATTATGGCATCTGTCTATCTGCAGTGGAAACTCAAACCAAACCATGCCTTACCAACCCAACTCATATTACACCATTCAACACAAACAGCTCAAAAGGCTCATTCTTTTTATAACAACTGGTGCGTGAATCGTTGATTAAATCGTGACATGAAGGCAAAAGGTATGCTCCATGCTACGTACATACAACTGGGTCACAGTTCAAAGCATACTGCCCTTAAGAGCTGAAACACACAGGAGACTAAGAGAACAATGTAGCAGTAACAACAAAGGCAGAGGAAAAGACGTATCAGCAAAGAAGCAACAAAAGCAGCTCCTCTGGATTTTCTCTGAGACGGCAAGCACTTATTCAAAAACATGACTTTAATACTGTATACATGATATGTTTTAACTCCTCATGAAGTACTTCAACTATAGGAGTATGATTCATGTATTAACGATTCAGTCTTTTACTCGGTGCAGGTTTAATCTTAAACAAATACAATGCTAAACAAATTCTGTGATCGAGTCTTACTCCAGTGTATCCTTGTATTTACCTTGAGTCCCTTTTTACTTTACCCTCTCCTCCTGAAAGGCACTTGATAAATAACACTGACTGTTCTTGACAAATGGAAAGTGTGCAGATCAGCGATAGATCAGAAGGTCACAGCGTTGTGTGTGTGTTTGTGTGTGTGCTGCAGGAGAGCCAGTGGCTGGACAGCGTTTCTCTGCTGATAAAGGACTCGATGGAGGGAGACTTGATTGACAACCTCTCCGGCTCGGTTTTCCACCATTACTGCTCTCCTCCAGTCTGCAAGGACTGCAAAGGCCACCCGCCAGAGGTGAGACAAGTCACGCACACATGTCCCTACACTCTCCGTGGAGCTATAAATAACTCCCCGAAGAAAAGCAGAGCGGGGTCAATACATTGCCAGAGTTGGTGTTAGTCACAGATGCATTCAGAACACAGCATTTTCTGACTGATTGCTCTTTTATCTCCTGTCTTGTTAAAAAAAAAAAAAAAAAAAAAAGGATTTCTTTAAATAAATAAATAAATGTTTATTTATTGATGATGTCCAAAGGTCTCAATGTGCACTCAAATTTTCCCACAAGGTCTGCTTATTTTTGAATGTTTCCTTTTGCATTTTAATTTGAGTTGAGTTCCAAATGTATAAACATGCAGACTTCACTCTAACATCCAGCCATTAACGTTATACTTTGTAGCTCCACAATGTGATTTAAACCCCTGATTGGCCCTTTATTTTACATTCAGTATGAGAATGTCACTCACATGGAATATCAGAATAATATTGTATTACGAATGCTAAAATTGTGATAAGTATAATTTTATCAGAGAGCTAATGCTGAATTCAGGTGATTCTCAGAAAACTCAGTTGTTACTATTGTGGTATTGTCTCCCACATAAGACTGAACCAGAGAAAAGTTATTAATTAAACATCAGTATGACTTAACTGTCAGGTAAGGTTATGTGAAGCTTTTTGAGTATTTATTTACATGGGGGTTCACTGTCATTGTGTCCTTGGGCATGACACTTGGCCCACTTGGCCTCCAGTGTCTGTGACACTGGTGTATGAATGTGTGAGTGTGTTTGGTGGTGGTCAGAGGCCATATGGCTGCCACGTCTCTGTCAGTCTGCCCCAGGGCAGCTGTGGCTACAGAATTATGTAGCCACAGCGTCAATGTTTCACTTTGGTGTGAATGAGTAATTGTAAAACGAGTGCCTTGAAAAACACTACATAAAACGTCATCTATTATTGTTCTTTGCATTTAGCTATTCATTAAAAAGAAAATTTAAATGCTAATACATCATTTTATTGACACTAAATCTTTTTTATGTTGATTTCTGAGTTGAAAGCATTTAACAAAGTATGTAGACAAAGATCTGATCACACTGCCACACAGTGGGTGGAGGCACAAATGTACAAACAGTAAAATCTTAAGCTTAAAGACATTTCGTATAATTTATGTAACATTTTAGAGATAGGATTTTTTTTTTAAATACTCCATGAATTATATTATGTTTTGCAGATTCCTCAAATTCCCATTTTAACTGCAAATTCTGAATATTTAAAATGTCCTAACATCAAGGTTTTATTGTGTGTGATTTGTCACTGAGCGGTGAAGACATCATATATTGTGTACAAATGTCTGATGTAACTGTGCTGTATGTGTGGGACAGATCCGATTGGCCGAAGTAGAGCAGGCGTCGCTGATGTCAGAGCAGCTCTCGGACAAGTCGTCTTCTCCGGCGCTACCTGATGACCTCAGCCTCGACGAGAACGGCAGCTACCAGCTCCTGGAGAGACGCAGCAAGGTATTGACAAGCATTACTCACATAAGAGTAGAAAACATATTAACCATTCATATTTACTGTACATAAAACAAGCAAATAACACAAAAACAAAACAAAGTACAGCCTGGCCCGCACCAACACTATTTTTTCATTTATTTTTTAGAGCTGGCAGACCACATACAGGATGATAAACAGATTTTTTTTTAGTTTGTATAGTGTGCAGAGATGTTACAATATACTGTTAAGCCCATTTGGGGGGGTGGAGCTGGAGCCGATCCCAACTGTTCTTGACATGAGGATGTTCCCAGCTAACATTTAGAGACAACCATTAGATCAACCATTCACTCACACAGTCATTGACTAGGAGCAATTTAGAGTCACACAGGAAACGTCACTAAACCTCAGTAAGTCACTGACTTCAATGTGACTTTAGTGTGAGCCAACACGTGATGGACATAAAACACCTAAATTAAACATTTAGATATGGATATGTATAAGAAGCATGCCTGAAATGCAAAATTAGCCTGAGGTTAGGTCTGTGAACCACCATTAGTTCAACTGAAGAGCGTTTTAAGGCTGTAGACTTAATCAACTTACTGTACTCAACTGTACATGTGATAGCTGGTGTTAGTTAAGTGTTAATCCAATTTATTTCAACTGGTGGACCCAGTGGTGAACTTGATGAACTTGTGGACCTGTATTCCCTGCGCACTTCCTTAAACGAAATGTCTCAAAAAATCAAAATTCATGAAAATTGAACCTAAATAGAAACTCACTCAGCAAAAGAAGTGTTTTGCTTTTGCTTTTAACTGGAACAAACAGACATAAACAGATCTGACAAGTTTTGTTCTGAATCCTATGTTTCATGTTTGTTGTTTTATTCTGTTCTTATGTCCTTTGTCTTTTTATAGGCCAACTGTATTGAACAGTAAAAAGTGCTTTGTGATTTGGGTTTTGTAAACTCTGAGGTGTAACATAAGTAGTTACAGTAGCCACAATATAGATAATCAATCAAAACCTACAAATACATAGACAGACACAAGGACATATGAAAGTCACAGCTCATCTTCACACCTCCTCCATTTTTCTAATCTGTATTAATCAGTATTTACCTGCTCTAAGGGCTGATTAAAACACCTGCCTCCTCTGCGTGTCTCGACGGGGCATGCTGGGTAACATGTGCAGGTCTCAGTACCTCTTCACAGTCTTCCCTCTCAGCTCATCTCAGCTCCACCTGCTCAGCTCTTGTTTCATCATGTGGAGGGCCTGTAAATCATTTGATCCGGTTTTAAAAAAAACAGCCCCAACTACACAACAGCAGCAACAGCAGCAGCAGCATCACAGCACTTAACGTCTTTGAAGCTCAGCCTTTCACCAGGCTCAATTTTCATCAGCGTCTATGGATGGATAAAGGGAGACCACATGAAAAGGAGAGCTTTTTTGGTAATTGGAAACAAATTGTGGTTAGAGTTTCATGGTGACGAGGGAAATGGAGGGTTTTAGTTGAGTGTCTTTTTGATTGTGGAGTCTAAAGCCATGGACTGAAGTGGGACATTACAGGCAGAAGTGGGTAGAGTAATCACAATCTGTACTAAAGTAAAAGTAGTGGTGCAATAAAATAACTATAGGTGAAGATAGGAACATAGATCCACTGGTAAACTGAGAGCTCCTCCTTCACCACAGTAAAATGGCACGTCCACTTTATTGGTGTTGAAGAAAAAGAAGTAAACAAATGATTGAGTAGCAAAAGATAATACTGTAATAATTCATTTTTGGCATCTTTTTACTATGAGTACTACTCTTACAACTACTGCTATCCCAAAACAATGCTACCATACCATCCCTTTTTACTAAAAGCTCCACCTGAGCACACATACCATCCAATCTAGTCCAGCCTTCCCTAAAGAACATGACAAATTGTGACCAAAAGAAAGCAAATGAGACAAAAAGTTATAGTCACAGTGTTTTTCACATTTTTGGTAAGCCGAGCTTGATTTGACGTGCTATAGTAGGCAATAGAGGCCTTTTTCAAACAATATTTCTCTTGAGTTTTCTTAAAGCAAGAAATATTGCTAATAAACTTTTACTGATTTAGTAAAAGTATAATCTTTGAACTCAAAAACAAAATAAAATCAAATCAAAAATCAAAAACACTTTATTAATCCCTTAGGGGAAATTCAATCTTAGTGCTCTTCTAATCTCTGCAATAAGACTGATTATACAGTCTTATGGCATAGGTTCATGTTTAGGTCAGCGACCCAGGTTCGATTCCAGCTCAGGTCCATTTGCTCTATGTCACTGCCCTCTCTCACACCCTGTTTCCTGTGTATCTACACTGAATATATCCAATGAAATCTAAAAGGGCCAAATGTGTCTAATGTTAAAAAATAAATTAAAAAGCATCAGCAAATGTTTACCTTTTTATAGCATTAGCATCTTGTTATTACTTTGTGAACTGAAAACACTGTCTCATTCTCCGGCTACACTGCATTAAACAGGAACAGAAAACATGGCACTTGGAGATGTTACACCCCTGGAAACAGGGGAGAAAGAATCCCGAGAGTGATTCACGGTGTTTCTCACATGCATTAGTTTAATGCAAATCTCTTACGAACAATTGTACTTTACACATTTAACAAATAAGTGTACTACTAAAGTGACACACAATGGAAGAGAACTTGTCTCTAGACAAAAACAACAATATATGCAAGAAAACATGTATTGTACAACAGGGCTGACAATAGAAAAGTTACCTAGCTCCACATACTAGTTTTATATGGCATGTACAGGCACAAGATGGCGGAGTGCAAGTTCACTCGAGGCACAACGTATCGTAAGGTCCCACCACACACCGCACAGCGACAAAACTTAGCTTAAGTTAACTTAACTTAACTCCAAACTAACACTAAGTAAACAGTGTTATGCTTAAACAATGTACTCTGTACAAACATTCATATATTCGGTCACCGTTACCTGGAAACAGGGGAGAAAGAATCCCGAGAGTGATTCACGGTGTTTCTCACATGCATTAGTTTAATGCAATGAGGAGAAACAGCGATCCCCTAGTGGTAGGTGAAGCCATGACCAATCGATCTCAGAGCAGTCAAAGCATGCAAGGCTTATTAGCTGATCAGTAATGCATTAGATTGCTAGTTATACCTATTACACTCTCCCCCACTAGAAAAATGTCGTCCCGACATTATACCAACAAAATGCATCATACTTCTCAGTCCATTTTCACTCATCGTCAGTCCCTCTGGAGAGTGAGTGATGTATGCCATAACTCCCAAAACAAAGGACTTTACCACAGTTCATGTCTATAGACTGATGTCTATATAAAGAGTCTATACCCAGTCCATGTGTGACCCTGCACATTAACAGCCTCTTCTGTGGTCAGCATCCATGGGAAAAGTCTGTTTGTTTTTGATGACAGTCTGTAAGTACAGTCCTTAAGTCACCAAAAAGTCAAAAGTGTCATCAACTCACGTCCGCTGGAGTCCATACATATCAGGGGACTGGGCATAGTATGGCTGCAGAGCTGGCAGCCACTGGACCAGTCCTGGATACACAGGAAACAGTTGCGGTGCAGGCCGGACACTGTAACAGGTTGGGATGCCCAGCTGGTCATACGTCATGCGTCTTGGCGGATGTCTCTCTCGTTGTGGTCGCTGGGGTATCTGCTCCTCAGGTTCCTCAGGTGCAACAAGAGATGGAGGGGCAGGTGTTGAGCTGTCGCCGGTCGCTGGATCCGTCTCCTCTCTAGTTGTCCCCTCAGCAAGTGGAACAGGCGCACCCAAGTTGTCACCACCAGGGGGCTCTGACGGTGGTGTAGCAAGGTCTGGTGCTGGAGGCAGAGGTCCCGCTTCAGGTGGAGGGGCAGATGACTGATTCACAGGAAGCTGAGGTGGTGCATAATAAAAGCAATATTCATCACCACTGTCCACATCATCAGATCCTTGAACATCTTGAGCAGGTTTGTCTTTCGTTTTCTGGTTGTGTCTTACCGGATTGTCTTTTTCAGGTTCAAAAGGTAAGTGGTCACACGACATGAGCAGGTTCCTATGTAACACTCTAGAGCGTCCTTTACCTCTCTCTGGTCTCACCTCATAGATAGGGAGGTCAGGCCCCATTTGTCTCACGACTGTGTGTACGATGTCTTCCCAATAGTCACGTAGTTTACCTGGTCCTCCTCTAGGTGTTAAATTTTTGACCAGAACTCGCTCACCGGGCTGCAATACAGAACTTCTAACTTTTCTGTCATAATGTCTTTTGCTCTTTTCAGCAGATCTCTTTGCGTTGTCATTCGCAATGACATATGCTTCCTCCATGCCTTTCTTCCATTTGTCAACATAATCTCTGTGGTCACTAAAACTTGACCCTGAATAAAGTCCAAAAGCATATCTACTGGGAGTCTGGGTGTTCTTCCAAACAGTAGATAAAATGGCGAATAGCCAGTCACTTCTAACGTGTGCAATTGTATGCATACATGAGTTTGTTGATAGATTCCTTCCAGTTTAACTTTTGTGTTTCAGTTAGCGTCTTAAGCATTTGTAATAATGTCCTGTTCATACGTTCGACTTGGCCGTTCCCCATCGGGTGATAGGGTGTTGTCCTGGACCCGGCTGTTCCACTGAGTGTCTTTAACTGACTGAACAACTGATTTTCAAATTCACCTCCTTGATCATGGTGGATACGAGAAGGAAAACCGAACTTTAGGGCATAGTCATTGAAGATGAGATTTGCAGCAGTCTTTCCTGATTTTGAAGTGGTGGCATAAGCTTGTGCAAAGCGTGTGAAGTGATCAACAATCACTAAGATATATTCATATCCGCCTTTGCATTTGTCAAGATGGAGAAAGTCTATGCACACTAATTCAAAGGGTTGTGTTGTCACAATGTTAGTCAAAGGGGCCCTTATGTCATGACAGGGCTTTTTCTGCTTGATACAGGAACATACTTTGGTCACATAATACTCAATGTCAGACTGCATGTATGGCCAAAAGAAGCGGTCACGTATGAGGGATACAGTACGATCAACTCCTTGGTGGCCCATATTATTGTGCAGCTCTTCAAGTACTATCGTTTTGTATCGTTCCGGCAGGACTAACTGTTTGCGGACAGCAGAGGTTCTGTACAGGATGCCATCACTATCAAGCACCAGCTTATCCCATTCTCTGAATAAGCATTTAATTTTAGGACCGAATGTTCTTATCTCTTTGGTGGGCGGTTTTGAATCTGATCGCTTACATTGTAATACAGGACTTATAACAGGGTCAGATTTTTGTGCGTCACTTAGCTGTCCCTTTGGTATGGCCTTGATTGATGCTTCAGCTGACTCACCTTGTGCTGTGACAGACATGGTTGCTGCTGACAATGTCCATGTGGCAGGGCACTGCTTTTGGGCTTCAACGGCTTGTATGGCAGCCGCAATGGTGTCAGGTGGCAACTCTTCAGAACAGTCTCTCATTAATGTCTCTACATCCAGGGGCATCCTTGATAAAGCATCAGCGTCACCGTTTTCTTTTCCTGGTTTGTACTTTATGGTAAAGTGAAAATCAGCTAGCTCTGCAACCCAGCGTGAAGTTGTGGCATTCAGTTTTGCTGTTGACAAAATGTATGTTAGCGGGTTGTTATCGCTATACACAGTAAATGTTGGGGCATAGTATAGATAGTCTCTAAATTTATCTGTGATGGCCCACTTCATAGCTAAAAATTCTAGCTTGCCTGCATGGAAGTGGTAGTTCTTTTCAGCCGCTGTTAAGGTGCGGGAGCCATAAGCAATAACTCGCAGCTTACCATTTTGTCTTTGATACAACACTGCTCCTAGTCCTTTATGTGAGGCGTCAGTATGCACAATAAATGGCTGTGTGAAATCCGGAAATCCAAGCACTGGTGGATGGAGCAAACAGTCAGTAAGTTCCTCCAGTGCACTTTGATGGTGGTCGGTCCACACTATTTGTTTTGCTGAGGGTACAACTTGACTCGCTTTTTTTGATTTTGTCCTTGTCCCTTTTGTGATGTCTGCATTCTCTTTATCAGTGTCTGCTTTCAAAAACTCATACAGACAACTTGCTTTTCTGGAAAAGTCTTTTATATATTGTCTGTAGTAGGAAAGAAGGCCTAACATTTTTCTGAGCTGGCCAACATTCTGTGGTCTGATGTCTTTAAGTGCTCGAACTGCTTCAAAATCTGCAGGATCAACTCTACTGCCCTCTGCTGACACTATTCTGCCCAAATAGCGTACTTCAGGTTTAAACATGTCACACTTACTGGGCTTGAGTTTTATGCCAAAGTCCCTGAGCCTCTGCAACACTTTTCTCACATCCTCTACATGATCTTTGAACGTTTTGCTGTAGACCAGGGTGTCGTCCAAATAAGGGATACAAATGTTATCACGAAGTCCATCCAAACACTCTTCCATACAGCGCTGAAAAGCTGCTGGGGCGTTCATTAGTCCAAAGGGGATGCGTAACCACTCATACAGTCCCCAGGGGGTAACAAAAGCTGTGAGTGGGCGACTCTCCTCTGACATGAACCCCTGGTGGTACGCCTTGCCCTGGTCTAAAAGGGAAAACCAGGAGTTACCACCTAGACTGTCCATAATGTCTTGCACTCGGGGTATGGGCTGGCGGTCGGGATGGGTCTTTCTGTTTAAGTCTCTATAGTCTATACACAATCTCAATGTGCCATCCTTCTTTCTAACGCACACAACAGGCGAGGAGTATGAAGAGTTTGATTTTCTAACCCAGCCGTGTGCTATTAGGTCATGTAAATAACTCTTCATCTCCTGGTATAGTGGACGTGGCACCGACATGTAAGCGCGTTTTACTGGCTCATCGTCTTTGAGTGAAATAGTCATTTGCAGATTCTCAATGCAGCCTATGTCATTGTCTGTTTTGGAAAAGGACTGACATTCTTCTCTAAGCATCTGTTTAACTACCAACCTTTGTTCTTTACTAAGGTGGCTGAGATCTACAGGTGGGTCCCACTCTCCAGAGCTATTAGGCATTTGTGTGCTCATGTGGTTAACAGTAGCTAGAGATGTGGCTTTCTCAAACACCTGGGCAGGTAAAATAGCAGTAATAGCTTGGACTGTACCAACTACTGTACGACCTGAAAGGACAATATCGTGGTCAGTCGGATTTGAAACATCTACTGTGACAACGGGCAGAGTACCTCCCTTAATTTTAACCAGAGTATCAAAAAACTCAAGGTTATCAGGCCACTGAGGATTTAAATCTGGCTCGAATAGCATAGTCATGTCCTCTTTGAAGGGTTGTGTGGCTACACGACACTCAACCTGTATGTGACTTTGTTTAGGTACTGTAATGCAGTCTTTCTTTGTCTTTACTTTAAATTCGTCTACTCTGTCGGCACTAACAGCCTCTATAAAAGCTTTTACCTTGTGTCTTTTAAGACTGGGGAATGCTTTTCTTACTGTGTTGTATTGTTTTGCTTTCTCAGTCTTATTCAGAATGTACTCAATAACATTATGGCCTATAATGGGATGTGACAAGTGCCAACCTTTCATGACCAGCATTGGAATGATCAGTCTTTCAGCTTTATCAGTCCCGGAAACAAGTTGGAAGGTTGTCTCAATCCATCCGAGGTAAGGCATGTTAGTTCCGTTTGCTGCAGTCAGGGTTAGTTGCTCTGGCGAGTCCATAATCTCTGCAACATCTCTCAACTTTATGTGTGGTAAATAGTCCGCTTTCCATCTCTCATCAATGATAGAAACCTGTGAGCCTGTATCCCACAGAGCCTGCAGCCTGTGGCCATCCAAGAGACACTCAACAAGACACTGTCTGCCAATGAGGGATGTGACTTTGTAAAGGGTGTTTACTTGGGCTGGTGGTAGTGGTATATAGGCAGTCTCACTTATATCTTTAGTCTTGAGCACATTACATTGTCTCTTGTGTTCGGTCCAGTGTTGTTTTTGGCAAGCTTTTGTACAATAGAATGTCTTTTTACATGATGAGCACTGTCTCAAATTGTTGTCTGGGTCTATTTGTTTGCAATTAACACATTGCTGGGACTTGTGGTTAACGGTTAACACTCGTCCCTCAGTGGTAACCATCGCCTGTTTAAATGTCTCTCTTTTGACGATCTCATACCTCTGAATTTACATCCAGCTTGAAAATGTTCTCCACTCCCGCAGAAGTAGCAGTGTGTACAGCGTTCATTGGCTCCGCTCTGCTGGCAGACATGGCATCTCCTCTGAAGACGAGCTGGGCGACTTGAATAGTGCTGAGCTGGATACTGGACTGGTGGTGGAACTGGTCCTTGATGGGGACCCTGGTAACCATAGTACTGCTGCTGCTGGTCCCTTACAGGCTGCATGACTGGTGGCTGGATATAGGGCTGTGGATTGAGCACAGGCTGCTGCAGTGTCTCTTTAATCTGAGCTATCTCTGCACTAAGACCTTTTAGAGAAGCTACACCCGTTTTAAGCTCTGTCAGCTCAGTTAACAGTTCAGGTGGTATTTTAGCTTTGCCTTCTTTTACTGGACACTTAGCAGGTAATGTATCCTCTGACTGGACTACACTCACATTTGTAACAGACTGTGAGGCTACACATCTTTTCTTGTTTCTTCTCTCTACCTCATTGGCACAAGCTACGTTTAATCTTTCTAGTAAGAGCTCATCAGGAGTATCAGAGTCTAGCAGGAGGGGCTGCATATCTATTCTGACACTGTCACTCTGAAGGCCTGTCAATATTGTGTGTAAGCACATGCGTTGAACTAGAGCTGGGTCATATTTAAGTCCTGACTCTGACTCTTGAGATGCAAACAGGACTTTCTGTTTTAAATCTAGAACTCTCATCAGGAAGCTTTGAGCAGTCTCTTTATGAAGCTGCACCTCTGAGGCGAGTTGTTTGTAGAGCTCAGTGGCACTCTTCTCCTGGAAATGAGAACGAAGTATGCGGCGTAGTGTGGGGAGGGTTAGCTGGGCCTTTCCCTCAAGATAGCTGCGCAGCTGTAAGCCTGGTAAAATGGCCCTGATGACCGCATCTACAATATCAAGTTCTGAGTAGCCTCTGCTTAGTCCATTTTCGATTTGATGAGCAAGGCTGGAAAATGTCAGTTTGTCCCTTTGGCCTGGTTCGCCTATCTGGCCTGATATTTTGAAATCTTTTTGCCAGTAAGGGTTTTGTTGCACATTGGACAGAGGCAGGGTACTAACAGGACAGGTATTTATTTGGGGCTGAGCATTAGCTACCATGTTGTTGGTTGCATTAGCTTTCCCCGTTGGTGGTACAGTTCTGTGTTCATCTGCATGCCCTGCACCGTCTTCTTTAGTAACAGCTTGTTCAGCGTTTTCTGCTTCAGTACCTGTACCCTTGACGATTTCAGTAATCTTATCTTTAAGCAGCAACAGTTCTGACATCCCTTCATCTTCTAATTCGGTTGTTGCTTCTCTCTCGATGTATAGCAAGATGTGTGTTAGCAGTGACAGACGTGTCTTTCCGCTCACATCTAGTTTGTCTGCTATGCTTAGAAACTCACAGATTGATACTAAATTGTCTTTGGACATGGTGTGCATTTCACCCACAAGTTCTTCACGTAACTCTTCCACGGCAGTCATTGTGGCAGTAGACAGGAGGAATTTTAGCAGGAACAGGTGACACTGAGCTGTAATGGTCCCTGCAGTCCCCGACGATCTCTAGCTGGCCTCAGGAAACGTGCGCTCTACCACAGCTACCAGCACTCCTTACAGCTAAACCTTCCTCGCTGTAGTCTGCCTGGGTTGTATTGGGGGGATTTAGCTGGCTTGGACTTCGATGCACAGGCTATGGACACCGGACATCTAAGCAGCAATCCCAGCGGTGCCTCCAAATGTTACACCCCTGGAAACAGGGGAGAAAGAATCCAGAGTGATTCACGGTGTTTCTCACATGCATTAGTTTAATGCAATCTCTTACAAACAATTGTACTTTACATTTAACAAATAAGTGTACTACTAAAGTGACACACAATGGAAGAAAACTTGTCTCTAGACAAAAACAACAATATATGCAAGAAAACATGTATTGTACAACAGGGCTGACAATAGAAAAGTTACCTAGCTCCACATACTAGTTTTATATGGCATGTACAGGCACAAGATGGCGGAGTGCAAGTTCACTCGAGGCACACCGTATCGTAAGGTCCCACCACACACCGCACAGCGACAAAACTTAGCTTAAGTTAACTTAACTTAACTCCAAACTAACACTAAGTAAACAGTGTTATGCTTAAACAATGTACTCTGTACAAACATTCATATATTCGGTCACCGTTACCTGGAAACAGGGGAGAAAGAATCCCGAGAGTGATTCACGGTGTTTCTCACATGCATTAGTTTAATGCAATGAGGAGAAACAGCGCGATCCCCCTAGTGGTAGGTGAAGCCATGACCAATCGATCTCAGAGCAGTCAAAGCATGCAAGGCTTATTAGCTGATCAGTAATGCATTAGATTGCTAGTTATACCTATTACAGAGACACTTGGTGATACCAGTATATTTTATCCATGCAAGACACTTTACATTTAAATTGTTGTCCAAATCAACAAGAAAAATCTACAATCTACGTACCTGAAGAAGAAATGTCAATGGTTTTATCAGTACAGAACATAACCAGCTTTTGAATAACTTGCAAATTGTTGGATTTTCTTTCTTTCCTCTTCAGTAAACGTTATTGTTTTGTTCTCAGAGGGGCAGCAGTGACTCCCACAGTTCGGAGGAGCAGCCCACACTGAGGAGCTACAGCGGTCTACATCCGTCCAGCTCCGAAAGTGAGGAGGGGGTCCAGGAGCTGTTCCAGGTGGGCCTCCGTCCTCATGCGAGCCCTCGGTCGGAGCAGCAGCAGAGCCCAGCACAATGTAAAGGTAAAAGAGAGAGGACATTTTATTTTGTTTGCCCGAAATGTGTGAAATATCGCTTTAATAACATGTTTCTTATGTTTCACTCAGCTGCAGGTAAACCAACTCTAATCAAACCCCTGTGGCTCCCCTTTAATCACTTTTCATGTTATCTTTATCTGACATGCACATGATTTTATTAAGCCCTGACTTTAACGTGACATTGATCGTATCATTTAAATAATGACAGGTTTCTATATGAACGTCTTTGAGTCTGACGCAGCCACAAGGACATGTCCGATGTGTCCTACGCTTGATTGACTTCTGCTGCAATTAACGCAAGTCCATTAGTAAAGCACAGACGTGGGAATAACTCTCTTTAATGGGGCCACTGTCAGATGAAGAGATGAACAATAAGAGAAATACTTGGGCATGTATAACTGTAGCTAAAAATACTGGTTAAAAAATCTGCTTTACGAAAACTGTACCAAAGTAAAGTATTGATCACGTTCTCTATTTACGCCCATTAAACACTGGTGTTGTTATATTAGCTAGGCTTCACCTACGAGAAGGCTTTCAAAATTTGAACTGTATTGCAGACTTGCCTTTACTTTAAGAATCATCTGGCTTTAGATAAATCATGCTGCATCATGGGTTGATCTTTGTAAAACACCTGGGAATTTTAGGTTTTGACCCTCTGAGGCTGCTGTAGTTTGTGGAGTTTAAACCAAATAAGAGAGAAAGTGAGAATAATTTCACATGATGGCTTCATATGAACGTGGTGTAAGAAAAAGTGATAAAAGAGTCTGAGATAAATAAACTACTGTTAATAGAGGGAAAACCTGTGAAGAAAAGAATCCTAAAAAAGCTATGGAAATGTCCAAATGGCATAAAGTTGACTTTTTAATCAAAGAGACTACACAGTTCACCAATTTCAAAAGAGGAAGTCAATGGGGAAACAATCAGCTTGGTATATTATGCTTCTTAACATGTATTTGCAATGTAAAAAAAATATATCATCACATTCACAGTTAAAAAATAGCAGCTGGGTTGCCAGTTTTTCCTGTTAAAATGATGGGGACTTGTGGTATATACACAATGCAAATGTAAGTTTTAGAGTGAAACAACATACTATATGGTGTTACAATATATTAACAATATTGTTTGTGGCTCTTATGTGTTTTATCTGTTGCCATTTGATAGTATGTCACTGTAACTCTTTGAGACTTTTTTAACAGTGTGTGTATTGTTTATAACTATATACAATATATTAACTAAAGCCTGTGTTTAATAATCAGATTCAGCCTCATAATGAACATGAACATAATGCCATATGCCAGTGGTCCTCATGGTTCTCCCAGTACCCTCCTTGGACATTATTATATTATTATTTTAGTAGTACATCCATTGTACCATATTTATAGCAGTAAAATTATGTAGTCCTGTTTAAGTATGTTTATAGTAGTTTACCTGGTTATACAGACACTTATATTCCCTTTCTGGATTTGATAAACTGAACCCATTCTGCTGGACTAAAACATCTATCTGTGACTATATTACATATTTATTTACTGGCCTTTTGAAGTCACATTTATTCCATCAGCCTTTTTAAGTTGAAAAACCAACACAGCCACATTTTACAATTACATGATGTACTTTTAATGGTTACTTTAAATATATGTGACTCCCCCACACTTTCATTCATCCAGGTTATATGGCATAGCAACTAAAACCTAAACCTAACTGAATATTAATTCCTCTCTCCCCATTAACTTCCATTCTAAATTTAAGGAATCATGGGATCTCTTTAAAGTCTTCTCGTCTTCTTTATTTACATTAAAAACCTTGTCAAAAAAAACTAAACAATCAGTGCATCTTATTTTTTGATTAAGTTGACGTCTCCTAGCCCTGCCCGTGCGTCTCTCCTCAGATGGTGAAGGTGGAGGCTGCAGTGGAGGTGTCTTCCATCTCCCTGCAGACTTCTTCCACCCTGCAGCAGCGGCTCATCCGGGCAGCTCTGGGAACAGTGTGAACCCGGGAGACAGAGGGGCGTCCCGGTTGGCCTCCCCCGCGTCCTGGGCCTCCCTCCGCTCCCCGGGGGCCAACAGCAGGCCGCTCAGCTCTCAGGTATCACACGCAGGTCAATTCTCACAATGATGGTTTGATGGTGAAATAAGGGCTGACCAACGTTACTTAGATCATTTTTTCTTCACAGAACAGGCTACAATAGCTACAGTATTGACATAAAAAAAGTCTCAAAGATATCCAACCCTCCTCATCTGTTCTGGCTCGGTCTCTGCTTGAAAGAATAAGAAAGCGGGCCTTATTTTAGTTCCCTTGTAACCATGGAGACGGGTTTTTCCTTTCTTCGCCGCCTTTACCTGTTGGCTTTGTTTGGCTCGTGCCTGAGTGCCTCTGTGATCCTCGGCTGCTGCAGCACGGCTCTGCGGCACTCAGCTAATTAGCTGGGTCGACTCTGCAGACTCCTCACCAGCTCATAGGTGTTACTCGGATACTTCAGGTCTTTGTTGTTCATTTTGCTGTCTGACTTTTGAACTTCTCTCTGTCAGGGCTTTTCTGTATCTCTTAAACCAACTATGATTCTCAGACACATCCAAGTCTTGTACTAAAAAGAGCACCGGAAAATGAAACAAGCTTATGAAAAAGGCCCCAGACTGCCTTTATCCCCAAATTCAGGCTTCTATTACTTGGTCTACTAATTAGGCTAACTGGTACTGATATTACAGCATTGACCAGCTCTTATTGCATCTTTATTAAATCCCTAAAAAGTTGAAGGTAGTTTTAAGGCTGATCATATGGGCATGGCTTGAGTCCAAGAGCCTTTTCCGCTCATGTACAATAAAGGATATTGTATTGGTATAGGTCTTATACAACTGTTCAGTATAATAGCTTCATTACATGACCTTTTGAGTCCCTCTTGTTGTGTTTGCAGCACCCGTCCCACAGTGACTCCTCTTTGGCTACAGGCAGCTCCGAGGGCAGCCTCCAGACGACTCTAGAAGAAGGCCTCAGCTTCAGCGTCTCTCCGCCTCGAGACCTGTCTGTGCCCCTGCTCTGTCCACTCCCGAACCACCCCATCCACCCCCCAAACCCACCGCAGAATGAGCAGCAGCAGAGACACTCTCTGCTGAAGAGACGCAGCACATTCACCCTCCAGGTCTGTGGAGATTCTCAGTTTACCAGGTCAACATTTGAAAAAAAAAAAAAAGTTTAGAAAGGCATGTGGACTTAAGCTGGGGACACACTACATGACTTTCACAGTCTTTACAGATTTGGAAACAACTAGGAGTACACACTAACAGACTGGTTTCAGTCAGATTTTCGTATGACGACTGAAAGGCATCCAAGTCACATGCAAACACTCATGAGAGCGACATGTTGAAGGGTAAATAAACATACCAGTTGGTGGGGCAGTGCACCATTGTTATTTGACATTCCTGCCACTTCCCGCCTGGCATTATTTCATGTGTCCCACCCCCTCTTTTTCATTGGCTGTCAGCAGCACGTGTTTACAGTTGGGGCGGTAAAAAGTTTACACTGCCAAACTGCTTCCAGATCCAACTCAAAAAATTCAAACATGTTTGACTGACTGCAGCTGAGGTCGGGTAGATCCATGTCTTCAACCCTCACACAACAGATTTTTGTTTCAACTAGCCATGCCGACTGTCCCCAACTAGAGCAGACTAGTGCAGACTTTGCCCGACTGGGAATAATTGGTCAAATCTGGCAAAACATCTTGTAGTGTGTCCTCAGCTTTAGTTTTAAGGTAGAAGATGTTTCATAGCTCATCCAGAGAACTTCAGCCCCATTTTATGATTTATATTGTGATATCGGCACAAATTTCTTGAGTCCCCTTTATGCTCAAGAAGCCATCCAGAAGGCAAACTGCTGTCCCCTTTTATCCTATGCCCTAGTGTTCTGCCCAAAAGCCAACTAATTTCTAGTGTTAGAGTCCGCATAGCCATGGAGCTAAACACTTTACTGCACTACAGCTGTGACAGGATCCACTTCAAAATCCTAAATTTGACCTAGAAAATGTATAGGATAATGTCACAACTCATTAATTTTCATTGGCGAAGGGCAAAAAATGGTACAGTGTGTCAGGTGCTTTAATGTGCATTGTGCAACTTTTTTTATTTTATTTTTTAAGGAAAACACTTGATTTCCAGGAAGGTTGAACAGTGACTTTTATGGACTGCCTTCTTCTTAACCCTTTTTTTTTTTAAATTTCACCCTCCAGGCCACCAGGGGGCACCAGCGGAGCCAGAGCAGCTGTGGCGGCGGCAGCACCAGCCCCGGATGCCCTCGTCAGGACTCTATGGACCCTTCAGACGAGGACGTGGGTTCTGCTGCAGAGGGCTGCTGCCGGCAGGGTTTCAACAGCGAGAACCTGCCGGACACTTTGAACAGTCTGTCTCTGACCTCGCTGCTCGTGCCCAGCTCTCTAGCGCCGACGCTGGTGAAGAAATGCAACAGCACGGGCTCCTTAGACCAGGCCAGGAGCAAGGACGGACAGCAGTTTTGCAACATTGACTCTCACGGTTTCTTGTCGAACCCTTGGTCAGAGGCGAGAGCGAGCGGAGACGACGACGATAGTGAACTCACAGAAGCTAACTCCAGAAAAAAAAGATGAAACGGTTGATGTTTTAGTCTAGTTTTCTCTTTATGCCACAACAGGGAGAGTTTACGAACCACAAACTGGTGTCAGTCGTATGTGTTTTCTCCTTTGTCCTCGGATCTTGCCGTTTTAGATCTGTCACGTCTCGTCTGTGGATATTTTTGACCGACCAACGAGAGCCTGCCTTCAGAAAATGGGCATTCCTGGGCTACACTTCTCCAGCCATTTCCATAAACTGCTCTGCTAAATAAAGTAACTGATGAAGAGTATTAAGACGATGTGACTTCAAATGAATTAAACTCTAAGGAACAGGGCTTTGTGAAGACCTAATGTGCCCTCAACCTTTGTGCAAAAACGTGTTGTCGAAAGCGCACCGATGACTCCTTCTAAGCAAACTTTGTACAGATCTCTCAATTTATTTTGTAATATCCATCGCTGACAGTAGCATCGAACCAACTTGTTTCCTCTTAATCAAGTCCAACAGAAATCACAGTCCTATATTTTATGTTTGTGTTGAAGTTGTGTGAATGTCCCTGTGTTATGACAAGCAGGAAAGAAGTGAAAAAAGGGCATTTGAATAGAACAATGGTCATGTGAATGCTGCTGAGAATTGAAGTGGGGTTTTTTTTAGTGGAAGTGGATATATTTGTGCTTCTGCAAACCCACGAAAAAGGGCTAAAACGAGTGCAGACCTGGGCCAAATATCAGTGTAGAAACGTGTCTATGTTGCAATGTTGACCTCTGTTATGCTTTACGGTGTTTGCATGTGTCGTGAGAATAGATATTTGTTATAGAGACTAAATTAGGAGCTTTGTGAACAACTGCTTGAGATGTTTATAGTGTTTCATATCTTCAGGACATGTTACATCGAATGCTATGATAGGGTTTTGAAAGGATATTTACAAAAGAAATGTGATCCCTTAAGCAACCAGTAATGTATAGGAAAGGTAATTATTTATCTCCTAAAGGTAATGAAGATTATTACTGCTCAGTCAAGAAAAAATAAAAGTGAGCCATTGAACATGTAATAGGCTTATGCAAAAAATAGTCATGACATTATGGTGTGTTTCTTGCTAGTACAAGATAATGATCACGTTTTGACATTAGATAATAGTTCACAGTTCAGATATGAATGATGACTTTATCGTTATCAATGTAGATACTGATTTATCTTAGTACAAGATAAATGCTGATCTTAACAATTGTTGTAACAAGATTTATATTTCTAACGTGATAAAGTAGTATCTTGTAATAACATCGAATAATATCATGTTAAAGCTTGATATCTTGTAAAACATACACCCAAACACCTAAAACAAGTACAATTAGTGTTTTAAGTATATTTTTTCTAAATGAAGTCTGTACATTTTTTGTCAGTTTTTATGAATCCTGCTTATGCACAAAATAAGCAACTAGAACCTATTAACCTGAGCTGCTCTTTCTCTGGAAAAGGAGATCAGTGGCTCATTTATCTTTTACACAACCAGCCTATGACAACAAACCTAACCTAATGAGCTAACATATGTCTACAACAGAGTCAAATCCAGCTGTTTAACCCTTATTTTATCACAAATATACCACTTACGTCTCCTCCCTGTACATTTTACATTCACATTTCTGCATGTATTTAAAAAAATAGCTAAGGCATAAACTCCACAGACATCTGTCCAATTGTGTATCCACTGATCGGGTTGTTTTATAAAGGAGTGAATCAATTAGCAGCACGATGGGAGTGAGCGCATTGTTGCAGTACAAAACTCTCTCCACAGTGATAGTGTTGTACTCCCTGTAACCCAAGTGACCAGTGCAATCAGTGGAGATTAGTCCAGAGTCTTGTATTTTTTGGTTTTCATTTGAATTTTTACAATCCCAAAAGGAGCATTCAAATATTTAACATAGTAAGTTATGTCACTTTATACTTTTTACAGTGTTAGTATAAGGAAATTTATTTATTTATTTATTTATTTATTTATTTATTTATTTATTTATTTATTTATTTATTTATTTATTTATTTATTGAAAGCTGATGTGCACAATGACAAACATCTGTAAACAAGTTATATGTAAACCGGTCTGGAAAATAATTTCCGTCCGCAATCCCAATGCAGGTAACAATGAGGCATTATTGTTTATGAAGTCATGAAGGAGCAGCAAAAGTGCTTCTAGTAATAAAATGAATGACTAATATAATAGTATAGATTTTGTTTTGATGTTTTCCTGTGTATTTATTTGACTCAGGTCTGCTGAAGTGTAGCAAGTTCAGAGAAAATACGCTTTTCCACGACGAGCAACGTGATTCAAGTTGTACTTTTGAGCACTTGTCTGATATTTTGACATATTGTCATTCACCTGTTTGATGCTATTAATCCTGTAGTTGTTAGAGCGTTTAAAGATAAAGGCAGGAGTTCGCCCTGTTTCCATCAAGGTACGGTTCAGTTTGGTGTGTCCAGCCATACGGTGTTTGAAGTGGAACTAAACACACTGCAGTCTTTTGATTGGTCTACAAATGATTCTCACAAGACGAGAAAAGAGTCAAAAAACAGACACATTTTTCCAATCTCTTCTTTTTCTTGCAATTAAAAGTCATATAGCCATTGCCACACGTTTAATGTGTATTGCAGGCCTCTACCGTTTCCCTCCTAAAACAACCTTCTGCGATTTTTCTACAAACACAAGAGCACAAGTGATGTCTTCTGGTCCGTTTCCTGATCTAAAAACAGTTTGTGCCGAGACCTGGAACGCCCCGAGTGTGGTTCATTAGACTGATCTGAGAGCTCCCATCCGTAGAACTCTTCCAGGGCTTAAGCACGGTTGGAAAAAGGTGGGACTGGGAACAGAACTGTTGCTACCAGCCGTGTTCATGACGTAATAGATGTGATTGTTTGTGTCAGTCCTTTTAAACCATGGCATATTCCAGATATGCAGCTGAGGATCATGTCTCATTAACAAGACTCAAAATAAGACAAAATCTATGACGTTATTTTGATGTGATAATACACTGCATACTACAAAATTACACTCAATCCACCTTTAAAGTTTGATGTCAATTCAATTTAACTTTATATATCGTATGACGTCACTAGTTTGTAATTGCTCATATTAGGGGTCGCTGTCCTGAACTGAACCACTGGGTGAAAACAGGGCTAACAGTATATTCTTGGTTATCGTCCCAAACTTGGCTCGTCTTACAAAGAAGTCGACGTGGAAACACCGCAGGACCTTTGTTGTTCGAGATGAGACTGTATTTTAATCCCATCCCCTTTGAATCCAATCCCCTCTGCTCCACAGGTACGAGCTTGAACAGACTATTGACTGCTCCCCGTTTACACGAGATATGCAATATGCTGCGGTAGATGTACAGTTAGAGGCTCGTATAGCTAGAGGCAATATACTGAGACGAGATTATATTTATGTGTTGGAGTAAAATGTCACGATGAGTCAAAGGTCACTGAAGGGATGTGTTGGTATATTCAGAGTGTGTCCGAGTGTGTGTTTTCTCCCTCTGTCATAACCCCGTCCTGAGTTTCTCTCCAAAACAAATGCATGTGGATTTATTTTTCTGTTAACTAAATGTCATTCTAGTGTCATATAAAAGTGAGATAGCTTTTCAACAAACTGTGTCCTAGTGTCTTTTTTGGGCAATCGTAAGCTTCAGAATAAAGAAATGTTTTTTTACAGCATAATCCTCAACAACAAAAAAACATAATGCAATGTATTTTTGCTCATCTTTCCAGTGTTATTATTTTCACTGTAAATCTAAATGCAGTTGCATCATTCATTGAGAGTAATAACCTCAAATACTGGTATGTCATTTTACAGTAATTTCCTTTTAATTTTACAAAAAGTATGCATTTTAATGGTTATACTTGCATGTACCACCTTCCACGTCAAATTTTGTAATCTCTAAAAGACCAGCTTGATGTGAAAGTGTGGGTAGTCCTACAGTACCTCGGATATTGCCGTACGCACATTCTGGAGACTTGGCACAAAGGCGACCCACACAGACAAATGACCGTTTGATGTGTGTTTGATATCGTTTCATTTCATTTTTATATTCTTTTTTGTGCATAATCATATGTACTGTTTAGTAATAGTACTGTTTTAAATAGTAATTGGTTCAGTATTTATATAAACAAACACATTCTTTGGAACTGTGGATGTTCACTGGAGCGTGGAGTAAAGTGAAGCAGGGCTGATTCCAGATTTTAAATAATTAGTAGACTCGATCCTGCCCAACTCCAACAAACGCTTCATTCAGGGCTGTTTTGTTCTTTCATAAATGAGGCCCCAGCTCTTACCAGCTCAAGCACTGGTATTTCTATCTCATCCTGGCATAGATTTTGTATACTGATGGCCAGCTCTAGATCAACTGGTGTGTGTCAAACAAACCTGGAGCATCCAGCAGGAGATGCACAGGGTTGTCTCTCAAAACAAGATCTGATGCTGAGGCGCTGGCGTTAGCTTCCTCTAAAGCAGGATCAGCAGGATCCCTTCTGTAGATTCACACAAGGAGCATGACATTTACACCATGTTTCAGCTCCACACCAAAGAGAATTTATTATTCTTAGTGTGTTTATTCTTAGTGAACATATCCTATTTCCTTTATTTTTTTTATTTTTTTTTTCATTCCCATCAACTTTCATAAATGTTTTCTGGATTTTTGAAATTACTGGGAATTTTTTGGTTAGTTTAGACCATCGGTGGAGGAACTGATATAATAAATAAGAAATTATGATTTCAACAGTATCCATCCTCTCCTTTTTTGTCCGTCATGGCTCACTTTGTGTTTGAGTTTTCCAGTTTAAATCTTCATTCGTCACATTCAGACCTTCTCATCTTGTCTGATGCCACTGAAACCCTTTCATCTGGAGTTTCTCTCTGATCTCAGGCCTGGCCCATTAAACCAAAGAGCTGCCAACTCCACAAGAATGTCATTAGTGAAATATATTCCACGCAGCCTTACCATCACACGAGCTTCTGCAGTAATACATTTTAAGTCTGTTTTCTGCTCGTTTGGTTCAGCTCAAAAACAAACCACTACAATTTTCATGGTCAGTTTTCCAGAGACTATAAACAGACATGGCCATTTTAAACTGATATATGATATAAATGAAGCCCTTTTTGTATGATATGAGGTCATTTTGAGGAAGTGATGTAATTCAAAGCCAAAATGTCAATCCAGGATGTATTATAACTTATTCAACTACTTTTGCTTTACTTTTACTGTTTAGCTTTATTTAGAGGTGATGTTGCATGTTTAATTTCCATACGCAGACCCTGCTTTTCTGCAGCCTGTAATCAGCTACGGTGTCCCTGCAGGGACATGTTGTCCATAAACAAAACATGCTGTTATTCACAATGTCCTCTTCGAAGAGTAACAACAAGCCCAGTGAGAATGCTACAATTATCACATGCATCTCATCAATTCAGTTCAGTTTGAATCAAGGGAAATTCAGTTAAGTCACTTTTAATCAATTCATTCAGACTTCATTTTCCACAGACTGACTGATTGCACAGCCTTGTTCTGTCCTGCAGCTCATTGATCTCAGACGTGCACTGGCTGCTCTCTGTTATACAAAAGTCAATGCAGGGATGGTCCATGTTGTTCAGTATAGCACAAACACAAGAATACATTTAAAAAGACAAAGCAATGTGTACAATGCAAGTCAATAAATCATATCATGAACAAAGGAAGGACTTGTTAAGTTGTTATAAGGGCAACCACTTATATGTCACTTTTGTCTTACCATACCAACTTAATTTATAAAGCACTTTAAAACTGTGTAGTCAGCCAAAGTGCTGTACACAAGCAATAAAAGCAATAAAAGCAATAAACTCCCCCCACAAAACACACAATAAATAATTAACGCATGTTAAAAGCACAAAGGCACTAAAAACATGAGTTAAAACAACACACCAAAGAGAAAAAGTGTGTTTTTTCCAGACAGACGAGCGGCTTCATTCTGGACAAACTGCAGATGAGAGTGAGGGGCTGTCTCCCACTACAAAAGGCATTGCGGAATTCCCGGCGGGTCTTCACAAAGGCATAAAGGCCTTTTTAAAAATAACCCCAATCCATTTTGCCCAGTTGCCTCAGCTGGGAAAAAGCTGGCCTTAACAACAAAGTTAACAAGCTGATCAAATTTAAAATCAGGGTCCATTTTAACAACAGGTTTTGTGACAACAGGTTTGACATACTGAGCCAAGGATCCCAGGTCAACAGAAAGGGTATCGAATGTACCACTATCTCTCAAAATCATCACTTCCATTTTCCAGTCATTAAAATGTAAAAAGTTAATTCCCATCCAGGCTTGTACACAATTGAGACAGTCCAAAAGTGGTTTGGGTCATTACATTTTAGCAGGTATTCTAAAGGTAGATGGATGGCTGGCTGTCATCAGAATAAAAATGAAACAAGATGCCATGTTTCCTAAAGACTGAACCGAGTTGGAGCATGTACAAAGACCACCACCTAAACTCACAAATGTGATCTAAACCACTCAAAGGCTGGACCATGAATGCCCTCCCAGTGCTTCAGCCCAGTCACAGAACCAGTGGCAATAAGAATGTCATTAAACACACTCAGGAGTGCACACTCCTGTGTGGCGGTCATATACTGCAGAGAGTTGACAAAAACAACTCAGTTGGCAGAGACAACAATGAACACAAAAATGACAAATCTCTTGCTTCTGCCCAACCCTTTAAATCTGATTTGGGAATTCTTCTTTTACTATTTAGTATTCTGAAATAGCAGATGACCCGTATGGGGGGGGGGGGGGGGGGGGGGAGGGGGAGCAGAGAGGGGGGGGGGGGGGGGGGGGGGGGGGGGGGGGGGGGGGGGGGGGGGGGGGGGGGGGGGGGGGGGGGGGGGGGGGGGGGGGGGGGGCGCGGCGGGGAGAGCGGGGGGGGGGGGGGGGGGGGGAGGAACCCGCCCCGGCCCCCCCACCCCCCCCCCCCCCCCGGGGGGGGGGGGGGGGGGGGGGGGGGGGGGGGGGGGGGGGGGGGGGGGTTTTTGGGGGGAAATAGGGGGGACCGGGGGGGGGGGCGGGGGGGGGGGGTTCTCCCGGGCGGGGGGGGCCCCCCCCCCCCCTCCCCTTTTCCCCCCCCCCCCCAGGGAGAAAAAAACCCCCCCCCCCCCCCCCCCGGGGGGGGGGGAAAAAAGGGGGGGGGGGAAAAGGGGGGGGGGGGGGGGAACCCAAAAAAAATTTTTTTTTTTAAAAAAAAAAGGGAAAGTTGTCTGGCTGGCCAGGCTAGACCCGTATATCCATTAGTTACACACAAACAGTATATCTGCTCTGTACTGTCACTTCAGGCACAGACATATCAGACCTCATTATCACTATGTTCACTCTCTTTACTGTGTTAAAGTAAATGTGCTTTTTTAAAGGTGACTAATATCTCCTTCCACTGGGTTTTGTCTTTTTCATCAAATACAGAGAGTCATTTTTATGTGATTACACACATCAGAGTTTTCTTTTGTCTGATTCGTTCCACTTCGCTCAACTCTACATCTCAACATTTGACACATAGCAATTGAGTAAAAAGTTTGTCTGCTCAGCTTTAATCAACAGTAGAAGACAGGGCTCTATGTGGTCATCATTTGCCTCCACAGCAGTAAGTCTGAGTCGACAGGGAGCATATTAGAACCATGTACCTGACACTTTTACGAAGCCAACCTGTCACACCCAGACAACAGTCATTAGTAATTTCACAAAGAACATCTTCATTCATTAACTTCTCACAGTAAACGCCACACAACAAAAGTTGATGGTATAAAAACAGTTAAAGTCAACCAAAAAACAATCACCATTTAAAAGATCTGCACAGGGTTTGAGGCTGACAGCTCATTTTAATGTCACTCCCACCGGTCTTTGCAGGTGAAGCTGATTGGACAGTCATTAAAGACACCAGCTGCAACCACTCTGCCCTGATCTTGATTCCTCCACTCCCCTCCTCTCCTCACATCTTAGTCCCGCCCACAGAGGAGCCACAGAGAGGAAAGAGGAGAGAAGAAGAAGAGATGAGTGAAGAGTGATGGGATGTCCATTCCTCAGGAGTGTCACCTGCAGAGATGTCTGTTTAGGATGACATTTACACAACTGTATCTGAAGCAAAAACTCAAAATAATTCAAATTTAAATTTAGTGTGATCTGAATGTTTGTTTAAATAAACATAAATAAATTCTTTATTCTCTTATTATTCTCTCTATTTATACAAATATAAAGATCACAAACATCTTGACTTATTCTAACATTCACAGACGAACCACTGCAACTAAAAGCACCTTCTCCACTTTCTGTTGAACATCTTCATAAACAAAACCTGAGAGACTCTTGTTGTGTGTCTCGTCCAACAGTGTGTGGAGTGGGCAGGGTTTTCTCCTCCGCAGTGAGTTTGACATCTGTGTAGGACACTCAGGTGTAGTATCCTCACTTATGTCTCCTCTCAGAAGCCTCCTCCATCTCCCCTCCTTGTTCCTTTGGGACAGCACTTAAGATGCTATCCTCTGGTGCGAGCGAGGAACTGCCTCAGTTTGGCTCAGTGCTGACACAGGACAGAAGTGCACTATGTTTACGCCTGAACCCCCCACGATCAGAATCAACTTTATTGTCCCAGAAGGAAATTATTATTAAACAGTGAAGAACTTGTGAAGAAATGATGCTCTTCTGTGTGTCCCCACAATGAGACGAGGAAGGTAAACGCACTGAGGGGCCATCATGCTCCTTATGTAAATGTATAATCAATGAAATATTGATATTATGTTTATGTCCAACATAAAAGTGAAGAAAAGTTACCATAGATAAACAATGCTACACAAACTGGAGCTCAAAACAAGAGGATGTCACTGGTTAGTGAAGTAATGTGAATGTGTTAGTGACATATCAAATGAAAAAAAACCCACATTTTTAAATTAAGTTTCCAGCCCCTTGTCCCAGAAGCAGATATTTATCTATACATCATTTATTTGTTACACTATCTGTACATATTTGTGTTTGTACCTTGTGTCTTGACAATCCGGACTCACTTGTACGCTAAGCTACAAACCAACATGGCCGCTTCAACTCCAGTCACATGAATGAGAACAATCTATATTAATTATGAAGGTTTTATTCCCAAAACCTTGATAATTAATTGCTGTGAAAGCATCTAAAAATAAATATTCCAAAATACAGAAAACAATTTTTGAATCAGATTGGTAATCTCTGTGTATGCTGCTCCTAAAGTGGAATTAAACTTGATGCAATGTCCCCAAAATGACCTCCTTCAGAGAAATCCGACCCTCCTCCGATCCAAGGAATCTAATGAGAAATGTAATTAGATTCAGTACAAATTCATAAACACTTCATTTATCAAAGCCACTACTCAGAGCGACAGGACTCCAACGGAGAAACGGTCTGAGCTGAACCTCACACATCACGGCCTCCACAAACCGTGTGTGACCACTTGATAGAATTTACAGCGCAATAACAAGATAAGAGCTCTCTCAATTTAATTCACATTCCCATTAAAAAGGTAATTGGGCCACAGAGAGCGAGCTGCCGGGTCCAGGGCCAGACAATTAATCAACCAGTGTTTCCTCCGAAGTTCGAGCTCCGGAGCTGCACAATAAGAGGCCAGCGAGGGCACGAGGAGCAGCCGACGCATGGACAGACACGCAATTACCGTCTCCATCTGCACAATCTCCGCTCAGGCTGTAGTTAAAGCTCACACAACGGCAGTTCTTTTGGCTCACAGTGACCACAGGGATGATGAATATAATGTGAAATTTCCAACGAGGACCAGACAAAGGAAGAGTAATGGACGCCTTTGAAAAACCTTGAAAAAAACGTGAAATTCAAGCTTACAACTGCAAACAGGTGATAAAAAACATGCAGTGTGAAATCTATAAACTACTGCACACAGATGGACTACACACTTAAATGGGCAGCGTGTATAGTGTTACAGTTGAATAAATGAAACACGTTATTTATAGTGCATTTGATTATCTTGGAAAAATGTGAAGATTTAAAGCTCCGTAGAAACAAAGGTTCTTACAAACAGAGCACTGCTGGAGGAGAAGCACAGGAGAGGCTTCATTTTTCTTTCAGAACACATTCTAAATGAAAACCCAAGCGTGAGCCCAAACCGAAAAGGCCGTATTAATTAGTGACAAAACATCAATCAACTTTTGTCTTTCCCGAGAGCGGAAAAATGAACCCAATACAATAGTGTCCATCAACAAAAGAAAATGAGCGTAGAATAAAAGTGGAACACTAGGGAGGTGAACTGAGCAGGTGACGGCTCCATCAGTGTGTTTCATAAGAAAGGATTTGTTTTTTGTTTAAATGGACCAAACTAACTGCATCATTTTTTGTTTTGTTGCAAACTATGTGTGCACTTACACAAATCAGGAAACATTCAATCTAGTCCTGGTTCACTGAGTGTTCACAGCTGGCGTTTTAAAATGCGACCAAACACAACAAAGATGCCTTTTTCAGGAAAGACACTAGATGGCGCTGTTAGCCCAAATGCTAACCATTACATTTTACCTCCCTCAGTGCTTTATGTCCTCTGCTCATGTTTTAGTTGGACAATACTGTTTTGGTCCATTTTTTCTGTTTTCAGGAAAAATAAATGTTATGTGACTATTTTGTCGGCAATTTAGGACGCTTTTCCTGTTTGGGCTTGTCAGTGGTGTGCTTGGCATTCACATTTCAATAGAAACCGTACCAGTGTCCACTTGGAAGTGTCCGAAGATCTCCATTTAAAGGGGTCTCAGTGCATGTTTGGTGCATACTGAAGTTCGTTTTGAGGATTCACATTTATCAAAGTGAACCGCGCTAGAGTCCTCTTTGGCCAAGGAGGTGTTCATTTTGTTGCAGCTGGAAACTGTGAAGCTGGTCTTAGCTCTGAAAACGAACCAGCAACGTCTTTACAGAAGAGGAGGAGCAGAAGTAGCAAAAAGAAGACCCGCCCCCTACTGGTCTGGTTTATGTACTACATTGTTTTGCGGACTAGTGTTAGAGACACTAACGGCGTCCTAACCATTTGATTTGCATGAAATTACATTCTGCTTAAAAGTGGCTCATCAAAATAAACCCAAGACCTTCTTGCTGTGAGGCAGAAGTGCTAACCTCTCTGCTACTGTGCATGTGTTATTACGTATATTCATTTGCAGAAACAGGTGGAAATTGAGTAATTTACATATATATAGACAGAAAAAATCCCATTTGATGGATTTCCAAAATGGTAGCTGTCAAGCGCTAATGACTATAAAGCAACAGATGAAAGAAAATAAATAAAAATGCTAAAACCATATCTGGGTGTATGTGGTTAGTCTAAGGCTGACGACTTGAAGGTAGATTGAAAATGAAGCATGTTATTACTGCTTTAGTGGATGGACTGGGGAGGGGTGTGTGTTTGAGAAAGTGAAGACTGAAGTTGCTGCCGTGTGAACCCCATCATGTCACTTATAATTCAGACTAAACTGTAAGTCCTGGACTAAACGGCTTGGACAGAGGAAGGAGAACCAGAGGGAGAGCGTTAAAGGACAAAAGCATCAATCTGGAGAGGGGCCCACTGGAGCTAAATGAGACAGAAGGTCAGTGGGTCGGTCCGGTGAAGCGCTGTGTCTCTTATTTACACCATAATGACTCCCACAGAGCTCTGTGATCACATGCTGACATTCCCCACGTCTTCACATGGACACAACGGTTCAGTTTGTGGCTGACAATGTGTGAGGGATAAGATGTGAAGAGAGGAAGAGATACATCCAAAACAATCGTATAAATGCAGGACCTTTGGGAAATCAGAGAGTCTTTCCATCAGAGGGCAAATTCAGGTTACCATAGCAAAATAATAAGATTTTGATTTAGTTTCCTTTCATTCATGCATTTATTTTGAGCAACCGATAAGGCGTGACATTTTCAGAAGTACATTTGTTATAAAATGATCAAAAAGGAGTAGGAAGAAGTCAAAAAATAAAAAATAAAAAGAATCAAAAACTTGTATTGTAAAAAGTTGTATTTTAACATGTTTTACTTGGACTTTATTTTATTTATTTTGGATTTTATCAGGTTTTACACGGATTTGAACAGATTTTAGATGGACTCGAATGGGTTTTAGTTGGACTTGAACGGGTTTTAGATGGTTTTGACCTGATTTTAGTTGGACTTGAGCATGTTTTAGTTGGACTTGAACAGGTTTTAGTTGCATTTGAACAGGTTTTAATTGGACTTGAACAGGTTTTACTTTGATTTGATCAGATTTTACACGGATTTGATCATGTTTTGGATGAATTTGAACAGATTTTAGTTGGACTTGAACAGAAAAAAAGAATTAAAAACTTGCTACCTACCCCCTTTTCCAGTTATTTACAAAGACAACTGTTCTTTACATTCTTTCTTTCATACCTTGTACACACCATCCATGAGTATTCCAGTTTCAGATGTGCACAGTGATGGCAGTGTGGTTCACAGCAAGAAGGTCCTAGTAGATCCTAGTTCTTTAAGTCTGCACGCTCTACCACTATACCGTCGTTTCCTGTTGCATTGTCCTACCATGTAAAGGCATTCATACATGTACAGGTGAAGTGCAGAATCTAAACGCCCCATAGTGAAAGAATATCTGTCAGTGTCGGTCTCCCTGTGATGAACTGCAAGGGTTCAATAGGCTGCAGCCCTGTAGCCCTGTGACACCACTAAACAACTTATTCATCCATTAAATCATTGAAGGTGTCGCTTACAGTTAAAGAATACGCTTCACACCAGTGTCCTGTTTGAAATAAGTCTTGTAGTATTGCTTCTACAGAGAATATAAGTTGTTAACAGCGCATCATGTTTATCTGATATAGTCTATTCATGCATCTATTCATGCATGTCTCCTGCCTGAGTCGAGGGACCGCAGAGCATTTGTCATATTATTCACAGACAGTTCACATTCCACTGTGTTCATACATGATCCCTGTAATGTTTGTCACAGGACACTGGTTGTCACAGCTGCGTCTCCACATATGACTTCTGGATGTGACTTAATGGTGTTCTGGCAAAATACCAAGAGGTTTGGTAGTATTCTGGGAAATAGTGTTCATTTGTCAAACTTTGGATTCAGAAACTAGTCCTGCGTGCACCATATTTACACATCTCCTTATTTATTTCTCATAAATCACAAGCAACTTCTAAAACTGTGCACACTATTGAGCACAAGGCCCTAAATGTGCTGTGTTTTTTTTGTTTTTTTTTTGTCTGACCTTAATTTTACAGTTTTACAAAACATCTCCATTCACATGACACAACTATAATCAGTCTCACAAGTCTTGCAGGTTAGATGCAATCCGCTAGATGAGGATGAATAACCTCCGGATCATTTATGAAAGCATTTGTGCTCAACAGAATGTCCAGTCTCTTGGACAGAACAGAACAACAAGCCTTTCACTGAAGACTAGACACACCGTAAGCATGAGTTTTGTGTTACGTTAAACCCTCAGTTTCATTGATGATTGAATGAAACGTAGGATCAAAGCTCCTTTTTCTCATTTTCTCAGCTGTGAGTCGTGACGATCTGTGACGGACACCTGCTTTCATTTTCCATTCATCTATCTCTCCCTTTGTATTTCCTCTCTTTCTACCATCACCTCATCAGTATTAATCCCTTGAATCCTTTACAGACTGTCTCTAACATCAGGTGTAAAGCACATCCAAAATAAAAATCCACTGTGGGAGTTGTAGATGTGTCATCCGTACAGAAACTTTAAAACACAATAGAAACTTCTTCCTGACTGATCTTGAATCTCGATCATAAATCATATCCGCTTTGGTCGTAATAAAACTGAGATGTGACGAATAATGACAATGAAAAATGCTTTGAAAAATGAACTGAACTCACACAATTGGGTTTATGTTAAATCAAATATCTTTTCCACATTGCATGAAGTAAGGGATATTCTTAGTTGACAGTAGAAAAGTAAGTTAGAGACCAAACAGTGAGGTAACTGTAATCCTACACCTCACATTTCTACTCCTTAGAGCAGCAGTTAAAACCTCTGACTGTATTCTCTGTTTGCTCTGGCCTTTCTGCAGACTTTCCTCTCTGTCTGCTGAATACAGCTCTCCACACTCGACCTCTGCATCTGCCTCGTCAGCTGCTAATTATCAGCAAACATCTGCCGACTCAGTGAAGGTGACGCAGGGTCTGTTCAGGTATTCAACATAAAACCCTGCACATGCACCACATTTACAATTTGTACTGCTGACTTTAGTTGCTTTTTAGTTAGGATTTATTTCAATTACAGCAGGTTTTGGTTGAATTAGAGAAGGTTTGAGCAGGTTTTATTGGATTTGAACAGTTTTTAGTGGATCTTAACAGGTGTTAGTTGTATTTTAACATGTTTTATTTGGACTTGAAAAGGTTTTAGGTGGATTTGAACAGGTTTTAGATTGACTTGAACAGGTTTTAGATGGATTTGAGCAGGTTTTAGTTGCACTTAAACATGTCTGAGTTGGACTTGAACACATTTTAGTTGCATTTGAACAGGTTTTAGTTGGACTTGAAAAGGTTTTAGTTGGATTTGATCAGGTTTTACACGGATTTGAACAGATTTGAATGGGTTTTAGTTTGACTTGAACAGGTTTTAGATGGTTTTGACCTGATTTTAGTTGGACTTGAGCATGTTTTAGTTGCGTTTGAACAGGTTTTAGATAAATTTGAAAAGGTCTTAGTTGGACTTGAAAAGGTTTTAGTTTGATTTGATCAGATTTTACACAGATTTGATCATGTTTTAGATGGTTTTGACCTGATTTTAGTTGGACTTGAGCATGTTTTAGTTGCGTTTGAACAGGTTTTAGATTAATTTGAACAGGTCTTAGTTGGACTTGAACAGGTTTTGGTTGGATTGGATGGAACAGTTAGATCAAAGCAGAGCCACGGGACGACCTCACACTGGGATCAGATCAGTTTAAAGTGACTGTGGGTGCTCAGGTTCAGATCAGGGACATTATTTAATCAAACCTGCTCTCATCACAAAATTTCATATAATTGTCAAGTTATATCATGTAATAGAACAACATCTACTCTAAGAAGGGTTAATGCTTTAGATTATTTTTATTTGCAGCTTTACACTTTCTCAAATAAGGACTATGCATTTGTCTTGGTCTCCAGAAACCTTTGAGTGGTCTTAATTAAAAAACGAATTATTTGCTATTATCTTGACGTCTCAAGTCAAGCTGTTAATGACCTTTTATATTGGTTTCCATGCAGATATCCTCCTCAGTTTTCTCTATATTCAGTCGAATTTGCTGTCATGTCCTATGTGTCCTCGTGTCGTCCTTGTAACGTAGTAAACCATCTGCTCCGGTGCCAGACTCAGCCGACTGTAACAGTTCCATGTGGCTCCTCCTACTGTCGACGTATGGAGTAGTGTTTATGGACGACTGAACGGACGCAGTTCTGCTGTGATTAATGGGACCTCATATAGCACCAGTGTCTAAACCCTTTCTAATTCATCTATAGTACACCAATCCAGAATACAAACAGCACTAAACACAGCTCCAAACCACAACTTCTGACTTCAGACCTTGACATTAGAGAGGAGTAGACATTATGGATCCCACCGCTTCTCTTTGGATTCAAACACGGCAGGATCAAAGCCGGGGAGATGTCGAGTTGAGAGATGTCACCGTTTACAATCGTTTCTCATTTCGCCCACTCTCATGTGTGAAATGAATGTAGCTGTAGGTCGTGTGCGCATTGGTCCATGTGCCACTGTAAATGCAGATGCAGTGTTTCCATAGGCTCTGCTCGGAGCTGAGATCGTGGCCTGTAGCTCCTCGAGTCGAGCGGCTTAAACTCATGACTAATGTGATGTCATGGGCTCTCAATGACGGAACTGTAGGAGGAACGTGGATTAACAAACAGAACCTGCGACGGAGTCTATAGGCACCAGCAGAGTCTACCACTAAAGCCCCGTTTCCACCTTAGCTCTAATACTGTCGTGCTTCTGCAGCTGAATCTTCACTCCACTCACACCATCAAAGAGAATTAAGATGTATTAAGTTGAATTAAGATGTACTTGTTGTGTGTCAGTGACAGAGGAAGAGAAGTGTTTTGGAGAAACAGAAAATGTTGTCAAGTCGAAGCTAATTAACTTTGCTGTTATCTTGTTTTTTTCCTTCACTGTGCCTCATGTCAGAATTGCAGACATGGTGTAGTTTCTCCGTTGTCTTAATGCTCTATGTCTCTCATCATTGCCTCAAATTAGAACTCTGTTTCCCTGAATATCACCTTATCAACACAGCAAAAAAGAAATCAGTCAGACAGCAACATGCAGTGGATAGACTGAAATATAGGTTATTTTTATATATAACTGTTTATCAAATCAGCACTCTGAGCAGAAATTACTGCCACAACTACAATAATTGACTATTTCTTTTGAACAGAGAAACTTTAAATGAGAAGAGAAAACAATTTCTTCCATTCTGCCTTTGGAACCTTCAAATATGCACTTTGTGTGTTATTATACATCTAAGCACAGCTGAAGGAGAAGTATACTTATTCTTGTCTGAAGGTTTAGGCTTTTTTGTTTTATATTTTTAAAGTAAAATCACCATCAGACCTATTCCCAATGGTTTTGTTTCAGGATGTCCATGCAGAGCTACTGTAGCTATGATCTAAAAAGGAGCATGAGGTCTGCTCAATACAAGGCCGGCTGACTCTGGTCTTTCTGTGTCATTCTGGAGTCTCCATGTCCTCCTTTTGTCTCATGGATTGTGTCTGGGGCCCATTGTCCAAAAAAAAGTGAAATTGTATTAGTATCAGTGAATTTAGTGACTCTAAATGCCCCGTAGTGAATAAAATGTGAGAGCAAACGGTTGTCTGTCACTGTCTGTCTTTAAAGTGCACTATCCTCCAAACTTTATTTGGAGGGGCTGAATGTACAAAGACAAACCAGTGTTAGTTCCTGACATATATGAAGACAAATCCTGCTGACATCCAAATAGACAGACAGATCAGGAGAGAAAGTCTGGAGATTCTCCACAGTACATGTGTCAAAATAGTTCAATTGTTATCCTTGTGATTAAGGCCAAACCCATTTCTATCCCTTAGCCCTACCCCTCGGTTTTGCACGTTCACAAGAGACAAAGGGGTTTCCTTTTGGATCGAGGGGAAGGGCTACAAACACCTCCAAAGGGACATTTTCAAGGACCACACAGAATTTTTTAACTGCTTTCAATGTATAATATAATGCCGTCTGTTTTTTCATTGATGTTGATATGTTGTACATGTTATAACCATCCTTTTTGTCTTTGTGGCTGTTGCAGCTTCTTTTTCATGTCTGTGACCAGAGACTGGGGAAACACAGCTGAAAATGCTAGATTTTCTGTCACTGTCACTGGAGGAATAGTAGGGGCACTTTGAGAATGGCCACTGCAGCTAGGATTGAACCACCAACCTTCTGGATACTGGGCGACCTGCTCTAAATCCTGCTCAACTGTAGCTCTGCATTTATCCAGGCTGATGATAGGTAATAGGCTCATCTCTGCAAACTATACAGAATAAATGATGGAAATTTGTTTGAATGACTGACTATTTCAAGAGTTCCCATGACAATAGTTTGAATCTGGTGGCCATTTTAAAATAGTTTCCTTTCCAGCATCCGAAAAACACAACTAAATATACATTTTTATTTTTGTAAGCCACGGCAGTATAAACCATATTAACATGAGAGTATAACTGCAGCGCGTCGATCTTCCTCACTGTAACTCGTATCCACACAGCTCCAGCACAAAGCCTGATTGTAATCCGTTCTATAAACAGACACAAGATAAACCCCTCTGTCTTCCCTCGTCTCTCCACAAACATCACTCTATAAATAGGTCTGATGGTAAATGAACGCGAGGCTGTGACAGTGAGGCCTCTCGGTCATCGCTGGTTAGAGCTTTTGTTTCAGCAGTGACAGACGTCTGTTGGAGGTTGCTGAGGATTAATTTCACAGGCTTTAGGGTTTTAACTAATTCTGCATTTATTTGTGTTGCACTGGTTTTCCATCACTGAAGAGACTCTGATTAATCTAATTAGTAAAAATACACAATAATGGTGGAAAACTGCAGTGCTACAGTCAGTCTGCACTGACCCGAGACTGTGATTGTTCATTCATAGAATTAATATGGCTGTTTAGTCTGAAACCTAATACAGGGCAAGACCTGGTGAAGTTCTGGTTAGGCCCTGGTTTATTCATAGAATTGTCGTCCTGGTTTAGTCCAAGTTTAGTCCTTGGTTGAACATTTGTTTAGTCTCAGGGTAACCTTTATTTAGTCTGTTTTTTTCTAGTCTGATTTTTATAGAATTAGTCCTGGTTCATTCATTGATTAAATCCTGGTGTATTCCATGTTTAGTTCTTCATTTATTCCAGGTTTAGTCTTGGATCAGCTTTAGTTTAGTCTTGATTTAGTCTTAGACTCAGTTCTGGTATGGTCTTGCCTTTAGCCCATGTTAAAACCAAATTTAGTCTTGGTTTAGTTGCTGCTTGGTCCTGGTTTAGTCCTGGTTTAATCCTATGCTTAGACCGGGTTTCATCTTGACTCAGTCTTGTTTTAGTCCAGGGTTAGTTCTGATTATCCCTGGTTTATACATAGACGTATTCTTGGTTTTGTCAGTGTATAGTCCTGGTTTAGTTTGAATTAAATCCTTATATTAGTCATAGTTTTGTCCATATGTAGTTCTGATGTGAACCTAGATAGATTTAGTAGAACTGGTTTAGTCTCAGTCTGTGAACAGCAATCTTAACATCCTGACTTTTCAAACTGAAAGCACTTGAACACATCAAAGTCAATGCAAGGACATCCAAACTCTGAAACTTCATGAACTCAGCAAAATCTCCACAATGGAAGCGTCAAGGGGACGGTCAACAGGACAAAGCTGTTATTTGAAGCGCTCTGATTGGTTGAGAATTAATGAGGCCATGTTTCACCTGATGCTTTGTCCTTCAGCCTTTTTTTAATTATAGCAAACAAGACCTAATGACATCAGCTGATTACATATTTTATCTACAAGATGCACGGATTGGATCCTCATGAGTCTGAGCTGTCTGCAGAATTTACAGTCAGGTATCACAGCCTCTCTTGGTTTATACTCTCTTTTAATGCTGCCTTTTCATTTACTGGTTTTAATACTGCTTTGTCTTTGGAAGTTTGTTTGTTTTTGTGGTTTAATGTTAGAACTCACAGTGGTTCTGTCTGCACTGAAAAAAAAAACATGGTACAATTCAACATAAAGTTAAGCCTTGTTTCCACTGGAGCTGTATGGTATGGGTCAGGTCAGTACAATACAGATAAGTTTCCATCACCAAAATTGGTCCAAAGTGTCCCCAAAAATGTAATTGTACTGTACTGCTTTGGGGACACTTTGGCCCCTGGTCCAATTGTGTGGCCTACTTTCCTAAAGGTGGAGCTAAACACTGTAATCTGTGGATTGGACGACAGAGAATCTTCATTCGAGAAAATGAGAAGTGAAAGGACAAACATAAAACAGAAACGTTCCTTTAAAATTTTAAAATGGAAGGGTGTGGATGTGTGTCTTGTGCTTGTGATGAACACATGCTAAGAGAAAACATGCTAAATGTGGTGTTTAAACAAAGTCAGCGTGGTTCTGCTCTTTACTGTGAACTAACACATTTATGGATTTTATTGTCCATATTACATTAAACATAAGCAAAACCTGTGATGTTAAAAGTGTGTCTGAAATGTAGCTGCAGCTCTATAAATTAAATATTCAGAAAATTGGGGATAATTCAGGCATATCTATCTTTGATTAGTTTAATGTACGTTTACATGCAGGTAGATAAATAGAAATACTTGCCCTAGTCTGATTCTAACCAGTTTGAAACTGGTGTAAACACTTCCAATTACAGAAGCAGTTATTCTGAAGTCAGTGAGAGTGAGAAATCCAGCTGAGAGACGTTTTAGTGTGGACAAAGTGTTACTTATTTATAGCTATTGAAATCAAATTCTTTTGTCATTGTTCTCTTCTCTCTTCTATAGTGTATGATCTGTATAGTGTATACTGTGTTTTCTCTGCTGTCTCTGGATTAAACAGGAGCTGCTGCAGGCGGGGACAGTTTGATCTCACATCTTCAAGCCCCAAATGTCAAACCCTGACACGGGCAGAGAAATTGAACCTCTGAAAGATTTATCACTCATCCTATAGAAGTGTCGAGGCTGGCTCTGTTTATCTGTGCCTCCCAAACAGACGCACACAGAATAAAAGTCTGAAAACTACTGATATGAATTATTGAAACACTGAAGGCACATGAGGTAAGGATTATGTTTAAAGTAGCATTTGTCATTCAGAACACAATGAGGTTTGAGCAAACAGAGCTCTATGCTGTTGTTTATTTCCACTGAAGAGCAGCTGTTTCTGTATGTCTCTTTAAAACGTGGCTTTAGTGAAAGTATCTCTTGTTGAAAAGAATAGGGCTGTTTTTCATGAAAGTGTTGAACTGCCTACTTCTGCAGATAAACCTTAATTAAGGGTTTCTTCTGAGACTTTTACCGGAAAAATAGCTCCTTGGCTTCATTAACTGAACTTCAAAGATCTTTGTTTATGGCTCTAGGTTTTTACCACATTTTAATTATAATATAAAACTGAAATAAACTGGACTTTGGTTTGTTTTCCAAATAGTGACTCATATTAGATTTATATTTGGGTGCCCCTGAAATAAATAAAGAGCTACAGTGTTCACTATTGTTTAGTTAAAAGGACAGTCCACAGACCTCCAGAAGGGTCTGTGAGCATTTTAGGGAAAATCCTAAATCCTGAGTGAAAGGACCACCACTATTAATGAAAATCTAAAATTTCAAATGAATATAATATCAGCGCGTATCATGTGTTTGCCTTAGTATGACAAGACAAGTAGCCAAACTGTTGTGACAAAGAGTGGTACATGTGGTGCATTCATGTGGTCCTCGGGAACTCAGGAAAACTTTTTTCTGAGTTGAAAAATGCACATGAACGCCTGCTCAATTCGGAACAACAGCTCGGAAACTATGGCAGAGGAAAGCAAACGTTTAAGATATTTCAGTTTAATATAAGTCATTTTAAAGTATTTCACACCAACTGTAGCACATTAATAACTTGTAATGTAATTTCCAGTACCACTGGTTATTTAGTCTTCTGGAACCGCAGCTAATAGCCTTATAATTCCTACTGTATTAAAAATAACATCAGCACATTTTTGACTTCACATCCATCTTCCTTGTTGTTATGGTTTAGAATGTTCCACAGAACACACCAAAGTCAGAAGAACGACTTCCTAACTTGGATGCTACAAGTTTCCGAGGACCACGTGAACGCACCAATAGGAACAAGAGGACGGTGACAAAGAGCTTACGTCTATCCAACAACCTAAGGTGATCTTTGGCAAACAGAAAATACTCTAAGGCATTCTTCTTATTCTATGCATTGTCTATACTGAATGGAGTTTCAGGAAAGACAACAGTAGTTAGCCAAGTGAGGGCAGGACCAGAACATTTCGAGAAAAGAACGCCTAGGTGGAGTAACATCTGATACACAGTGGGCTGACTTTAGGATATATCAGGGACACTACATGAGTCCTGTGAGCAACTTGAAATTGGATTCATCAGTGGTGGGCGCCAGGAGAAGAGAAGTTAACCAGTTTGAGAGCAGAAATACAGGTCTCACATGTGAACATTTATATGGTGCAGCAAATATGACGTTAAGTGTTCAACTGACGGGGTGACATTTAAACTTTCTTTACATATTCATTGGCACCAAATTACTTCATCAGTTATGCCCCTGCACAAAAGATTTGGAGAAGAATCAACTCTTACGTAATTCTTGCAGCCAAGATGGAAATGTCAAGGTTTTTTGCAGTGCTTCTTACAGCAATCTGTTGGCATCAGAAATATGTTGGGTGTTACTGTTACACATCTTACCATTGTTTTATTATAAAAATAATCATGAAAAAATGTAATTGTACTTTCTGCTCCTCCAAACTGGGAGTGTGCTGATTTTCTACTGTGAGAAATAAATGACCTCCAAAAGTCTTCAATAGAATGAAATTTACAATAAATCTGAACCATCCCTTTACGAAGGAATAGTCGCAAATACAGTGTAGTATATGATGTGCAGCGGATCCAAACTAAAGGGGCCAGTAGAGAATAAACAACCTTATATTTCTTGCCTGACCTCAGTCCATTTTTATATGCAGTCTGTGTCTGTGACTGAGCAGTGTCCACAAGGTCACTGTCAGTGCGATCGATGCTGATTGTATAAAACCCTCATAGAATATCACTGGACAACGCTTGACCAAAATACATCTCATTTTCTGATATTTATAAAGATAGCCCCATTTATATCTGTGGCTGCTTCTCAATCAATATCACATCTGCTGTTGGATTATTCACACTGCACTTGTCTGGGTTTAGACAGAGAGAATCTGAGTAAAATGACAAAATAAATATGGCGTACACATTATAATTTCATCTTGACATTACAACTATTTTTTTCGTCTGCTCGTTGTTCGCACATTTAATCAGGTTTTACTCCGGATGCCTTCCTCACACAGCCTTCTACATTTTTCAGTGCTTAGGTCTGAACAAAGGTAAACTGGTTGGTGACCTCTTGTGGTTGGAGTTTTGGCTCCTTGTTGGGAAAACAAACCAAGGTGCTTGCCACTGTAATAACGAGGAGCCATTTTCACACAGACAATCTTTATTTAAATATTGTACATACATGTTGTACTTTACAGCCCCACTAAGCCCTACTAAGTGTAATTGTTAGTGGGAAAATGATTTATGGAAGGACAAAATGAGACTTTGCATTGCTCTGGCTTCTTTATTTGTAATGAGCCACCGTCAGTTTCTTAAAATGTTTTTGACCTTAGTGCACTTTGGGTGTTGTAAAGTCACTCATTTAAAGTTACTTTTCTCCCTCTGCTCCATCAAACTGAGGTAAAAGATGGTATTTTTCTGTGTTCGTTTCTCCTTTTTTCCTTTCAAAGTTAAAGTTTGGCTCATTTAGTCTGATGCTTTTTGTCTGGACTCTTTATGGAACATGTCAAGGCTGGCACATGTTAGAGAATTCAAGATGTAGTCATGTTTTATGGGACTATCTTCATGTTTCCTGCCTTTTCAGAATGGCTTGAGTGGGAAACAAATGGCCAGAACACAACAGAGATTTCTATAAGATGATTCATATTTGAAAGATCCCAGCTGGAAAATCCAACAGGTCAACACATTTTTCCCCTTAGTTTTATTGCGAAGAAGTGCAATTACATTATAATGTCATTACTCTCATCAGTCTTAACCAAAAAAGCCTTCAGCAATATGGTATTGATCCTAATGCTATTTTGCTAGCTATAATGTTGCTAACTCTCACTGCTGCATCACATACCTCTCAGCTACAGTAGAAAAATTTACAGTTATTTCATCAGACCCATGTGAATAAAGAGGGGCTGGTCAATTTTTCTTGGAAAACACTTGGTGTCTTCTTTTCTCCTTTTTGACATTGGGTAATGGGGTGATCCAGAGGGTAATTTCAGCAGCAAAAGAGCAAAGCAAAATTGGCATTTATGGACCCAAATGGCACATTGCTGCCATCTTCTGTTCAGTTCTGTGCCTCTGGAAAAAAAACAGCATCATCCCCAGTTGACAAATTGGTTAAAGCAAGTTACTTTTTTATTTTAAAATGGCAGTTAATGTCTTCTTTATAATTTTCACACCCCTGGTTTAGAGACTCAAAATGAGTCACGTTTCTGAACATTTTCAGAGACAAGTTTCCATCCAATCCTCTATAACAATGTGATTTCTTCTACTCAGCATCTTCCTAACCTACTTTATGCAGATCGACTGCTTCCATATGTCTTCCCTCGTTAATAATTTCCGTGCATCAGGCTTCGATCTGACCCATATCTTTGTGCAAACGAGGCCAGAGCAAAGCCACTTGTCTTCAAACAGGTGCATACAACCAGCACTTTTTCACAGGCTCTGAAAATAGTAGGCGTGTTTTATATGGAACAAGCTAAAACACAAAAAGCCACGTGTCATGTCCCTCTTCCCACAATCCATCACTGCAGGGATGATTGATGGAGCTGGGAATGTGTTGACGCTGAAGACATCTTGTAAACAGCAGCGATTTACAGGGAAACTAAGAGATTCATTTGGAAGGCAGCGGGTTTGATCATGACAAAACAAACTCTTCTTTATCTGGTTTTGAGAACGTGATATAAGCCTAGACCATTAAAAGTGTGATTTATCAAATAGATAAGATATTGCCAACAGAAATAGAATATAAGTATATTTTAGCGTTTAACAATACCTGACCTTTAGCTGTGCATTGTGTAAAATGTAATTGTTGAACCAAATTAAAACCAAACAGGATTTTCAATGATGTATAATCACCTCAAAATAACAAGTTTTTTGTCTTTTAGAAAAAATTGACTTGTAGAGCTGTGTCATTCCCCAGTTTACATCAAAATATTTCCTTTGTGCATGCTCAGATTTACACATGTGCACTGTTTGCCAAACTAATACAAAAACAACACTTGGACAAACTATATTTGCTCTCCACTCAATCTATTTTACACTTACCTTTATACAATAACTTTATACAATTAACTATAGTCTTAGTGTCTTGGAAAAACATGCTTACATTGTAAAGGAAACTGAGGAAGTAACCAAAACAATGAACTGAATTGATTTTGTTGTATTTCATTTGTCAAATCTCTGGTGTTTTCTATATGATTTTTTTAACTTCCTTTTTTCCTGACCACTCTATGCATGACCATATCTTGCACTGAGGTGTATCATATATTTATCAATAAAAGTAATCTGTGATCATTCTTATCTTAGATTTTTTTTTCTGTTTAATGCTATGGTACATTGTCACACAATATGGGCTTTTTTTAATTAGTGTAACCTCAACGGAGACATATATATTCATATTTAATGACATATGAATATGAATGGATATATTATTATTTGTGCTCATGACCTTGACAAGAATAGTTTGACAGGACAGCCCTTAGGAGAATAGTTCTGACACTTTAAGAGTTGGGCCCAAAAGTGATCAGAACAAGAAGTACTGACAAACAAGAAAATGAAAAAATAAAATTATGAAAATAATACTCCAAAAAGCTTTTTTGTTTTACCATTTTTGTTTGTTTTGGATGTTTCATAAATCATGTGCCTCTTTTTTTCTGGAAAAAAAGTGTTTATAATGAACTATTGATTATTGAGGTTGTTCAGGTTGAGAAGGCACCAAATCCTACTTTATATTAGACAGTATGCTGTACAGTGTTTTTTCCTTGGAGTCAGACACAGTCCTCCACTGCCTCCTGCTGTTCAAACATCTCACTGCAGGAACTAAAATCTTGATCTGGCTCATGTTGAACTGTATTTAGCAAAACCCACAGCTCAGTTACATCGGATTGGCACACTTTACAACGTTTTGGCCATCATGTTACTACCGATTTTAGGAAGAGAGTTTCTCCTGAGACTGCAGTGCTGTATGTTTCAAATGGTAAATGGAAACCTGACGTTCTTAACTTAGACTCACTTTGTTTTAAGGAAAAATGTAGAGGTTATAGAGGAACATCACTTTTTCTCATAGTTATTGTTTAGCAAATATGAGCAACCAATTAACTCATTTTAATGACTGATTATGTTAATGAGTGGCATGGCACTACACAAGTAAATAAGAACCCTAGGAAGTGGCAGAATATATACTCTTCACTTGCCTTAATCAGATTAGACAGTGTTCAAATATAATGCTCATAGTTGCATTAAAAACATATATACATATACTTACCTGAGTAGGACTACAACATTATCTGTCACGGGGCAGCACTGTAATAACACATACAAAGCACTGCCTCCCATTGCTCAGTCACCACATTTAAACCACTTTAATGGTTTTAAATAGCTGTTTTTATTGTGTTTGATGTCAAATAAGAAATATGATTGGCATATGATCGTTTTCATCATCACTATAAGGTCTTTTTCTTCAGGATAGCTTGATGTTAAATTTGTGTGAGAAGATATATTTTTGGCTTCTATCGTTCATTTATGTAAGAAAGAGTAAGTAGATATAAAACAAGGCAGAGGGATTATGAACGACTTAAAGTAAACTGGTCTGAACAGGGACTCGAACTCGGACCACTCCAGGTCTGAGTCCATGGTCTGAGCGAAGTGAAGTTGTGATAGCTGAAAAGAGGACTCGTTGCTATGGCGATCAAACGAGCCAATCAACGTGCTTCCTCAAGTTTGTTACGTCTTGCGTCATCACCTTCTGAGGAGACGCTCATCTGAGGAGCGTGCAGCGGCGTGCTAAGCTAACCGTGGGCTAACGGCGGAAAGATGAGACGACAGCGGCCGTGAAGGGGTATTTAAGCCCTCTTGTGCTCGGTTAACGGGTGTTGCACGGGTCTGAGCTGCATTACGTCCCTGGGCGAGGCTGACCGAGCTGTCTGTGCTGATTCTGGGCGTGTTTCCGGTGCTTTGACAGGTGAGTGACCGCTCCTTCTCACACCAAAGTTTGCAAAACAAACCTAACTAGCTACTTCAAGCATTAAAGCAATTAAAGCATTAAAGCAGTTTAAGGTTTCCACCGCAATAATTCAGAAATAAAGCTCTCGTAAATAACTACCAGTTGAACAAGAAAGCTTCTGAATTACAGCACTAGCCTACGAGTCCTAGTAGTGACTAAGTTTAAAGCAAATGATTAAGTCAGTAAAAGTACAGGTCTGAGGCTGCTATTGCTCAAAACAAATTAATTGGATCCACTCGTTCATTTTCATGCATTTTGATGCATGCTCTACCCTTTGTAAGTGATCTTTTGCAAAAACAGTCAAATTTTAAGAAATGCAGTGTAATTATATCCCTATTATTTCATAGTTTTAAATGTGATTCCAGGTGCTGAATTTCTACTGCTAACAACATACTTTTCAGCAGACACAGCTTTTCTTACCAAGGTCATAGATTAAGCACACATCATATTTATTTATAGATAACCCAAAGATGCTTCTTATCTTTTTAGTGACTAATAACCTACTATTAGTTTATTTTAGTAGACTTGTGTCAGGTTCACATGAAATGCAAGAATAAGGTAGTGTGGACAATAACACTGATATTAATGCTGGCCAGGAAAAAAATAATTAAAATATTAACTATTAAATGGTAAGATTAATATAGCATGCTATTTTGTTTGTTTCCTATACCAATTATCCATTATATCCATATCCTTTTTTTTTTTTTTTTAATCTTAAACCTGAATATAGTTGCTCCAGAGTCACATGACCTTACTCCCCTCTATCATGGCCGCCTCTCTTTGTTTATTGTTGCTGGTGACTGCACTTATTTATTTGGCTCCTTTAATAAGGACTTTCTTTTCTCATAGTTGACTGACCTAACTCTGACCTGTTTCTGAGTCCATTTTCTTACATCCCATTCCCTTTTACCCAATCAGAAGAGAGAACTCCATAATAATCTATGGGTGCTGGATTTGACTCTACATTAGCCATATGTTTGTTAGCTCTGTAGGTTATGTTCATAGTCTGAAGGTGATTATATTTGGATATATACTTATTTGAAGTAAATGCATTCCATTACTGCTTTGGTTCATGACAAATGGGAGCACTTTACTTCCTGTTGTATGGATTATAACTTTCTGTAATGTTTTTCTCTAATGACTCTCTCTGATGTTAAACGCTTCATTCATGATCAGATGTTACTCTCTGACACTGCTGCCTCAATGACTATTAATAAATACTGTGATCATTGAGCCTTAAATAAAGCGACATGTGACGCTTTGGCTGTAACACTATGTTACTGATGGAGGAGGCAGGTATTAGGTAATACAGCTTTTCCAGCCACTGCTTCAATTATTTGTGCCCTTTATGTCTTTCTGTGTCAATTTATCTCCATTGTGTCTAATTCAAAGTGTGATCTACACCAACAGCTTTATATTATCTGAGGCACAGAGATTGACATTTATTTGCTGACTTTTTGTCTGAAGCCTTGATTACTTTCTGCAGCAGATATTACTTTTAGTTGTATCAGACTTGTATAATAAAGCCTCTCTCAGACAGCGAGCGTTTAATAGAGCTTAACTGCTGCTGACAGCCTCTGTCTCTGCAGTAGAAGGTTTGGAGTAAACAAAACCTTTAGAGTCGGTTCAAATATATTTCTAGGGCCTACAGTTCAGAGGGAGCACATGTTTCTTTTTTTAATCTGGAAAAAGAAAGCAGATTCTGTTTTTGGTGTAGAGACAGATGTGGAGCATAGTTCTCTTCAGGACGTCTGTGTGTGATATTGTTATTGAAAATATGATACAGAGCTAGAACTAGTAGTGCCCACTCTCTGTAAGTCTATATGCATGTAAACAAATCCAGATCATTGCTTTAGTTCAATTATAACCAGAGTTTTAAACTGCTATAAACACCTTACTCCGGTTGGGAGTGCAGTCATTTGAATTTGAGAAACACCTGGATAAGACGGTTTATTGTCTCATTACTGCTATATGTGTACAGCTTACTCTGATTAAGGTCAGTAAACAAACAAGAAAAAATTAGTTTGACCAGTGTTTAGACACATACTCACTCATTTTTAGACCAGACACTGCATTATCCAGGTGTGTTACTCTGATAGAGACACACTGCCACTGGCTCCTGTTTTTCTGTTATTTTGATCTGCCATGTTGTACAACTTTTTTTTTATAATTTTTTATTTTTAGATGATTTAACAGGGTGAGGGAGAAGGACATGACATTGGCCAAATGAACCCCGGTCTCCCAAGTATGTTCATGAGCTTTCAGACAGCACAGTTTGTTGTACAAACAAGTCAGGTTTAACGTTAGCCTCTTTTCTCATTTATAACAAAGGCTTAATGCTATTCAATACAAATATCACATGAATGCAGCATTAGTCTCAGAGGCTGGGGACACTATACTTTGATTCTCTATTGTTCGCGTAAACTCAGACAAAGTGACAAATCTAGCCGAGAGCGTTTAATGGAGCTGTGAGAGTAGTCCGAGTGCAGGTAAATGTACGCCTCTCAGTGTGAGCCAGACCCATTCACAGAGATCTGAATCTACATTCATACCACACAGGACAGCTCCAAATGTGTCTCAGATCTGATCTCAGGACACATTGAGGGAACATTTCACTCATTCACTCCTTGGGTTTCAGGTCGCCCACATCAGATCCAATCTCTCTGAAAGGTCTACGATGGTCCTTAGACATCCAGAGCCATCCTGTCATTGCACTATTTAACAGTGTTTCAGTCCCTAGTGGACAATACTTTTGACATTAGCCACAGAAATAACTTGTGAAACCCTCCCTCTGTGTATTATTTTAAGCACGCCTCCCACTGTGAGCGCGATTGGTTTGTCGACTGTGGGCTGTGGCCTTTGTTTGACTTTTGGAGCTTGAGCCCGGGGTCAGCTTCCTCCTCTTTTGCTGCTGCCGCCGTTCGGAGGAAGCGAACGCTGCTTTTTACACCCAAATATTATCCAGTTTTATTCAGTTTTTATTACAGCTTTCAACATGTCTCTGACTGTAGCAGGTAAGTTTTGTCTCTAAGTGGGATGATGAATTCACTGTAGACATATCACTTAAAAGAGAATGCTAATAATAGTTTATTGTTTGAATTTGTTGAATAAGAGTGAATCAAAGCTGCCTCTTTATTGTTTGTAGTGGATGTAAAGCACTTTGAGCTGCACTGGGTAGACTGACAGTTTGATGGTTTATATTTTTGCTGCTTTCTGTCAAAATGTTTTAGCATTTCCAAAAAATGTTAATCTAAGTTTCATTATAGCAGCTTTTTCAGAAAAAGTGAAGTGAACTGATAACAACACTGTTAAGAAAGTCAGAAATATTTACAGTGAAATGACAACAGTAACAGTAACAGCCGTGAAACCCCAAATGGTATATCACAATTGTAAACAGGCAGAAATAAATTACTACACTATCAAATACCATTGCTGTATTGCTGTAAATACACTGTATCGATATTTCCAGTGTAGATTGTATTTGCGTTTAAAGTTACACTAAAAAATTGGGACGCCTCACCCGGGTGATTAAGGCTCAGGTCATATGTCATCTGTCTTCATTGTCTCTTATCAAGTAAAGGCGAAAAAGGCCAAAAAAGAAGTTAAAATAATTAAAATTTGATGCATCAACACAATAATATAAATAATTTAGATTTTTTTAATGAATTTCTAAATTTACAATTGCAATATGTATACTATAATGTCTTTTACATTACATTTACAATGTGACCATATTTTTTACACCAAAAAACTGTCAACAACACCAGCCAGTTTTAAGCGTAACAACTAGGAGACCAACACTACTGCTCCTGCTGTGCTTTATCGAATGTACAAGAGCTCTGAAGCACCAGAAACAGGAAGCTCCTATTGAAGACCTTTCTGATGCTAAAGGTTGTCAAATGCATCAGAAAGCGCTACTGCTACATGAATTACATAATATAGTCTGTTTCTCTCTCTCTAGTCTCAGTTATTCAACTAAATTCAAGCCCCTGAGCTGAATAAATGTCACCCCAATGCTCTATAGTTCAAACTTCATGTCTGTCCATCACCAAATACAAAAGATGATTGATGCTGTTGCCCTGTAATAAGAAGCATCTTTTTTTTTTTTTTTTTTTTTGGATTGATTAATTGATTTCAGAATATTAGTGCCATCAAAATTAGAAACACTATGTTCAAGATCTTCCTCAACAATAAATCTAAATATAAAATCCAGCCTTATACCAGCTGTCTCCGTGAGAATAGGTGTAAATCCCAGTCTCAATATCAGAGTTGCAACCTGAGTAATTGTAAATGTGACCAAACATATAAGCCAAATATTTAGACTACAATTTATTCTTTACCCTCCATATAGACAGTGTATTGCTCCTCAGCCTCCGCTTACTTCCAGAGTTAAAGGGATGTTGGAGGAGTTCATAGTTTCTCTTTGAGGCTCCACTAGAGTGTCTGCTGAAGCTTGGCTCGTTCAGTCTGATGCTGTTGGTCTGGGTCTGGGTCTGGGTCTAGACTGTCTATGGATCTGCCCTGAATTCTCTGTTTATACTTATGCAAGCTAGAATTTGGACTGTAGGCCACGCTTCTCTGAGTGACCCCTATGGAATTGCCCTCAACTCTAAATCCTAGTAGCGTGTTTCTATATAAATGCCAATTCACAAGGAATTTTATTTTGTGACACATTTGAATGTTGTTATTGCAATATTCAATGCAGTTATGGCATGTTTGTGTAATATAATGCAGCTCTAATGGGGTGTATTTTGCAGAATATTAATCTCACTCTCAAAAAGAAAAGATATCTAATATGATCAAACTTCAGAGAAAAATAATCATAGCTGTGATTTCATGGTCCATTTCTGCATAAATGATGATAAATGATTTCTGGTCCGTCCTTCTTCATATATGATACATTTTATTGTTATTTTACCATGGATTTTGTTTGTTTTCTCCAATGAAGAAACTAAACTGATGTCCTCAAAACAAACCGTTTATTTGGTAAAATTCTGACAGACACAGATTTCAGAGCCATCTTGTATGAGGCACTTGTTTTGAAGAAGACAGTTACTTGACTTAAACAGAGCATCATTCATCCCTCTGTGTCCCTCCCGTCTGTGTGTTTCAGATCTGACTCGAGGAATCATGACCGAGTTTCAGGAGAAGCTCCGGCAGCAGCACGAGGAGTCCATGCTCCGAGAGCTGGAGACACTGCTGTCTACGGCTGAGAAGAACGAGGCCGAGGTCAGAGAGACACTGCTCTCACATACAGTCAACACAATAGTTACTGTTTGTCATATGCATTCACATCAAATATAAACACAGTGTTGGTTAAAAACACAGCTGATCTTTTGACATTTAAAATATAAGGTGATATGAATATATAACTAATAGAACAGATTGGAGCAAGAATTAAACTATAGTGTCCTCCACATAGACTGATTTTGTTGAGCCACATGGTCCATGTTTGCGTCCAATGCCCTTGACTTTTTCTATGTGTTTTACCCTGACGGTCAAAGATAAGTTGAATGAACTTGAGTGCATTAGCATGATCCTGAGCTGCTGCTGGTCTGTAATAGTTGTGTATTGACTCCATTAGAAGCTGTTTATAAGGCTTTGCTTTTTGGCATGGTCTTGGATATTAATCAAAATTGAATCACAATTATACTTTTAGTTTCTCATGATTATAAAAACAAGATTATCGATATGAAACAATTATTTTGCCACACACCAGGATCGTGGCAGGTTAGAGCAGCCACTCTAAACCCTTGTTTTCACTGGAATAGTATGGACTGGCTCAGTCCAGAACAGTTTGAGCCGACCAGATAAGCCCTAAAAAACTAACTTCGATCACAATCCTACTAATTATCACACTATAATCTGTGTAGCTACTAATATACATCATTTTATTTTTGGAAAACTGTGTTTTGGTGCAAACTGTGAAAAACAGTGTCTTCATTTAAAACAATAAGTTCCCAGCTGCTGTTGTGTAGTGATGAGTGTTTTTGTGCATCTGTCAGAACTGCAGATTTAAAGAGTACTCCTCCAGAAAACACCAGGGATGTGTCTCTCAAAAGGCTTATTTTATATCCTCGTTTCCCTCACTTCCCTCCTCTCCTTGTGCACAGAGGAGACTCAGAGAGGACAGAGGAGAGAAGAATGAGGAGAGATGAGTAAAGCTCAGTGGGATGTCCTTTCCTCAGGGGAGCCATTTGTAGCTGTCTGTTTATGATGACATTTACACAACTGGATCTGCAGCAAAATTTCAAATAAACTTCAGACTTTAAATTTAGTGTGATCTAAATATTGGCATAGATTCATTGTCACATTTATGACGTTTTTCCTCTTTAAAATCGTAAATATCATATCTTATTGTAACATTCTTGGATGAACCATTGCATCAAAGATCAACTTAGTCTACACATGAGAAACAGCCATTTTGACGCTCGCTCTTGTCTCCTACAGAAGTGTCCTCCGTCCATCCTCTCTTCTGGGATGGTGGTAAACATGGTTCACGGGAATAACTTCCAGTTCAAATGAGGAGACTTAAATACGCTTTTTAAGGCATACCCAAGATTTAAAAAGTTGTGTGTTTTGGACAGATTTTTGCTTCTATATAGTAGTTGTCATATAGCGTGCCCTTGATGAGAGTCAGCGACTTGACTGATTGTCCTGATAGTGTCAAAAGTTTAGATTTCTCTTGTACGTCTGGTTTCTCTTGAGCACATATAGCTTTCTGACTTTTTTGTCTTTTTCTTGCAGATCTCCAGGAAAGACTTCGATGGCTTCAAGAAGCTGTTCCACAGGTTTCTTCAGGTGAAAGGTCCAGCCATTGACTGGGCCAAGATCAGCCGCCCTCCAGAGGATTCGGTGAGAGGACACTACACCGCATACACATCACAATGTGCAGTAAATTTACTTTTATCATCTTCATTTACAGTCATATATTCATAAACAGTGCTGTAAAGAGAGAAAGGGCAACAGAAACTAACACTGCAGTGAAGGTGCAGTTGAGTAAAAGATGCTTTAACTTTACTAGACCATAAAAGGGGTTGATCCCTGAATGATTCTTGCTTCACTTTTGGCCGACAGCAGCAGAGAGACGTGCTCGGAGCAGTGACGGTGTTGTGCACGTCTCGTGTCTCGCTGTGACCTGTGTCGAAATGCTGCGGCGGTCGGACTATTCTTAGCTCTGACCTTCACTGGCCGTTTATTTCAGGAGTGGTTTGTGTGAGAGAAATGTCACACGCTGTCGTCTGGACGTCCTCAGATCGGGTTTCACTCGGGTTTAGTCACGAGTCGGAGTTTAAAGACACACTCCCTCGTTTCAGCGTTAGAGTTAGCACCATTCACAGTTGTTTTCGTTATGTTTTGTTAAAGTGTTATCAAGTCCATTTTGTACGTCAGTCAGGCTTTATATAACATATCAACACGTTAAATATAATAAATCAGGGCACAGACTAATAATGATTTGTTTAATCTTATTTTATTTTCAGACGGCTAAGTAGTAAGTGGCGCTATTATTGATGTAGAACTAGATCTGGATTTTAACTCAGCTTAAAGTTTGTTCTTGCATCCATCCATCCAATAATTTCAGTAATTTAGTAGTAAAATTTTAGATTAGGCTTTGCTACTCCATCTACAGATGTTTGTCTTGTCTGGTCCTGTGGGACTTATCTTTCCTGATAAATGAGGAAATTAACTTGGCAGCACGTTCATTTTAATGCAGTTGACTGTACCCGCTATAGTTATATGTAAGATATTCCATCTGTCCAGTTCTGGATTTATTAATAAAGGAGTTTATCAATTAAAGTCTGATACATTTTGGGAAATATTTAACCCTTACATGTTTCAAACTGGTTGTACATATCTTTAGTAGGTGTTGGGAGCCTCCATTTTTTAGAAGTGAGTTATGATTGTCTAAAGCTTTCCATCACAGGATCTTATCTCATCTAAAAACCTTGATAATAAACTTAAGGTCTCGTTTTTCCACAGATTAAGCCCCATATCTGCTCCTATAAGTGCATGAACTACAAAAAATTTAGTGTGATGATGTTTAATGGGATTTGAACCCAAGTCTCTATGGAAACTTTGGGCTACAAGTAGGTGTTAGATCACTTCCTCCTCTGTCTCTGTCCAGATCCAGCCGTACGACAGGATCAAAGCCAAAGGTCTCCCTGAAAACATCGCAGAGTGTCTGAATAAACTGGCCGTAGTGAAGCTGAACGGAGGGCTGGGCACCAGTATGGGCTGCAAGGGTCCCAAGAGTCTGATCAGTGTCCGCAGCGAGAACACGTTCCTGGACCTGACGGTGCAGCAGATCGAGGTCCGTGCCACGCAGGTACTTTTTAATGTTGTTCGTGTTGATGTTAAAGCTTCTTTGTTGTGGTTTTTGTAGCATCTGAATAAAACGTTCCACGCCGACGTGCCACTTGTCCTCATGAACTCTTTCAACACCGACGAAGACACCAAGAAAATCCTGCAGAAATACAAGCACCACAGAGTCAAGATCCACACGTTCAACCAGAGCAGGTAAAGGGAAACACTTCCTGATCCTAGTCTGGTTCATGACCTGGCTTAGTCCTACATTTAGTCCTGGTCTTATACTGGTTTAGTTTTTGGCTCAAAGGTTTTTCCAGGTTTAAGCTTGGTTTTGTCCTCTTTAAATCCTCGTTTAGACCTGTTTAGTTCTGAAATAGTCTGGTCTTGATTTAGTCCTAGCTTTATTCATGCTTTAGACATGGTTAACTCCAGTTTTAGGTGTGTATTAGTCCTGGTTTAGTCCTTGGTTTAGCCCCAATTTAGTCCTAGTTTAGACCAGGTTGAAATTAGTTCTGAGTTTTGACTTAGCTGAGACTTAGTTTAGACCTGCTTCAGTCTTAAAATTAGTCCTGATTCAGTCTTGGATTTTTTCCTTGTTTAGTCCCAGTTTAGACCTCTTAGTCTTGGTTCAGCTCTCATTTAGTCTTGGGTTAGTCCTAGTTTGAGTTCAGCTGATCCACCTCACCTGATCCAGTTTTGAGATTTTTCCTGCTCCATTTTCCTGCTTTAGTCGTGAATTTAGTTAAAGTTTAGTCCTGGTTTAATCCTGAGATCACACCTGCCTTTAGTCTGGTTTTTAATTTAGTACTTGTTCATTCCTAGGCTTAGACCTAGTTTAGTCTTTGGTTTAGCTCTAGTTTATTCCTGTTTCAGATCTGCATATCATCCTGGTTTAGGCCTAGTTCTGTTCTTGATTTAATCCTGGCTCGCTCCTGAGTTTAATCTAGATAAGTATTTGTTTGTCTCTAGTCTGATATATATGTCTTTTCTCTGCAGGTATCCCAGGATCAATAAAGAGTCTCTGCTGCCGATCGCCAAAAGCATGGGTCCGGACGGAGACAGCGAGGCCTGGTATCCTCCGGGACACGGTGATATTTACGCCAGTTTCTATAACTCTGGACTCCTGGACAAACTGCTGTCGGAGGGAAAAGAGTACGTCTTCGTGTCCAACATCGATAATTTAGGAGCCACTGTCGACCTGTTTATTCTTCACCATTTAATAAGCCAACCTCAGGACAAACGCTGTGAATTCATCATGGAGGTCACCGACAAAACACGAGCTGATGTCAAGGTACGGCATTTCAGAACTAAAATCAACATATCATTTAAATCAGTGAGTAAGTGATTTATTAGGGGGGAAAAAGGATTTGAACAGGTTTAAGTTGGATTTGAACAGGTTTTAGAAGAATATGAACAGGTTTTAGTTGTATTCGAAAAGGTTAGTTGGATTGAACATATTTGACATAGATTTGAACAGGTTTTATATGGACTTGAACAGGTTTTAGCTGGACTTGAACAGGTTTTAGTTGGATATACATACATTGACTTGAACAGATTTTAGTTGGACTTGAGCAGGTTTTAGTTGTTTATGAACATGTTTTTGTAGGTTTTATTTGGATTTGAACAGGTTTTCATTTTAACAGGTTTTAGTTGACTTGGACAAGTTTCATTTGGACTTGAACATGTTTTATTTGGATTTAAACAGGTTCTAGTTGGACTTGGACAGGCTTTATTTGGATTTGAACAGGTTTTATATATGGACTCGAACAAGTTGGATTTGAACAGGTTTTAGTTGGACGTTTTATTTGGATTATAACTTAGTGAATTGAATCCAAGTGATCTAAATTACTATTATTGTGTAAAAATCCAGTGTGGAGTCTGTTCTACAGTCTTGACTCCTCCGTTTTACTCACGTTTCTGCCCTGTTCTCCCTTCTCAGGGCGGGACTCTGATCGAGTACGAAGACCGGCTGCGTTTGTTGGAGATCGCTCAGGTTCCTAAAGCCCACGTCGACGAGTTCAAGTCCGTCACAAAGTTCAAAATCTTTAACACCAACAACCTGTGGATCTCACTCCCGGCCATCAAACGAGTTCACGAGACCAACGCTCTGGACCTGGAGATCATCGTCAACCCCAAGGTACGAGTAAGAATTCAACACTTCGCCATGATCATGTGTTCTATGATTTTGTTTTTATTTAGACTGGTTAACTGACTAATAAAGAAATACAGTAAAACGTTATAATAACTTACACAAATAGTAGTTAAGCGTTAATAGATGTATTTAACAATCAATTAATTAATAAGCTGTTTATGGACTCTAAAATATAATTTTCTTGTATAATTATACACAGGTTTATTGTTAAGACTAAAACATTTATAACAGTTCATAAAATTATAGTGATTATTAATGTTGGATTAGTGCTTTGTAAATGATGAATTAAGGATTCATTTAGTTGTTACAAATACCCAACCAATGCTTAATAGTGTGAGTTAATCTAAAGTGTTACCAGAAACACACTTGTATTTTTTTCTATGGGACACGGGCAGGTCAACATCAACTCTCTGCTGTGTTGACGTTTGTGTGACAGTTGTTGTTTATGTAAATATATTCCTAGTCTATCATCATCCATCATCAGTGTGTTGTAAATAATTGTGCAAACCGCTCCGTCAAACTGAGATCAAAGATGCTGTGTTTCTGTTTTAGTTTCTCCTTGGCCTTCGTTGACTTCCAGAGTTAAAGAGACGTTGGAGCATTGAAGCTCGGCTCGTTTAGTCTGATACTGTTAGTCTGAATCTGAGTCTAGACTAGTTTTTATGGAACAGGTCTCCCCCAGACCCACCACCTTAACCAGGGACTATAATGGGAAAGAAGTTAAACAACTACTTCAATAAACTTTACAAGAGAAATAAGTCATATTTCTCCTTCCTTCTCAGCACTTATATACGAGTTAAAAAAAGATGGTCATAAGCTAAAGTTAATGGAGGTGTGACCCTGAATACTCACAACAACACACAACACTAAAGTCTCTATAAGTTTCTATGAGATTAAAATCAGATTGAAGAGGACTTGGATGTGTTATTAGTATAAATAATCATATAGAGAGTAGATTAAATCCTGTGTGTAGTGATGTATACTCCTGCAGTAAACATATGACTGTTTCTGCTTTTGTTTAATGTAATGTTGACGATAATTATAATATTTTAATTCATGAAGCAAATACCAAGCACTGACTCTGATATTTTAAACCGTTGTTTTTGGGAAAAAGGTACAACATTTACCTTCTTTTCTCTTGGAATATAACTGCTTATTATCACAAGAACATAACAGAACTGACATACCTCAGAGTAAAAATATGTGTAGCACTGTGTGGATACTCGAGTGGGGAATTATTTTAAAATGGAACAATTCAGACCAGTTTTCAGGGTGAACAGGCGACCTCGACACTTACTGCTTATTCAACAAACATCTTGAAGACATTTGTTGAAGGTTACAGGCTGTGAGGAGTTATCAGAACGTTTGCAATATAATGCGATGCTCTTGGACTCTGAAGAATGAGTCATTTTTAAACGTTACTCATCAAATTCATCGTCAAAATAAAAGCTTAATGGAAACTCTGGAGTAAAGGTTTAGCCCTCTTATTTTGTAGAGTGATGTCCCTATTTTCATTGTCCTGTTATCTGTCATACCCCTGTGTGTAGACTCTTGAAGGGGGTCACAACGTGATCCAGCTGGAGACGGCGGTGGGAGCAGCCATAAAGAGCTTTAAAAACGCTCTGGGAGTCAACGTGCCCCGGAGCCGCTTCCTTCCTGTTAAAACCAGCTCGGACCTGCTCCTGGTCATGTCCAACCTGTACAGCCTCGAGGCCGGCTCCCTGACCATGAGCAAGAAGAGAGAGTTCCCCACAACGCCCCACGTCAAACTGGGCAGCTCCTTCACCAAGGTCCGCACCACAGACTCAAAACTCAGATAAAAACGAGGGATTCTTTTTAACATTATTGTCAGACCTGGGCTTAACTTTGGGACTAGACTCCAGACACAATTTCATTTTTGGGGGTCCTCGTAGCTCTTATCAAACTGTTTTAACACATTTTTAGGGGTCTCAGTGTCTGAAAAACCAGACTTCTTTTTTTGATTGGCACAAAGATGTTAATGCACACAAATGGCAGATCTCTGTGGAAATGTTAGGAGCCAGATAAAGGATAGAAACACAACTCACCAACCAATTAAAGAAGAGAAACAGCCTGAGAGAGAGAACAAATGATTTTGTTGTGTGATATTATCTAAGACATGACACGTTACGCAGCTGGTTGTATGTCATAGTCGGGCTGGGTGTTAAATTAGACTAATTTGACTGAGGTTTTCATTTTGGATATTTTGAAAAATATTCATGTCGCAAAATCAAATTTAACAGGTTTTCTCTAGGAGTGTGCTGTCCACTGTTCTTGTGGCTAATGCTGCATTTAGTGTCAGAGCAGCTAGAATAATGCCCCCAGTGTGTCTGCAGATGATAAAAACAGTAATAAAATAAAAAAACTTGTATTACTCTGTGATGTCTTGGTTTAGTAGTAATAATAAGTATAGTCTAAAACTGAGAGACGTCCAATCTAAACAGCTTTATTTTCACAGGGTTTGGTGTGCTCTTATAGTGATAAGAACATTTTTACTTTTTTTAATTAAAGTAGTAAAATTGTGTAGTGTATAAAAAAAATAGAAAAGCATTATCTTCCAAACAAAAGCTTTAAACTGGAGTCCACACTTCTGTCTGGTTGTTGGTCTTAACTTGGTTTTTATGATGCCGTTCATCATCGTCAAGTCTAGTCTAGTTTTTTATCTAGTTGATGCTATTGATTTTTTGTGCTGCAGGTTCAGGAATATCTGAAGAGGTTCGAGAACATCCCCGACATGTTGGAGCTGGACCACCTCACTGTGTCCGGAGACGTCACCTTCGGAAAAAACGTCTCCCTCAAGGTAAACTCTAATGATCCAATCACAATTGTATGTGTTACCTGACTATTTTACATCACCGTGTTTGAATAATGTTAAAAGCCATGAGCTAAACCTGCCTTATTCACATTTTATCAACTGTACAGAATAGCTTTTTCTGTGTCAAAATCAAAGCCAATGAAATATCAATTGACTTCATTAACCATACTGTAAATTGAGCATGTACTCTCTGTGTTAATATAAGTTTCATGAAGAAAAAAGCTGACTTTGTTTCTTGTAAATTTAGGAACCAGGTCAAACCCAGCTCTGAGACTAAATTTAAGAAATCTAAACTAGAACTAAACCATGACTAAAGCCAGGAGTACATCCTTAAACCCAGTATTTCCTGTGTCACAAATGTGGCTCACTTTTCAGCCTTGTTAGATCACCACAGTAACACATGGAGTAGATCTAACCAGATCTGGAGCAGGTTTCCAAGGTTCTGCTCTGATCTACTCCTCCGGCTCGAATACTGCTGTTTTCAGATCATATTATTGACGAGGACTACATTATGAGTTTGGGGAGTGACTGTAAATGTTAAACACAATGCAACACACTTTTCTGTTACTGCTTTCTGCCATTTTTAACTTGATGAATTTAACAACAGGTAAGATGTGCTTTACATTCAGAGTGGCTGAACAAGTTGAAGTCCTTTGTTGAATACTGATAGTAGTTCTTAGACAGCCTGCTCAGTTACATGTATTTGATCAGTTATAGATATTAGAGTGTAGACTGAGCTGAAGTGACTGCAGCTCAAACTGTTGGGTGTTCACCTTGACAGACACAGCTCCATTTCAGCAGAAAAGGACTCATATCATTTGTCTGGAGTCATCCTTTAGCTTCATGCTGTCTCATAAAACACTTCAAGTATGTCCAGTGAATGATGCAGGCCAAAGCCACACATTTTGATCCTCTGTTGTATATTTTGGTCTCTTTATAGAACAGAACAGAGCATTGCATTTACGTTTTCTGCATCTGGTTTAAAGGTTTTATGGAATAGATCCTGTTTCTTTACCAATAATTATTGCATTTTTTATAATAAAGACACAAATTAAAAACGTAAATTTTCTGCAGGACATGTTTTTGTTCAGGTGACAGTGTCACTTTTGCTTTTATTTTTATAGCTCTTAAAATTCATTACGATATGACACTCATTACCCCATGGCTCTGTCCAGCTCACTTCATAGTATAGCCCTCAGGAGAAAACAGAGAATGAAGCAAGACTAAACAAAGGCTTAACCAGAGCTAAATTTAGGACTGAACCAGGTCTAAAACCAGGCCTCACAAGGACTACATTTGGATTTAACTAATATTAAATTAGGACTGAACCAGGTCTAAACCTTAAGACCATAAACCAAAGGCAAACAAGGAACTAAATAGGACTACACCAGGGTTAAACCTAGTCTAAAACCAGAGCTTAACCGGTATTAAACTAGGGTTAAATTAGGACTTCAGCAGTAAAACCCTAGCACTAAATCAGGACTTCAGACCTAGATTAAGGACTAAACCAGGTCTGGATTTAGACAAATAAAACTAAAACTAAACTGAGAAGTAAAACCAGGACCAAATCCCATCTAAACCTAAACTAAGGACTAAACAGGACTAAGATGAGATCAAACCAAGAGTGACTAGAAGGACTAAATCGTTACTGAACCAAGTCTAAACCACAAATGGACCAAGGAATAAATCAGTTCTAAACCAGGACCAAACTCGTAAGGATTACTTTCTCATTTTAACATCCGTTTCTTTTCAGGTCCAAATGTGTTCAAGCCTGATATAAATCTGGTTTTGTCTCCCGTGTTTCTTCAGGGAACAGTGATAATCATCGCGAACCACGGCGACCGGATCGATATTCCTGCCGGAGCAATGCTAGAAAACAAGATTGTCTCAGGAAACCTTCGGATCCTCGACCACTGAGGCATTCTGGGGAAAAAAACAACAAATTTCCAACAGCAATAAACCAAAGCAATTTTCTCTTAAGAGGGAGTGTCTGCCGTTACAAAAACTTTAAGGTCCTTAAAGGTCAAATCAGTGACCTCCTTTTCAATAAAGCCATGAAAATGCAGATGTTTTTGTGAACAGATATTTTCTCCAATACAAATATTCCTCATAATTCCTTGAAAATATTACAGACAAATATCTGTTTACACAAAGATGTATGCATTTGTCTAATCGTCTCAGGAGGAAACTGGCTGTTACTACAAACTGTCCACTGCTTTCTGTGAATAAAACAAATGTGGGAATCCTGAACTTGTGTGTTTATATTGTCTATTGTTTTACCCAAGAAACTGATATAATAAAAGTGAAATAGCAGTCTATTTAGCTGTGCTTTTGCAACAAGCACAGAACATATTTTCTTCATTAGACTAACAGCTTTTAGTTGGATATGAACAATTTGAACAGGTTTTAGTTGGATTTGAACAAGCTTTAGTTGGACTTGAAAGAGGTTTTGTTTGAATTTAAACCAGTTTTCTAGTTGTATTGCACAGGTGTTAGTTGGATATGAAGTTGGATTTCAACACAAACAGAAGACTCCACTAGACTGGTAACAACAGAACTTAACCAGGATCTGTTTATTTCCACATTTAACCAATATAAGTTTAATTTCCTCGTATTCTTCATTCACAGGTTTGAAACAGTAAAAAATCATCAAGAGATAAAAACAGAACCGTTTCGTTTTGTCTGTGGTTTGATTCGACTGCACAAACCCTTAAACCCAAGCTTTAAGCGAGAAATCCTCTGAGAAAAATAAATTACCCTCCGTTTTTTTTGCACATTATCTTCACAGCACAGCCTTAAATCACTGGACACAGTGTCAAGATGAAGGCGGTTTTAGTTTTGGTCCCTTCTTCTGCTCCGTTTGCGGAAGTCCAGCGGCGGTGAGTGGCTCGAGTCCCGCCTCTTTTAGGCGTTCGGTGTTTGTTTTTTTTGAGTCATTTCCTGCCAGGTCCCATCACCTTTTCTGTTCCCAGATCTCGGCCATGTTCAGGTCCAGTCGCTCCAAACTTTTCAAAGCCTGGACATTTTCAGTGTAAAAGGCTACATCTACCACCACCAACCTGAACGAACATGAGAAAAAAGGCATATTTACAAAGAAATAGGTCTGAAATCCATTCCTTTCACAAGCATTTACACTCAGTGAAATCTGTGTTGGACCAGACTTTATGCAATTCTTTGTTTCTCTGGTGGGTTGTACCATCCTTCCAGAGGCAGTTTAGTCTGCATTACCTCCTGAAAATCCAACATGGATGTGTCTAATAAAGTTTTAGTTAATGTACTGTGAAATGAGAGTTTTTCACAATGATTTTTTCTTTCAATTTTGGCTTAATCAAAGTTAACCACAAAGGGCATCATTTTAAAGAAAACTTAAAGAGCAAAATTCTACTAAAAACTTTTACTAAACTTGCATGTGTGTTTGTTTAGTGTTTTTTTTACCCGTGCTGAGGTCCTCCGTCATTGACGACTCCGAGTCGAGACAGCTGTCGCTTTAAGTGCATCTTAAAACTAGCGTTAATCCTGAGAAACAGCATCTGCAGAACATACAAATACACTGCAACAAATCCCCCAAAATATACCTGAGTGCCCTTTTAAATACATTGTAATCAGCCTTGGGTCTGACCTGTGTCTGTTCTTCAGGCAGAAGGTCGTAAATGGCTTCGTGCATCTTGGCCATTTGTTTGCAGACATTTCTGAAGCAGGCAGATGGCATCGGGGCTTTCACCTCGTACTGACATCATTAAAAAAATTATCATTATCGGACAGGACTGGACAGAATATTGCTGCCTCTGCTCACTACTCTCCCTAGTGATGGTTCTGTGTGTTACCTTTGATAAAACCTTCTCAAACAGACTGTCCATGATGGCCACCAGTTTAGCAGAGATCTCAGCGATGTGGTCGTTGTAGTCCTGAGGAGAAAAAAACTAAACATCAGCTCTGAATTACATTTTACATTTTGATGGTCAGTCCTTAGAGTGGTCTTTGGAGGGTTTTGAGTCCAAAGTGCAGTTACAAGTGAGTTGTATATTTGGTAGCATGTTGTTGGAGCAGCTGAGCAGAAGAGAGAAAAAACAGAAGTGCTTTCTCAGGTCATCTCTGAATGTGTTCCTCAGTCACTCTTCATGTCTGGTATGAAGAGGGATCCATGTTTAAAGGTCTTCCGTTTTGTACCTTAGTGATGTGGTCAAAGTGCCGCAGGACGCTGAACTGTTTCGGCTGGAGTTTGGTCTCAAAGTGAGCTCTGATGATGGGAATGTAGTGAACCACGAGCTGCAGGCACCGAGACGCCAGCGCTATCACAAACACAGCAAGAGACACGGTTTTAGATATTATTTTATCTTCTGGAAAACACACTGACTTACTGATAAATACACGGATACAATCAATGAGTGTATATATATTTCTAATAAAAATTATATGATTAAAGTCAAATATGGATATTATTAGTGTCAGTGCAGTTTTACCGAGGTTTTTTGTAGTGATGGTTTTGAGGCCTACGACTTGCAGAGCCCCTGCTCCCAGGACCAGCTGGCAGCTCCGAGAGTTGAAGTGCTACAGACACAAACAGAAACTGGTTAATGACCTAAGCCTTATTTTTATTTTTTTACTTGTTTGGTTTTGCTGATACAGAGCCATCTTTCTTAAAGAACAGTTTCAGACTATGGACCCTTCTGAAACAGCTTCCTAAACCCTCACCCTACCTGCTGACCTCAGTTACCCTGGCTGCATTTTTAAGCTAACCAGCCGTTTTCAAACTAAAACAGTAGAATAGAATTTCAATGTCTATGTATAAAAACTGACGTATAATAAGAAAATGCACCAAGAGGAGTCAGTGAGAAGTGAGCCAGTGTCTGACCTTGAGTAGGTCCGACAGTCTGGTCAACATGTCTGTGGCGATGGACGGGATGTCGTTCACACACTGACAGTACTCCAGAAACATCCGGATCAGCAGCAGAACCGTCCTGGAAAGAGACGGAGAAAGGAATATTACTAGAACATAACGCTTATCAAAACTGTTTACACTTTAGGACTGTGTCATGTTGAATCATGATATTAATATTGTCATCTAGGAAGGTATACTTTATTGTACCACTTGAGGAAATTTGTCTTGGGCACATGGAGCTGCATCACATTCGTCACAAACACCAACACATGACTAACGTAGATTTTTTTTAAAAACGTGTTCTGGAAACAGATACCAATGAATATAAATAAAGTGGCCAAAATATAAAAGCTGGAATCATAAAGTGCTGCTTGCAATTCCATTCAATAACCTAATGAAGGACAGAATAAAAGAGTACTTGTATTGGTTCAGTCTGGATTTAGGCAGCCTAAACATGCGACCTGAGGGGGAACACAACTCTGAGGTCAAACAATTATCAATATAGACGCCAAGATATTTATAAGATGTTACTTTTTTAATTGGTGTTTTATCAATAAAAACAGGGCTGGGATCACAAATACATTTAGGGTAGGTGCTTGCAGTTGCGGTTACTTCTAAAATCTGCTCTGATCAGGCGCCACATGACTATTGACTGACATGTAACTGAGGCCATGTTTAATGCTGCAATTCCAGCTTTCTGTATTTCATCTAAGGAGAAAACCTACCCGACTACAGCATATTTTTGCCCGTTGACAAACAGAAACTCAGTGGGTTTTCTGTCATCTGGACCTGCTCAGAGGTAAAACACAATCAGTCAGAGATCTACACAAACTCTTGACAGATCACTTCAGGTTTATTCGAGTGTATTTCACCTGATAGTTTGCGTTCTGGTAGTGTTATTCTGCCGTCTGCGATGGAGTTCACCAAATCCTGAAACTCAGCGGGAACTTCGGCCTGTTTCCACCGTTCATTATCCAAGAGCAGCCTTTGAAGGAACAAAATACAATCAGCGTCTTTTCTCATTTACAGAAACAAAAGTAGTAATAAATTAAGTGGTTTAAATATATGTTTCTTCTAGGAAGTTGTTAAACTGGACGTGTCTGAGTATTATTGTTACTGTTCCCAGACTGACTCAAGGACTAGTGAAGTAGTTCATTTTTGTTTTTAACCAAAGCTGAATGCTCTAAACAATAATATCACAGACAGAGCCTATGTTTTACCCAAGTTTGGTCTTGCGCTCTTCGTGGAAGCGGTGGACAAATCGGTTGGCCTGGCTCTGTAGCGCCCCCCTCAGGGAGACACTGCGCCTTCCACAGAGCTCCTCCGTGTCTCGGACAAAACCCTCCACAGCCTGTGACAAGGACACGAACTCTGCTGAGGTGAGCCGCTCCAGAGACCCGTCCTGAAGAGAGGAGACCAGACATGTTTAAACAGAGAGACTCCATGTCATTTACAGGCAAATTTAAAGACATTCATTTACAACAACAAACAGAGAATACATTTTATAGTATCCCATCCTCTTTTATCCAATCAGAGAAGAAAACTCCTTAAATGATCTGTTTGCGCTGTGCTCACAGATTGATGATGGAGCAGGTGTAAACAAGCAGCAGGTACAGAGCTGAATTTTATTCTACAGTAGACATAAGGATATTTGTTATCTTAGTAGCTTTGTTACTTTTAGTTCAAACCAATGTTATTTATATAATATAATGCCTCAAAGGACTCAAAGAAATAAATAAGCAGCCAATAGACAAACAGACTGTACAAGAAAACAAATCTGTCCTTAGACCTTCCATCAGGATCAGAAGAAAAACTCAAAAAACCAAGCCATAGAAAAAGAGAAACCTCAGGTAGAACCACAGGAGGGGGGATCCACTCCCAGGACGGACAGGCCGAGACATAGATATATCCAGGATAATTATATACAGTACACAGTCACAAATGAATGAAAATGAATATATGTCATTATAATTTCAGTTGGAACAGTTGGATCAGCGAGGTTTAACAGGACTTTACCTTGGCTCTGGCAGTGAGCAGTTTGACGCAGCGGTCGTGGCTCACGTCAGACGCAGAGTAAAGTAGCTCCTGGAGGTTGCTCAGGATCCGGTTCAGCTCCAGTTCAGAGGGCATCATGTTTTCACCTGACCTACACACAACACATGTGGGGTTTTATTTTATTTCAACTGTAAAAAAAATGCCATCAATGTTGCAATCAGAAAACTAAATGCTTGCGTGGTTTTAGTGAGTGTAATTGTATTACAGACTACAGCTATTAACCTTTTCTCACTTAATGTGATTCTGTTCTTGGCTGGCATTGCTCCAGAAAACCACTAGCTGAAATTCTGTACATCTAGTCCAGACAATTCATATTTTGTCACATACAAATAAGACAACCCACAAAGAATATCAGTGTTGAACAAAGAAGACTCTAGAGAGGGTGAAAGAGGGTTCCACCGTGACGGACTGGTGCAATCTGAAGACGGGGAAGAAAGCGCAGCTTAATGAGTACCCTGATTGGCTGAATTAGTAAGGTAATCATGCCCCGTTCATGTGAACATCAAATCGGGGGGAGGGAATCTTATAAGATGAAGATGCCTTCACAGTCCCTGTAAACTAAACCTTGTTAACATAACCTACATTAGTAAAATATGTACAAAACTGATTATTGACGATTTTGTTGCAGTTGAACTGGAATAGCATACATCAAAATAGTCAATTAAACACCTCACAGTTAGTTTGGCTGGCTGGGGCCAGCACTACATTTGCCACCAGCCTTTTTTAAGAGACCCCACATCTGATCATCATCAGCCAGTCAATGTTAGGAGAGTAGAGTAAGGTAGATATCTCAACTTGGCCAAAAAATTACTTCGGCAATTATGCTATTAGGCTGACGACTTGTTGCCTAACTACTAGCCAAAGTTATGTTTCAGGTTTTCCGATAGGGGACGGCTTATTTACCCTATTTCATGCCAAAGAACCATCTCAAATGACATTGATGATTTGTTTTTGTAGGTCAAAAGTTGCATAATGGGCCTTTAAGATCTGCTCAAGTGTCCGGTGAAAAGGCTGTTATGTAGGACTCACATGATGGCGGCGCCCCCTGCTGTCTGCTCCACAGAGCTCTGTTGGACTCTTGTTTCCTGGACAGAGCCCTGTTCCCTGTTTCTGGCGTCATTCAGAGCATCGCTGATGAACAGACCTTCGTGTGTGAGGTACGCCAGCTCCGCCTCGCCCTGCTGCTGTAAAGCACCCTGGGAAACGTCAGGACAATTGGAGCTGGTCACCTCCAGAACGAGGGTCTTCTGATGCGAGTCCAAAACCTCCAGAACCACTTTGCGGATAATGCTCAGAGTGGACTAAGAGACAGACAAGAGAAAAGATAAGGCAGAGAAACCATAATATTATAACACATAAAAAAGCAAGTTATGTCCAAAACAAACTTAAAATTTAATTTATTATTTGAATTATATTATTATTCCAGTACAGGATTACAGACTAATTCCTCACCTTGATCCTCTGCAGAAAGAGAAGAAAACACTCAAAGACGTTCTTCAACAAATCGAACCACTGAGGAAACGTCATCACACGCATCTGGTCCGCCAGCCTTTGGACAAAGAACAGTTTTCAGAGAAATAAATAAGTTCATTAAGTAATTTTATTTAGTTCATAAAATCATTTTTTAACCAGTCTTAATGAAATTCACTTAACCTTGTTGAATAGATAATATTTACTTTGCACAGACAGATGGCAAAGAAATGGAGGACATCTTTGTTGTCAAGAGCTAGAAAAGTATTTAATTTTGGTTTAGCTGTACAAAGCATGGCCCAATGAAACCAAAGCTTAAAGCTTCTGTGCTAAAGAGAATACCCCAAAAATGCAAATTATGAATATCCAAAATATGAAATCATGAAGACATCAGTGCTCCAGTGGATCTAAATCTAATTTAAATTAAACTATTCTTCTAATAAAAAGCACACTTACTTTGTGATGACTTCTGTGTCGATTTCTTCAATTTGTAGAACACAGTCTGCCACACACTGCAAATCAAAACATTACAAATTTAAATTGCATTCATAAACTTTAAACTCAGAAATTCAGAATCTGTTTGTTATTCACAGACAGACAATGCCATTTACTGATCCAACTTTTGACATTTTAGAATAAACTATTTTAATTCCATAATATTTGGTGTAAAAGTGCTACCATGTTTCCTCACCATGATCATGCAATAAAAAGTCTTGTTTCCACTAGGGGTGCTCCAATCATCTGGCACCGTTCATGATCAAAATGACGCAAAACACGCAATACTTTTACTTGTTTACGCGCTGTTTGCAACATTCGTCACAAAGAAATCCTTCTCGGAGGCAAACAACCAAAAACATACAACACCACGAACCTCATCAGACATTTGAAGGCAAGTCACCTCAACAAATATGATGAGTTTTAGCTAGCACTAACACAGGTCGCAGAGCAGAGCAGCTCTGCAGCACAGACGACCCTCATGCAGCTCTCAGTGTAACAAACTCTGCAATTGCAGAGTTGTTCAATGAAGTAAAGCTGAGGGCTCACTTTGGATAGTTGGATGTAGCCATAATAAAGCACAAGTTATTTGTTGTTTTTTGTTAGGCATTTTATTGCTTCTGTTTACTTTGAGCAAAACTGTTCTTGCTGAATAAAACTTAAAAGTCAATAAATAAAAGAAAAGAAGACATTGTCAGTTGGTTACCTTTTAGTTTAATAATTAATATTTAAAATAGGATTCTGTGTTTTTAAGAATAGTAACTTAATTAAGGTACATAATTAAATAGACACCATGATCGGTGATCGGTCTCAAAAATCCTGATTGGAGCACCCTTAGTTTCCACTATGGGTACGGGTAACCATTTGAAGAGGCACGCGTTTTCACTCTGCTGAGTCCAGAAGTGCGGCGTCTGTTACGTAAGCAATGACATCAACGAAGTGTCACAACAGTCCTGTCTCTTTTTGAGATATAAACATGTTTGAAGTAGACTTTTTTTTAAAAATTGGAAGCATTATCAATATTTAATATAAATCAAAATAAATCATGTTGTAGCAGCAAGAAGCTGGAGGAAGAGCTGCTATAGTAAACAAACTGTTTTAAGTTTATTCCCATCTTTCTGAACATTTCATAGATTTCATAGAACAATTCATAGAGCTGCACCAATTTCCAATAATTTAGAGACACATGATTTAAGGCAAGGGTTTTGTGTAGACGATAAATACAATGTTTAAATTAATGAAGAGAGAACATGTATTTTTTTTTACATCTCTGACTCTCTGACTCTATTTAAAAAAAAACATTATTTTTGTTTGTCAATCAGTGCTTTAACTCAGATTGTGGCCTACTGTTTCAGGAGACATGCCAAACCTGCCTACTCTACTGGCTGAAAGTTACACAGGGTTGCTTTAAGTGCAGCCACAATTGATATATATTTTGTAGACTTTTTTCAAATTGTCTAAAAAGTGTGTTTGTCCTTTATACATGTTCTATTAAAGGTAACATATATTGAGACCTTCTGCTTGGTGGTGTTCATACCTGAGTGACAATGGCTTTCGCTGCTAAAATCATCTCTTCGTTGTAAATATCCAGAAAGTCCAGCTTCCTCTGACGCAGCAAACCGAACACCAGCGACTCCAGACGCTCCTGAACGCACCAGAGAGACAGAGAGCGGTTACAAAACACCAAACTGAGGTTTAACCAAATTTGAATCAACTTCTGAATTACAAAAAAGCAGAAAGCATGCCAAGCTTTAACAGAAATATTACTCTCCTTAGCTTCATCTGATTTATATTCCAATACATTTGATTACATACCCCTAATGAACATTCTTTGTCTTAAATTTTGAATCTGAATTTGAATCAGACTGATTTGAGTGATTCATTTTGTTGGGTTTTTTTGTGTAGTTCACCTTTTGAGAAGCACCATTTGGGGTTTGAACCTGTGATGAGCATCAGAAAACACAGCAGAAATATATGAGTTGTATTTGATAAAACTGGAGGTGGTAGTAGTGGAAGAGCATGTGAATAAAAACTTAACTTAAAATCCATTTAAATTGATAAACTGACAAAAGATATATTATGTAAGTTGACAAAAGACCATATGAATTAAAATAGTGGTGATAATGGGGGGGCACCCTTGGCAGCCTACGTAGAGCACCCACCCAGCCTGCAGGTGACCTGGGCTCAGCTACTGTTCCTATCAATAAAGGCTAAAAAGCCCATAAAAATAATAATAAAAAAATAATAATAAAATAGTGGCAATAAAAGTGCATATGATTTGGTAAATTGTTTTCATCTGAGCTGCATGTAATGGCACCCACTTTATTAAAGGCTACTATCTCAAACATTTTGGATGTTATTGAAGCAGAAGGTGGAGGTAAGCGAGACTTGGACAAGAGCCACATTGTTTACAAGGTGTTTTTGGCAACATAGTAAACACAAAGAACTACCTCATACAGTGCTGTGAATGGTGTTACGCAGAGGAAAGCAACCCCGCTGTCAGTCACACATTTGAACATTTGAATTTACATAACCACGTTCAAAAACTAGAGACCTGTGGGACCCAATGCAACCTAGTGTGGCAAGGGACAAGATTTGATGGGTGATTGCGGATTGGGGCGGTAAGACACTCACTTGTGTGCGGGACGAAAACTCTGTCCTACGCAGGTCTCTAACATGAACTATGTTCACTGACCTTACACAGTTAAACATGTATTAACCGCCATTGTTACTAAGGGTGCTCTGATCAATCGTCCAATAAAATATATAAATGAACAAAAGAAAACATTGTCAGCTGATTACCATTTAGTTTTACTACCCCCAAATACTTCATATTTAAAAGGCTTCTGTGGTTTTAATGATAATGATTTTGGTGATCGTGATCGGCCTCAAAAATCTTTTACTTGTTACATGACTCTAGTTCATTGTACATCGATGCATCATTCCTGAATAAAATTTTGAGCCTCCATATCTCTTATAAAAAAAATAAAAGAGGGGTTATTGTTTCATGTCAGGGACACACAAAAATGACCGTGAGGCTATATGTAAACTAAAGCAGCAGAGGTAAATAAATGAATGAATTTTCTCGTAAGTCCAGACCTTTTCTAAAACCTGTGGCTCGTCCTTGAGGCTGCGGTTCAGGTCGCTGCGAGCGTAAATACTGAAGTCCTCCACCATCATTTTATCGATGAGCTTTTCCAGTTCACACAGCTGTGAGCCCAAGTGTCTGGAAAGTACAAAATACAAGACATTACATATTAGTATCAACCTTTAAATCGAACTGTAGTGTGACCAAAGTAACATATTCAATAAAGTCCTGCTGTTCATCGAAGCTGATGGAACATACTCAGTTTCTCAAGTTTCTAGTTGATAAAATTTAATAAATCCAAACTGGGTAACTTTTGGTTCATTTGTTGCATGACGCTGGTTCAACTTTCTTTCTCAGCCCAGGTTTAAACCCTTTGCTTTCCATTTCTCTGTGTAAACAGATGTAGCCAATGCTGCAATGGACACTTTCTCTGTTGGATTTTTCTGCCGCTATTGATTCAATGTTGACAAATTATGTAGACCAACAGCCTTGGGAGCAGACCCCTGTGTATCTGATTATGTGGTTGGACAAAGCTTGACAACACATAGCGAACCTTAAAATCACTGATAATTAAGCCTAGATGACATCCTCATGTATTGTTTTTTAATAAATAATAATAAATGCAGTGTTTTTAATTTGCAAACCAAGCCCTGAGATGTCAACTAAAATCTAAAAACAAGCGGTTGATACGAGTCACTTTAGTAGAGATGGTGCTTTTGTAAACTCAGCGTGGTTTACCTGAAGCTGTGGATCCCCTGCAGCTCCTGTTGCAGCACCTCTTTGGTCGTAGTAATGAGCTCCAACGCTCCAACAAACTCAGATGTAGAGAGCAGCAGCTGCACCGTGGGCTGTGTCTGGTGCACGGCCGCCATCAGCTTCAGCTTATTGTGCAGTTTCACACAGTTGTTTCTGGTCAGAGCGGTGCGCAGTGCGTTCAGCGGCCCCTGACACATCACACGGTCCATTGCGGCCGTTCGCTGGCGTAGCACGGACACGGCCCGCTGCGTGTCCTGTAAGCGGTCCTGCAGCTCGTGTTGGGAAGACATGGCGTGGAAAAAGGCCTCAGAGCGAAGAGAGATCTGCCGAGCAATGCTCACCTCCACCACATCCAGGTAGTGACTCAACTACAAATAAAAACAGAGAAGTTCATGCTACTGTACAAAGCTAAAGAGCACTAACTTACACATTACAGGCTGGTTTGGGTCACTCAGCACCATTCATCAAAGTCCACTCAACAAAATCATCAGATTCAGCAGTAAAATTATTGGACTAGAACAACAATCGCTTATCAGTATCTATGATAAAAAGGGTTAGCTCCAAAGGTCTACAGAGGCCACTTATAGCACTCACACACTCCAGTCAGTACAGCCCACTACCGTAACATCGCAGATACAGCTCACTCTCATCAGAACCAAAGGAGCACTGTCCAGCATTGTCCCCACATCAATCGGAATCACGAACAGTGACCCACCCACAGTAGTCTTTTTAATTATAGTTATTGTATGTTTACTATGCTGAATGGATTTTAAGATGATTGCTGAGCTGTTGCTGCCCTGTTGTTTGTAAATGTGTTTGTTGCTGTTTTTATCTCCGCATTGATGCTGCTGCACAACTGAAGCTCCTAATGGATAAATAAAGTTACTTGAAACTTGAAACTATATGATGCCCACATGGAGGTTGTACTAGGCCCCACAGGATATATATCTACATAAGAAAATTGAGTGGATTGTGTTCACACAGAAAGCTGCCCCAAATTAGGTCCGAGTTAAGTTCAGAGGACAATTCATGTGTAAAAGGCAATAAACTAAACTATTTGGACAGTTCAGTTTTGCCTGCTACAATATATTCCGATAGACATGGCCTACAGTGGCTGCAGCGTGCAATGACACTAATAAGAAATACAGCCTTGACTGTTAGTGTGGTGTGTTCAGACTGACTTTTTCCTGCAGCAGTTTAGAAGAAGCGACATCCCTGCTGCTCTTTCCTCCTGCGCTGTTGAAATGGGACCAGGGTAGAACCGTGTTAAAGGTGGAAGGGTCCTCTAGAGCGAAGTCCGGCTTCATGAAGATCTGAAAAGACAACAAATGCTCTCATCAGGCTGTTCGTAGTTTGGCTTACATCTTCTGTCAGTAAAATTAAAAGGGTGTTACCTTTGGGACTTGTTCAAGCTCAGATTGTGTTTTGTCTAAGAGAGAAAACAGTAACAGACAAATGTTATTTAGCAGAAAATCTCTAACATAAACATCATGTATATTAGAACATGCATAAAAATGTATTACACATGGATTAAATGATCCCTCAAATGCGTGTTCCGATTCACACAGAGGGGTTTAGCAATGTGAACTTTGCTTTAAATACAAATATAGGTTGTAGACTCTCATTTTATAATTTGAATGCACATAAATTGTTTTTGTACAAAATGCCGGACTGTTCCTTGAAGTGTTCACAGCCAAGAGCAGAGGTTGAATGATTAATTCATACCGTGGTTCAGGTTGATACTGGACACGGCGTCCACGTCTTTGTTGGGGCAGATCGTCTTGCAGCGCTCGTGAATACGTTCCCTCTAAAAATAAAAAGGAAGGCATTGCATAAGACATGAATGATTTGGTGAAAGGTTAAGGCAGTGCAATACTAACCCATTTCATTCACACATGGTACATAAAGTGTTTTTATTTAGTTCAGTCATAAACTAATAAAGACCCTTTTTTTTTCTAACTGTAAGTAATGTTGGCAGAGCGGTGTCCAAAGCAATAAGGGGCAGATGTACTAAAACGCCATCGCAAAACACATTTTTGTTGCAAAATCAGCGCCTTACATATTTTCTAAAGGCACACACAGCACAGTTCAGCGCAGGAAAAACGTGGACACAGGTAATTTTTAGTCTGGCCTCTGCCTATATATTTGTGGCAGTTTCCATTTCACATTTAAATGTATTTAAATGAGACATGCAGCTTAATTTATCAAGGTCTGTGACTTGCAAAATCAGCGAATAGCACCAACATGTTACACCGAAGGAAAGTATGTCATAACCGTAAGAGTATGGCTCAATCAAGTCAGGTTGAGGACGAAACCACGCTACACTCTGAACAAATAACATCACTGCAGACATTTATGACAGTGTTTTATTGTTCACATATCCACCACTACAGCATGTTATTTTTTACTGGAGCAGAACTTAAAAAACAGAAAACAAAAAAAAAAGAGAACTCCCACAACAATCACTGTCCAGAGAGGACAGACTGAGACCAGAGAGGACAGACTGAGCCCAGAGAGGACAGACTGAGCCCAGAGAGGACACACTGAACCCAGAGAGGACACACTGAGCCCTGAGAGGACACACTGAGCCCAGACAGGACACACTGAGCCCAGACATGATACACTGAGCCCAGACAGGACACACTGAGCCCAGAGAGGACAGACTGAGCCCAGAGAGGACAGACTGAGCCCTGAGAGGACAGACTGAGCCCTGAGAGGACAGACTGAGCCCTGAGAGGACACACTGAGCCCAGACAGGACACACTGAGCCCAGACAGGACATACTGAGCCCAGACAGGACACACTGAGCCCAGACAGGACACACTGAGCCCAGAGAGGACAGACTGAGCCCAGAGAGGACACACTGAGCCCAGACAGGACACACTGAGCCCAGACAGGACACACTGAGCCCTGAGAGGACACACTGAGCCCAGAGAGGACAGACTGAGCCCAGAGAGGACAGACTGAGCCCAGAGAGGACAGACTGAGCCCAGAGAGGACAGACTGAGCCCTGAGAGGACACACTGAGTCCAGAGAGGACAGATTGAGCCCAGAGAGGACAGACTGAGCCCAGAGAGGACAGACCAAGTACAGAGAATACAGACTGAGCCTACACTTAGTTTAGAGAGGACAGACTGAGTCCAGACTGAGAACTGATATTTTTCTCACTGAACACAACCTTGCTGAAGATGAACTAATCATCTAATAAAAAGTGAGCTGACCTATTTCCACTGAGTTTGTTCATAAACACCAGAATGTCCCAGCAGGGCTATGGAAGCTGCTCACAAGTCTATGAAATCCTGTGAAATGTAAAAACCTGGAGTTGTCACCTGTGCGGTCTCTGTTAGATACGGGGCGAAGTCATCTCTGGTGATGCTCGGCAGATGGCAGCAGGGCGTCACCTCTGTCTCTGTGAAGTCCAAGCCCCATGTTTTAGTGAAGAAGTCCGACTCTCTTTTGGCAAGTCGTGGGTCGTTCAGCGCCGCCGGCAGATTCACCTTTGAGCTGTACACCGTCCACGGCTCATGCTCTGCCACGACAGACGGGCCGCTGCACAGGCCACGCCCCTCTCCTGGACACAAGAGTACACTTCAGACACACTTTCTGAGGCTTATTTTTATATTAAATACTGCATATGTCCAAAAGGTAAGAGTTCAAACTAACGAGAGAAGCAACCCAGAGACTATGAACTAGCTTATAACTAGCTTTGGCAGTTTGAGCAGTTTTGGCAGTTTGAGCACAGACCTGGTTGAAGAAAAAGTAGATACAGTAATTATTTAAGCAGGAATGGAACAAATTGCCGGAATGAGCGCAGCCTTAGTCCATCTCAAATGGCAGTAATTTAAATTCCTTATAGTTGAGCTACTACACAGGGATATCTTGTTTCTTTATTTATTGTGAAAGCTGTTTGAGTATGCCAACGTGAGAGCATTACATCACTGCACCAACATATAGGTTTAATGCCTAGTGCAGCATAAAAATCAGCAGGAAGTCTGTGCGAGGTGCATTATGCATATCACCACTCAACTGGGGTTTGTGTTGATGGGTTTATGTTGCAAGAATGACATCAGTAAACATTTACAAGTAAAAGTTTCAAATAAAGACTGATAGAGCTGGTTAGTACATATCTGCAATGACAAAAAAAAACTGTGTAACTTGCAATGTTTACTTTTAATCAGTGACAGCACCAACGCGATACAGTGCTCTAATCGTGGAAAAGCCAATCAAAGCTGTGCCTCTTGAGAAGGCAAGAGGTGCCTAAAGCAAAACATACACATTTTTAAACAAAATGCCACTGAATAAACTGTCTGAATGGTAATATGCATAATGAGAGGTTCACTTTATCGTTGATTAGTCTTTAAGCCAGAGACTCAATAGTCTATTTTTCCCTTAAATGTTTTTAATGTAAACTGTGAGTGAGTGTCTTAATATTTCGGCTTAAAAATAATCCACTGTTTACTGCAGCAGAAAGTGAACAACAGACTCTGATGTCACTACACAGAACAATTATTCACTTCCTCAAATTTGTGTAAAAACAAAACTTTCAAAGTGAAACTAGATTCTTTTTCATTTTCCAGGACTAATGGGAGACCCTGATGTTTTTACCTGTGGGCTCTTTGGGGCAGACATCGGGCAGAGATCGTATCGTCCTGAAGCGCGGAGGCGTGGCATCCCGCTCTTTGCGGTAGATCCCTGCTGGAGTGGGACGAGGCACTGGGGGCGAACCGTGGCTTGAGGCCATGGCATGGGCTCAGGGCCCTCAGGCTAGCTGCAGAAACAAACAGTTCAGAGGATTAAGATGTAGGAGCCATGATCAAATGTTTTATTAGTGACTTTTGGAAGAAACTGTTTTTGTGCTTATTTTACAGTTTGCTCTACATTTATATTTTTATTTATTATATTATATTACCATGAGACAAAGGTGGAAAAGAAAATCACACTGCAGTGACTAAAGTATTCCAATTAAAAGCCAAACAATTGACATGATAAAAGATAACAATTTCTTAGAAACATTGTACTTCTCTTTAAAGCAATTGTTCAAGTTTTTATTTTTTTTTTAGGTTTCACAATATAGAATATATCTCCTTCCAACAAAACAAGCATAATAGAACAAATGCCAATAAAAATTAGATGTAGGCCCATTATGCTGTTTACAGTTCCACAGAGATAGAGGCGGTGGTAATGAATGCATCTATCTGTAATTAGAGTTTATTGAATGTTCTTAAAAAACCATAGCTAGTTCCTTCTTTTGGCACTTGAACATGCTACCTACGCACTTCTGGCCGAACAGCATTCATTTGTTCTTTATCTTGTTGCTCACTCAATCAAGATATCAAGTTAAAATTGCATTTTTAATTCTTTCTGCTAATTGTGTAAAAGACAGTGACCAGAATCGACTGATTTTGTCACCCAATGTAAGTTTCGCACGTTAATTAAAACGGTTTCAGGTGTGCTTATATTTATATTATTTCTAAAGGTTAATTCTTATGCATTATATTGTGTGGAAGTTCCTGTCATTCTGTGAAGCAGAAACACACGCTAGTAAACATCAACTCCAAAATGATGAATTAGTTGGTGTTTATTACAATAAAAAACAGTTAAAAGGCGCCAGGAGGTGTGTCGATGGTGAATACTAATAAATCATACACGGGTCTACTTTTATTTTCGATGTCAGGCTCGTAAATGGGATGTTTATCCGGCCGGTTGTGCTAATGCTAAGCTAACGCTCTAAGCGGTTACACGTAGACTGGCTAAAGGCTAACGCTAACTGTTTAGCTCCGGAGCGCTGGGTTAACGCTGAACGCTGCGGCAGTGCGATGATGATGGTCACCGTACCTGTTTTCTGAAGCACAGCAGCCAGTGTTTCCCGTCCTCAACATCCCAGGAATATTGATAAAACATGGAGGAAAATCACAGGAGTCACAGCAACAGTTAGCATCATGCACCGCGAGAGGAAATGAAGTAACGACGGCGGAGCCTCCGGAAATGTCCGAAAATATCCGAAGTTTCCGCCTGGCTTTGATATGTTATAGGCTTATTACAAAGTTCACAAACATTGTGACTTAATATAACATTCACATGAACTGAACCAACGCCCCAAAGAGCAAAATTTAATAAAATACAATGATACCACAGAAAAGAGAGCCTTCATAAACCATAGTTAGTGCAAATAAAACGAAGTAGACCAAGTTCAAATTATTTGAGATTTTTGTTTGGAGAAGGAGGCAGAGTTAGAGATTTTTAAATGAAGATAAAATGATAGACATATTCATCTAGCCATAAGAAAAATATGGACTAACAAACCTGTTGAGGTCTTGGTTGGTCTTACCATGATGATTATTTAATGACACTGTTACTTTGCCATGAAGTCAAACGTCTGTGTTTACTACAATAAAAGACTTGTCTCCACAGCACCTTCACAAAAATGACCTTTCCTATGACCTGGGACACTTAGTGTGAGTTTACTCACTGACTTGGTAGACATATAATCTCCCATGTGTCACCACAATAAACAGAGACAACACTACAACAGAGTGTGTCCTGGTATTAGACTGTGGTTGTGGGTGAACTTTACCTGTCCATGTCTCACCTGATCCTGCCACAGACTCTGCTCTAACACTGTTCTCTGTCTGTGTCCCTGTCTGTCCTCCTCACTCCTCTGCTGTCAGTCAAAAGAAAAGTAAAAGCAATCTGCAATCATTGGTCTGTTCCTGTTTTTACATGCTTTTGCCCTCAGTTACCCCTATCAAAATGTTTCAATATTTGATACACCAATTGTTGTCAATTTGCTCCAGTGTTTTGAATTTAAAATATTTTGTGAAAAGCTGCTTATCAAAGGTTTCCGGGGATCTTAAACATAAAAAATGCCAAAGACATGTAACAGTATCAGTGTTTATACTATAAAGCCAAATGCCTCTAGAAGCATCTGAACACAGGTTATAATAATGATAACAAAAGATTTGGCAATTGATTTTTCATCTTAGGGTGGTGAAAAGACGCTGTGATTTAATCCAGTGTTACATATTACAGTATTTACCTTAGACAGACATCATTAAAGGTGAATTTTAATAATCAAAAGTTTCATATAACTACTTACTTAATTCGCAGCTAAGAGAACATAATAATTACAAGTGTGCTTGGATTACAACTGTAATTAAGATATACTAAATAATATTTCACTAAAATAAAAAAAAATTGTTTTAGTTTATTTTTCAACAAATGTATTTTTATTTTACTTACATGTAACTCACTTAAGTTGTAGTAATTTAAAATATGTAAGAAAGTAGCATACTTTTGAAACTTTATCCTAATTGCATTTATTTCACTGTGATAGAAAATAAACTTCAATGTCTCAGATTTAAGTTTGGTTTGTTTTTTTAGATCAATTTTCAGCATGTTATATATTTTCCTACTTTTCTATTCTCTGGAGGGGTGCATGGTGGCAGAGTGGTTAGCGCTCCGGCCAGCCTTCAATTCCTCTGTGAGCAGTCTGCATGTCCTCCTCATGTTACAATGGGTTCTCTCCGAGTCCTCCAGCTTCCTCCCACTGTCCCAAGACATGCATGTATAGGTCAAGTTGTAGTTCTAAAGTGCTCCTAGTGGATGAATGTGAAGGGTTGTCTGTGTCTAAATGTCAGCCCTGCAATTAACTGATCATTGTCCAGGGTGTAGACTACCTATGGCCCAAAGCTGCAGGGATAGGTTTCAGCCACCCATGACCCCCAACGGGACCAAGTGGTAGAAGATGAATGAATGGATGAACAGTTCTCTGAATGGTTGTTGATTTAACAATTATTTGCAAAACAATTAGAACATTTAGAATAAAATATACAATGAAATAAACATGTAAACCATTAGATGGTTTAAAGTTTCAGGAACTGTCCAACAACACATCTCTTTTAATATTATTTGGTAGATTAATGACAAACATTTTGTCCTTAAAGTCAACCATTACACATTTTTAATGAAAGAATAAGCATGGATAGCAAAAAAAAAAAGTGGTGGCCTCTGTGAAGAAACCAAGATTTGATATTGAGTTCAGAATTCCCTACAAATTTGCCTTCCAGATGTACAAAGCTTCTTAACTAAAACACAACTTTTAGGCTGGCACAATCTTCATGGTCACATGCCACATGCCACAGTGCCAATAATCTTACATTTTGTGCCACTTGCTAACTCTACAGTTATTTCTTTTTTCAAATGACAGTACACCATCAATAATAAAACAGCCAAAAAACAGACTATATGTGACCCTGAACCCAAAAAGAGCAAGTGCTTATCAGTGATTTCTGTTTTGTGCCAATATAACATGGTTTATTGTGGTATGTAGCAGGGGTGCAGAGTCCAGACCAGACCATACAGTAGAGCCCATACAGAGGAGCTACACTGCTGCAGAGACAGGCAATAACTTGGGCTTATGCACTCTCCTTTCTATAATTTATTATTGTCATGCGCTATTTTTAATTAACAACAATAATTTGTGAAATTGTGTGGTCTACAATCATGTTTTATTCACAATATTTAATTTAAATGTAAGTCTAACAATATTATAAAGCAGTGTTATTTTCAGTGCTGAGGCATGTGTAAGAGAGCTTCAGTAAAGAAACTGATAAATGCCCAGAATCGTCCAAAGAAGGGCTTAAGAAGAAATTTCTGCTTAAGAAGCTTCATGAATAAGGCCCATAGTTCCATGTAATCAATTTCAGCTCAAATAATTAGCTTTTCATGTTCAATTCCTGAATGTATATCAGTAATAATACAATCCCTTGAAAGTGCTCTTGCTAAACATACCTTTTAGTTTTCCAGAGTATCCTTTATTTGGGAGGATAAAACCAAAACAACAAAATATGACCCATTTTTTAAATGGGTTTGTCTATCAAATGGTTTATGACAAACTGAACACTTAGTCCGAGCATTGCACTTACCAACGTAATTAGTGCATCCAGAACAGTAAAAATGTCATAATGTTCAGACTTGCCATATGCTGGAACAAGTATGAGGTCACTGGCATAGACCCAGAAAAAATGTATTGAATATTTTGAGGAGATGTTCAAGTGCTGTCCCAGTTAGGCTGCTTCATAGTCAAACAAAACTAAACCAATATTAGATTTTTTATTCAGGCTTTCATAACAAAAGTACATAACAGGGCATGTGATGCCTTTCTCAGTAACAAAAAATGAATGTGATAAACTAAACAATTTTATACCATTATCCCCTCCATCCACTTAACACCAAATGCATGAGCAACGGATACTAAAAAAATGATTATATTTGGAAAATCTTCAAAATAAGAACACAGTTTAGGTCGAGAAAAATGAAAAATATTGAACACAACTGGACTGTTTTACTGGTGGTTATTTATTCCCTATTATTTTTAACACTTAACATTTCAAACTCTTTGACCACTTAAATGTGTGGTCCATAGAGGATATTCTGACAATATCCGCTGATGAAAAATTGAGGAGCTTGTTCTGGGAGATCAGTTCTGTGGTTTGTATCAATGAAGAACAGAATAAAAATCAGTCGTCAAAATAAAAGTAATCTAAGTCATGTTTAAATGCTCTTGAGTTTCGATTGGGTTTTGTAAGTCTCCTGTGTCTTTGTGCTGTAAACATCAAATCATAAATGAGACTTCAAAAACCACAATATGCCATTAATTAGGTTGTGTTCCTGGAGAACTCTAAAAGCAATCGTGATCGGCTGTGTTCTGGTTTCTGAAGCTGCTGATGAACTGAGCATGTGCCAAAATAAACCAGGAGAGAACAGCAACTGTACTACTACCACCACAAAAGTCACTTATATAAAAAATGCAGATTGTTCGCAACCAAGAGATATTTCACAAAACAAGAGGCCACTTTAATGTTTAATGCAGTTGGTCATTGTGCCGCTGTCTGCGCTGATCTCACAAACTTTTGAACTATTACTTTACCATCTTAACCATTTGACAGTGTTAGGTTTACTGTGTTTTTTGTCCGACTGAGTGAGAATGTCATTATAAGTCCAAGATATGGATCATAACAGTGAAATGTTAACTTTAATAACTTTTTACTGGCCCCATTAGCAGCTATACAGAACTAGTGTCAATTCTTCTGTTCTGTTTCTCCTAATGGGGAGTGTTCCGCTTTACAAAATACAGGACTATCCCTTTAAATAAAGTTATTTTAAGTGTATTTAATCAATAAGGATGTTGTGCTGATCACACATTTGGTGTAAAGCCGGGATGTTTTCCTTCTACAAGCACAAAGCAGAGGCTACTGTTCCGTTTTCTCTTGTGCCGTTCCCGTGACCAGCAGCAGGTTACAGGCCATGAACTGTACATTGAGCACATTACTGGTGTTCCCCGTGTACATCCCCACCAGTTCGCTGGATGAGCCGTCTGCAGGAGTGGCCCCATGCGAGTTTCGGATGTCCCAGACCCGCACGGAGTTGTCCATAGAAGAGGAGGCCACTAAGCTGCTGTCGGGGCTGAAAGACAGGCTGGTGATGCTGTCCGTGTGTCCGCGCATGTCTTTAAACAACGTCCCAGAGGCTAGATCCCACAGTTTAACCCTCTGGTCTTCCCCCGCGGAGGCTAGGTACTTCCCATTTGGAGAGAAAGCCAGCGCCAGGACAGGCCCGCGATGCCCAGTGAACAGCCGAACAGATGCCCCCTGCTGCGTGCTCCACAAACGGACAGTCTTATCTGTGGAGCCGGTGCCTAAATAGTTCGAGTTGGGGTGGAATTTGACACAATCTACATCGGCGAGGTGTCCAGCGTAGAGACGGAGCGGGTAGGTGCGCGAAAATGTCCAGAGGCGAGCAGTGCGGTCATGGGAAGCGCTGGCGAAGTACAGGCTGCAGGGGCTGATGTCCATGTCCCAAACGGGGTAAGCGTGGCCCCGGTACAGGACAGTGTTGGTGAAGCTGCTCAGGTCCCAGTAACGGATGGTGGTGTCCTCGGAGCAGGATAAAAGACCAGAACTATCAGTGAGAAAGGAGGTGCGGAAGACAGGACCACTGTGACCACGAAGGGTCTTGATCTCACTGCCGCAGCTGTCCTCCTCATCCACCTGAGAGAAAAACACAGATTGAGTTGACTGAGTTTTGAGTTGATCTGATTGGACACACATCACTGATGTGGATAAAATCAGATTCTGACCACACAAAGTCATGAAGCTGAGGAAGAATACAGTACATTACCATTTTCATGTAAATTTTCTTTAGGTAAAAAAAAAAAAAAAGACGATGCTGTATCTTTTGTAGTAACTATGATTTATTCAGTTTTGTTAAGCTTGACTCAGTTTTGTCATTCTGTGTCTGATAATATTCTGAAAACTGTGTTTTGTGTGTATTTTGCTTGTATTGTGTTGTGTTGTGTCTGCTGTGTGTGTTCATTTCATTCATTCATTCATTCAGAATGTACAATATGACAACAGTGTTAGCTTTATCTAGAAGCTTTGATAATTTCAATTTTAGAAATTGTGCTTGGTGTGTTGAGAATTAGGCTTTATGTTTCATGAAATGTGTCTTACCAATTGGGAAAATTTATTAATTTTAAAAAGTATATATTTAGGGAGAATGTCACTTAAGAAGGAGGATCGTGTCATGAAATCACATCTACTTGAAATAATTTAGTATTACTAAATTATTTCAATCCGAAAACTTTTTTTAACCCACATTTTTTGAAAATGTGGAAATTGCATTTTAAAATTCAATTATGTTTTATTTTTTTCAAGAAACAGTAGATTTTAAAAAAGCCCAATTTTTGTTTTAACTTAACTTGGATAAAAATTTTGTTAGGCAAGATGACAGATGGGCCCACCTGCTCCTCCAGGACATCACAGGCCAGTCGAATATGGGACACGTCCACCTGGTGCGGCCTGGCCTTCAGTTTTCTGGCCCGGAGGCTCCACAGCTTCACGGTGGAGCTGTCGAACCCCGCAGCCAGCAGGCGACTGTCAGGAGAGACCTCAGCCGTGTTCAACATCTGCTCAGTGTGGTGGAAGGCGTAGAAGCACACGGTGGTGAGCGATGGGGGGCCTTCGCGAACTCTCTTTATACAGTCTTGCAGAGCCTGCAGAGCCGCCTCATTCTGGGGGATTTCAGCCGGGACCTCCACGCCATCGCCTCCCTCTGCACCATCCACACCGGCCCAGGACAAGGCAGCATTTGGGGCAGTGGCAGTGGCTCCGGAGGCTCCATAGAGCTGGTAAAATAAGATCAGGATGACAAACATAGATTCAGACAATTTAGGACTCAAATGTGAAATTCTCAGTTAATTTATGGAAGGCAGACAAAGCTGGAATTGAACATGTTTTAGTTGGATTTCATCATCAGGTTTTAGCTGGATTTGAACAGGTTTTAGCTAGAGTTGAACAGATTTTTTTGGACTTGAGCGGGTTTTACATGGACTTGAGCGGGTTTTACATGGACTTGAGCGGGTTTTACATGGACTTGAGCGAGTTTTACATGGACTTGAGCGAGTTTTACATGGACTTGAGCGAGTTTTACATGGACTTGAGCGAGTTTTACATGGACTTGAGCGAGTTTTACATGGACTTAAGCGAGTTTTACATGGACTCAGAGAGGTTTTAGTTGGATCCCGTGAGGTTTTAGTTGGATTCAATAAGTTTTAGTGGGACTTCAACAGTTTTAGTCCGATTTAAACAGGTTTTATTAATTTAACTTATTTATTTAACTTATAATCAACGTAATTTGTATAAATGTAACTAAAACTGTTTTTAGATGTGTTAGTTTTAACTGAACGTTAGCTGCAAATCAAAAGTTATCCACAATTGCTCATATCATATTTCTTTTACACTTACTTCTCCTTAACTGCTGTATTAATAAATACATAAACATATTTTCTTTGACTCTACCCTTTTACCTGGTAGTCTGTGCGTGGCGCTGTGGTCACCTCCAGCTGCAGGTGTGTGCTGAGCGCTCTGCAGAGGGCGCTGTTATCGTCACTCTGCAGGTACCGCAGCAGGTATCCGTAGGCCGCCTCCGACAGACGCACCACGTACTTGTGCTCCAAGAAGGCGCTGAGTTTGGGGTTTGCTGCTACGTCCTGCGAGGTGAGGATGTGCCGCAGCTGCTCCACTGTGGCCCTCTGCTCCGCGTCTTGAAGGAAAGACGTGTGGAAACGGCTGTAGAAACCGTCCACCGCCGACTTCAGGCCGCAACGAACCATGTCCAGGTGGAGGTAGACGAAGAGCGGAAAGAGGATGGCGCTCACCTCCTTTGCCCATGGGATGTCCGTTTCTAAAAAAGAGAAAAAAAAAAAGGAGCTCTATAGCTGCACAATATCTATAAAAGATACCATAATGTAAAATATTCAGATAACAATAAAGCATGTAATATTTGTTTTATCCTCTTGATGTTTAAAGATATGTTGAGCGAGAGCGCCTCATACCTGACAGGAAGATGTGTAGTCTGTTGTACTGAGTGTCATACTGCTGTGGGTCCGACTGACAGGGAGCAGCTGAGACGATGTTGGCACATCCCGACTCTGTCTGCACTGCTCATAAACCAAGGAGACAGAATGTTAAGAAGGGATGGGACGATAACCAGTTTTATGATATAGCGCGGTATTAAACTGCCACAGTATCCATACCACTTAAAACTTAATATCAGTTAGGGATGCACCGATTTATCGGCGTAACATCGGTATCGGCCGATATTGATGAGGTTGACTGACATCAGACATCGGAAGATGCGTCTATACCAGCCTACCGATGTTATTCTGTTGTCAGGTAAAGTGTATGTGCAGAGTATATGTCATTCTCGCCTGCCTTTCTGCTTTTGCTGCGGCTCCTTTAACTGTTGCTATGTGGTGCTGTAACGTATCTGAAACATTACGCAAGAAGGCCAAACTATCCCTAATTAACGACGTTACTGTCGTTAAAATGCAACATACGTTAACATTAGGGTCGTTTTCACAGGCTTGATGGGAGCAGCGCGCCGCAGTTTCGCAGGCAGACAGGCAGGTGCCGGTCCAGCGGTGTTGGTTTTTCAAAATAAAGTTAATTTTAACGTTTCATGACATTTAAATTATGATGTGATAAAAATAATAATTTCAAGCTCTGATTATGGTAAGTATATGTGCGCAAATATAGGCTATTTATGTGTATATATCCAATATACTTAACATTGTTTAAAAAAAAAATCATTCTGAAGGTGTGGAGACTTTTATTTTGCCGTGGCGGTGCGCCACGATCAATTACATGTAGTGGAAACCCTGTCTCCGCTGTATGTCATCCTCTTCTCTGCCGCTCCAGCCTCTGGCTCTGTCAATCTCGTCATTCTTGAAGTTTTTTTCCCCAAAGGAAAAATAATGCCAGAAAATATCGGTATCGGCCATTATGTTGAATAAAATATCGGTATCGGCCTGAAATTTCCATATTGGTGCATCCCGGGTATTAATTAATGTAATGAGCTGATCAGGGAAAAATAGAAGTGGTACCTTTAATAAAGAGCTTCTGTATTACTATTCAATTTAAACTGGAGGTGGCAGACACTGAGCGGGAGAAACAAGTTTTGGTCAAAGGCACACAGAGCTTCAAAGACTGACAGAGGACTCATAGCAGTCAGGCTGACCAGTGCTAAACGTCCTGTTTAAGTTAATCTACTATTTTTCTCGTGTCTGATTAAAGCAGTGTTTGTTTTTAAGGTTTAACTGTAGCACAGGGAACGAGTGGCTACGTCCTCTCCATTACACAGCTCTGCCTTGTCATGTGCTCCATCACACCATAGACAAGCAGCAGACGAGAGTCAGGTTGTGAGTTTAATTGACTCATCGCATTTAATGTAAATCAAACCAAAGAAAAGCACTTAAATGAGCAGCATCAATGCACAGTAGAAATGTCTTTGTGAAGTAACGCACAGTTTCTGTGCCATTTATTTAATAATTAAAACAGCGAGATTCTTTATGAAAATAAATTAAAGCAGTGTTAAAAGGCTGTATAGGTAATTCAAAGCTGTAGCTAATGTCACTTTGTTGCATGTCACACGTTGATGTGTCCAAATAAACAACGGAGCATAAAGCCCTGCCTTAAAGGCACTGCTATAATTTATTTTAATGAATTCATTTATTTGAACTTATTTATTTGGAATTATGTACCATAGTATTAATTCTAGTGTATGATTGAGCAAAAAACATGTATCTTTGCCCAATTTACCTAGAAAATAATAGCATTTTAAGCTTTAACCAATATCGTCATACCGTGATATTTTTTTTCTCATGGTTATCATGCCATCAGAATCTCACACCATCCCTACCTGTGAGGCTGGCAGCCATCTCCTCGGCCGTCTGGAAGAGTTTGGCTCCTTTCAGGGAGCTCTCAGTGTCGACATACTGCCTCCTCTTCAGATACTGAGCCACTGCGTATTGGATCTGCTCAGTGCGGCCCCGCTTCATGACCTGCACAGAGAAAAGATAAGATGTGATATTGTTTAGTTGTGGTAATGAAATAACTTGATCAAAGAGTCAACAGATGCCAAATTACTCCAGCCGAGGTCATTTAACACTGGGCTTTTGCAGAACTGACCTTGTATTGTGTCCACCAAATATCTTACAGTTGTACACAAAATATTCTTTAAAAACCTGCGCTTTATTGAATAATCACATTAAGAGTGATTTTTTTGCCTTAACTGAACCATTTTCAAGGCCTTTATTAAAGTCTGTAGGACCATTTTTCCAAACCTTCTAACTTGGACACTTCCATTTTCCCACAAACTCACAGTGCATGATAAAGATAAAACTCGTGTCTAGCAAAGTCAATTGAATTGGCTCTGACTAGCTAAAACAAACAATTTCTTGTAAATGTACTTCCATGCTGCTGGTGAAGTAAGAGCCTTGCCTTTCTAAATAAAATAAAAAGGCCAGAGTTGAGCACTATGAGCAAAAATTAAAGGTCCCATATTATGCTAAATCGACTTTTCTGAGCTTTTAACCATGTTATAACGTTGTTTCTACCTCAAACACATACCCAAAGTTGTGTTTTGTTTCATTCGCACATGTTTAAGTAATTTATTTAGTTTGAGCAACAGTCCTTTCAACGAGTTTTTCACGCAATGACGTCAATATGTGAAGTAAACCACTCCTCTCCAGGAAGTGCTCCTCCACACTCCTCCTGCCCCTCTCTCCTGCACTGTCAACAAGTGCTCTGCAGCTCAGACACAGAGAAGCATCGCTGCTACTGTGTTAGCTTACTTACCGTCAGCAACATGTATTACTAACTAGTATTACTGCATAGCTCTACATATTGCTAGGCTACTTTATTATAATTCTTTCAATATACTGCACAACAGCTACCTTAGGAGTCTCCAGGCAGCATACATTCTCAACTTCAGAAGGCATTGTACGGTCATTTCCACATGTGCACCTATAAACAGAAGCAGTTAACACGCGCTATGCTACGGGCTACACCATCGAAACATACACAATAAATAGTTTCTCATTTACCAAGCAGAAACGTCTTGTAGAAGCCTTCGAGGTCTTTGTGTTTGCTCAAGTTCTTCAAACTCAGAGTCAGACTCTGGGTCGAAGATATACGGCTCAGTTACTCTCAAAGCCATTGCTGAAAAAGTTATTACTACAATGTACCATGTTTACTTCAGTCTGTTTCCAGCGTAGCTCTAGCGTGACGTCACGAGTGGGCGGAGCCAACACGGGAGAGCTGAGCCTTAAAGTGACAGCGCCAAATCAGACCGTTCACTTTGAACAAATGATGAGAGCTCATCCAAACCGCTTTAATGAGATAATTATTGTGTGTTTCATGTTGCAAAACATGATATGGTAACCTAAATGTATCCAAAATACACTGTATAATGTTCAAAATAGTATAATATAGGACCTTTAAACTAAAATGCAAACTCTCGGGACAGGGTACATATTCTTTTCAAGATATTACATGGGACATTGTACAGTTACTTGTTAAAGTCGATATGCATTAATAAACTAATAACCTGCAGATTTCGTTTTGCATCTTGCATAATACTAGTGGCATCCGTCCGTCACAGTCCACAATATTTTTTACTTTACCAACTCATATTCTTGGTTTAAAATACCTTATCTTATCTCTGAAAAAAACCTAACCAGCATAACACATCTGTGATAAACCAGGTATAGCCCAAAACTGTGAATATTATTGAGTAAAAATAGTCAGATGCTAGCATTAAGAGTATGCGCTAAACCGCTAACACGGCTCTATCCCAGCGGCCCACTCTCAACTTTTCGCGGGATAAACCCGGTACCGTTCCTCCGCGGGCTCTAAAATGCTACTTACTGCATTTTATGTTTGTCTCCTTCACTCTTGGTTATGTTTCGATGTTTTAAGTGCGTTTTCCGGGTTTTACTACGCCGCTATAGGAGGTTGTAAGAGACGTTCCATCGTGCGATAATCTCCCTGTATAGCTCAGTGAAGCTATGCTAAGATAACGTTCGATTATATTCCCTAATTTCACTCTGAGCCGCGGTGAATTTTTCAGAGAGCGATTAATATACCTGGATCACAAAACTCATTAAAACATCGTAATTAAAACAATATTAAATACTCAGTTGTTATACTGATTATAACATTTTGATGGTTAACTTAATTTGACAGGTGCACGAACGTTTGATTCATTTGTATTCGCTTAATTTAAAAAAAAGCCTTTAGTCGCTTTCTGATGACGTACTTATGAAGCGACTGAACCGCGCGCTGTTTGGCCGTTCGGTTCGGAAATTCCACATTGCCGCTGTTCTGGTTTATAAACGTTTGTAACTAATTGCTGGACGGGGTTTCGCAGCCGAGCGGACATGTTCAGCCCCCGCACAGTGCCGAGCTCCGGCCGACGGCAGCCGAACAGGACCCCCGTCCGTAAGAATGTCGCTGGACCGGGCTCTAGTCTGCTGTTCTCCCCGCGGAGGACGTCTCTGTCCGGGGCCAGGTGAGCAATCACTGCCCGCTGCGTTATACCTTATTATTTTGCTGACGACCTGTCGGGATTGTAGACAATTTAGATTTTTTAGGCTAAATACGGCTCAAAAAAGTATAAGAAGTACGAGTAAGTTAAATAGCTTATTCTTATTTAATATGAATACAATGTGGATTGTGAGTACCAATTATTGATACTGCTCAAGGTAAAAAGAGTAAAGGCTTGGTTTTATAAACCAAATGTTTTTCTGTTTTAAAACCTTCGAGTCTGCGATTTTAAGCAAGTGAAATCACACATTTTATGATAACATCATCTAAAAAGGCCCCAGAATACAGGGAATTCTGTTCTGATCAAAATTTTAGGAGGAGGTCCCCCAGTCTCCCCTGCTATATAGTCCCTCATACTTAAACACCTACTGTACAATTGACTTAACCTGCTTCTTTTGGTCACTTTTGGCTGTTTGGCACTTCTCTCTCCTAAAAATTGTAGTAGTCTGTTGTTTTTGAGTCTTTACTGGATTTGTAACAATCTTTTCATATAATATATTTTTAGATTGTGCTTTATTAAAGTATATAGATTTATGTCCACTGCCTTAACATGCCCTTTTAGTCCCAGAGTTAAGATACAGCCCTCTGTGGCGTAAATTGTTGTAGTAGCAGTGTAGGCTCTTCACAGCTGTACAGTGCCATGAAAAAGTGATTGCAATTATTGCTGCTTAGGGAGGCACACCCAGTTATTAGGTTTAGGGGGCAACTACCTTTTCACATGGGGCTATGTAGATTTAGATAGTTTTTTCCCTTAATAAATCAAATAATCTCTTAAAACCAGCATTATGTATTTGCTTGTTTTATCTTTGTCTAATATTTAAATTTGTTTGATGATCTGAAACATTTAAGTGTGACAAATGTGCAAAAAAAGAAATCAGGAAGGGGACAACCACTTTTTCATGGCACTGTATCTACAGCTACAATATCTATTAATACATGCTTTTATTTATTTATATGCATTTTACATTTTTGTTATTTTATACATTAAATTGATCAAAATAAATATCTTCAGTGACAAATTGAATAAGGACTGGTCTATAACACAAATTACCTCTACAGGCTGAGGATGAGTTCTACTCCCACTTTTTCTACACTTTCTTGTTTGTATTCTGCAAACGGAATGTTAATGGGTCATAAATATATGTAAAATAAATCTACAGGGTTACAAGGCTCCTTTTAACCAGTTTATTTTATGGCCATTTTAATATATTCCCCTTCTAATTTCTGCCAAAATACCAAATTCATTGTTCTGCTCAAACACAACAAATATATCAGAGTAACAATATATGAACTAGCTGACTAAATGTCTTAGTCCCTGATCTAAATGTCTTTTTAAGCTACGACCAGTTGTATTTGACCAACATATGTAAATTTTGTCATAGAAGGCCACCAGTTTGAAACTAAAGCATAAACCATGACCCAAACAAAAGACTAATTGTTAATACTAACATAATAAAGAAACATGGACCTAAATTGGACAAAGTTAATGTTCGCAAAATAACAATAATTAAATGAAAACCTCTAACAGTTGTGTTTTTACTGTTGACATATTTGCTGCACTAGCTGTAGCTCAGAAGTAAGGAATTACCTCTTAAACATGTTATAATAGCTGAGTTGAATTAATATTCTTCAGATCGACCCCGACCCGTGTCCAGAGCCACGCAGCTGCAGAGCCTCTCAGCTACGGTGTCCAAACCTTTGGCTCATCGCTGCCGGTGAAAGTCATGGAGGCGCTGACAATGGCTGAAGGTAATGAAATGATTTATTTTGTTTGCTTTCAGTAATTTAAAAGGTGGCATGGATGCTCAGTAATTTTACACAATGCACCTTCATACCTTTGGTTTCAGTTTTAGTCTTATTTTTGCATTCTCATAATTGTCACTCTGTCTCTGCAGCTGATGAGCAGATTTCTGTGAAGGTGGATGAAAGTAGCTGGGCCTGTATGGTCTGTGGAGAAAAACTCATTATCTGGAAAATCTGCCAAACAGCTGTGGCCAAGGTAAAACAAACCAAAAAAAAGGTGGTCTGTAGTAGCGTTTTGGCATTGTGTAGATGGCCTTTTAATTTGCTGATTTATCTAAAAAAGTAGATCATATGAGGCATCTTGTTGCCTCACCTGGTGAAGCAAGTGACCTGGGTTGAATCCTCCACACATTAATTTGCTTCATGGGCATCATGCTCACAGCTTGATTAAGCTGTCTAACTAGACTTTATCTATATCTTTATCCAAGTTTAGCCTCTTGCAGCCAGGGACTGTTTGTGTTTATAATTAGATATTTAAAAGTCTTCCATATGTAGTGCTTACATCACAGAGGACTTGTCCACAGTGTTTACCCATAGATTTATGAAAATTAGCCACAAATAATTTCTGTCAATGTAAACATGTGCTTAGCTATGCACTGTATATGAGTATATTACTTGTAGTAGATTTCTGAGTGTGCTATTTGAAGCTCAGAAAAGCAGGGTAAAGCTGTTTACAAGTGTTTTTGTCAGAGAAGAGTAACATTTTAAACAAAAAAAGTTTTATTTCCTGCAAATTAGACTATAGCAGGCTGCTTTATATTCTATTGTAATTAATTATTTGTGCTTTAAAATGATATGAAGCTGAATATTTCTTGTTTTCCCTGCAGCCCTCTGTATGTAAGGAGCTGCAGTTGCCCAGCAGTGAATACAGCTACACAGCCGACCTTGTGGCCATCTCCTCAGGTTCTCCTCTGGACTCGGCGTTAGTCCAGTCCATCAGCGTCCTGGCGCTGGCCTCGGAGGGAACGGCTCGATTCTGGCCTAGTTTGGCTCAAGAAGGAAACTACAGCGACACAGACATCGACCTGGGAGACCTCTGTAACTCTGTTGTGGCTGTCAGGGTGAGTTCGGAGTGGTGTTTTAGTTAGTTTTTTTAGTTATCTGATCATAAATTCTCTGATAAGAAAACTAAACCACCCTCTGAAGACACTGTAGCTTGAGTTTTGACCCTCTAAGGCTGCTGTAGTTTCCATTTTGACCCTCTCTGCTTTTGTTTGAGTTTTTAGTTTGTAGTTATTTATTTCTTTTTATTTTATATGATTTTGACTTCTGTAACTGAGTCATAAGGATGATCTACTTTGACATATAAGCGTGTAGCTTTATAAATGTCAGCCGAACTTGCATCGTATGATTTTTCGGACATTTCAAAGTCTGTCTTTCTCTCTCAGGGTGGAAGCTTCGTCCTGTCCTCGTCCAAAAGTCGTCTGATCAGAATGGGTTCAGATTCTTCGGGAAAGCTGCATTACCACATTCTTCAACAGGGACAGGGAATGTTGTCGGGCATCGGGCGAAGAGTGTCCAGTCTGTTCGGGATCCTGTCTCCTCCGGCCAACGACACAGTGAGTCACAGCGATCTCAAATATTTCTAAATAGTGCTGTATAGACCAAAGGATAACATAAACTCAAGCTGCTCTGGTACAACCCTGTTTATTCCTCTCTCCTCTGTGTTCAGCTCCACAGTGTGCTCTGGGTGAGTGCCTCCAGCTGCCTCTACGCTCTGACCAGCTCCAGTCTGAACAAATGGGACGTGGACGACAGCTACGAGCACCAGGTCTTCAGCTGGGATGCCCGGCGAGCGCTGACAGAGAGTATCGCAGACACCATCTGGGTCAGTGGATTTAACTGCATACTACTTACAATCTCTATTCTCTTCAAATGTAGACTAATTTGTTTATAGTGGCTCTTGTTTGGCTCTTTTTTCATATTTTTATCTATTGGGTTTAATGTTTTTTGTTTATATGTAAAGTGTTGTAATGAATACCACAAGATTTGAGACTGCCCAAGTCCAAAACACAGTAATATCCATAGGCTGCAATTTGCTTTACAGTGTGTTACAATGAGTGTACATAGAAACAGTGCCCTGATGGCAGCAATGAGAACTCACACCACAACCATTTGGGGAAAAAATGATTGAGGAAGATAAATAATTGCTGGTTGCTTAAAATTATGTGCCCTGATTGACGTGTTTGTGTCTCACAGGGTTCAGAGACCAACTTTGAGGAAATGAAGGAAGGAGTCAATGTGACGTACCTTGATATGAAGCACGGCCAGTGAGTAAAACCTGTTCAAATCCAACTGAAACCATCTCAAGTGCAGATAAAAGCTGTTCAAATCCAAAGAAAACCTGCTGAAATCCAACTAAAACATGTTCAAATCCAACTAAAAGCTGTTCAAATCCATCTAAAACCTGTACTTCATCACACATCCCTCTGACCTCTCCCCATCTCTCTCTTCAGGGCCGGTCTGGTGGTTCTGGCTGCAGCGTGGCACCCCTCGGACACTCCCTGTTTAGTGTATTTCTGTCTCGTGACACTGCAGGACTCAGGAGCCACTGTCTCAGACCAGTTCACTGTAGAGGTCACCAAGTTCAGCACCCCCTTCCAGGTGAGACACAAGACTAAAATTCTCTGCTGTAGAATATGCCCGCATTTTGTCTTTCAGTCATTAATGGTGCTCTGAATTCAGTCTAAAAAGGACAAAACTAGGGAAAATTAGATTTACCTTCCACTTCTCCTTACTCATAAACATTAAAGAGTCACTGATCTTCTTTTCTACTTAGAAAACTTGTAAAAAAAAAAAAAGAAAGAAAGCTTAATCACTTTCTGGTTGTGTCTTCTCAGCCTATTTCACATGAGTGGCATGCTACAGTATTAGTGTTTTCGCAACTGTGGTTATTGTGGCACTTTGAAACCTTTGTTTACCTTAAAACAGGTTATGGCCCCTTTACCTAATTGACAAAATATATTCTCTGTGTGACAAGCATGTTACCCATGAACTAACAGACTGTTTCGTTGTTGTGTTTTCTCAGAGTGAGGAGGCTCTACAGTCCATGCGGCTGATGCTGCCGTTTTCTCCAGGATCCATCGCCTACATTTACAACGAGGAGCTGGTGTTCGCCTGCTCCACTGGAACCGCCCGAGCTGTGCTGCCTGATGAGAAGATCAGCTTTAACTCTCCAGGTAAAACAGCATGTGACTATGTATGTGACTATTAAGGTGTCTAGGGGTGCTTCAAACGCTCGGCCAGCGATCATGATCAGACGATAATGGCTAAAAATAGTGTGATGACGCAACACACGAGACTTTCACTTGTTTAATACACAAATGGCATCTCAGGTTTGGTGGGTTTTTCTTGCAAGACATTAATCTCCAGCAAGCAACCAAAAACATTTATTAATGAATAATTTATTAATTTACTATTTAAGCTAGCTAGCACTCGGCAGCACAGATGCTGTTTAACTGTCACAGCAGCTCAAAATCAGTTCAAGTGCTCTCATTTGCATGCTCAAATTCTTATTTCAAATGAGAAGGAGAAAACAAACTTATACAGCTCATACAGCAACAAGGTAAATGATGAACTGTTTTATTATTATCTATGCATCTTTGCCACCTGCTGAAATGTGTACAGTATAAGCTTTTGTTTACAATCAGCAGATCAGTCAGTTGCTAAATAATTTTGTTGCCCTATTTCACTGATGTGTTCCACAGTGAAGTTTTTCAGTGGTTGAATACAGACCCACTGGCCACCACAATAACAATGCATGCTTACTATAATTCATTGAAGTAACTGTTTTTACTTTAGTTCTTCTCCCTGTTATTTCCAGGAGATGGTGTTCGCGGTGGTGGCTGCTGCTCCAATCTGCCGGTGTTTTTCTCTCAGAACAGTGGACTGGTGGCTGTCGTGGGTCGAGAGAGTGCCTCTATTCTCCCTGAGACAATGGAAGACTCTCTGTGCTCTTCACTCGCTGCTGCTCCAGAGGTACTTACTGTTATTAATGTAAACACGTACCTCTGCAGCATCCTGTTGAAACCAGCAGAAATCTTGTCTCCTTAAGTTAAGTTTTGTTTATTTAAATGCGTGTTTTTCTGTCTCAGGTTTCTGCAATGGAGACGCCAAGCAGAGCCGAACTTGTTGCTCAAGAAGACAAGACCAAAGTCCTGAAGGGTGCTTTCCTGCAGTTTTGTCGGTAAAAAGACTTAAATTACTCCACTTAACCACAGGACTAACACAGAGACAGACAACCATTCATTCCACTCCCACATGAATCAAGAGAAATCTGAGTAAAATTCAAAAAGAGCTTGAGCTCCTTTTCCATGTTCTCTGTGCAAACTTCTCCCAATATTCCATTTCAGTCAGGGTTATTATCCATTTTAAATGAGAAGGAGAGTTAAAAGCCATGGTGTAGTCCCAGGAGGATTGCATTTGGACATAGTTTTGTGTTTTCTCTTCATGTCTCAGTAACGACCTGGTGGGAGCCCAGACAGTCACAGACGAGCTGTTCCCAACTGACAGTGACGCTGAGGAGGGAGCGGAGCTGGACGCCATGGTAACGAGGATCAACTTGGACCTGGTGGACGACTACCCTGCCTCGGACCCGCGCTGGGCCGAGTCTGTCCCAGATGGTGAGGAGCAGACGAAGACATTCACACTCAAAAATAAAATTGTGGTGCAACAAAAACGTAAAACTAGAGAGTGAAAATTAGTTTGTCCAGAGCCTTGTATTACTTAAAATGTGTACAAAGTTACATGGACAGAAAATACTATTTACAAATGTCATGTAAAATAGTATAATAGTGTGTAATTATGCATATCCACAAATCGGTATTTTTTATTTTTTTTCAGAGAGTGGAGGCTTCCCACTTACGTCGCTCATTATCTTGCACCAACTCGAGGATAAAATGAAAGCCCACGGCTGCTTCATGGACTTTCTGCTGCAGGTAAAGCAATTAACATTATTGAGTGTCCACTGAAAGTCTAGAGCATAGTATTTCTAGTATTACTTGAGGCTGTACGTTTGAATTCACTTAAAATTTTACATCCAGATATTGCAAGATTGTCAGTGTAGTTTTTGAGGGAAAGCTCTTATGGGTGATCTGTGTTCCCAATGTTGTTACTATCATCATAAGCTCAACTAGGACAGACTGGAGGGACAGTGGGTACGTCTCATTTGTCTTATTCGCATCCATGTTTTCCTCCTTTTGCGTCTCTTGCGCAAATACAGAAAAGAGATGCAGAGAAGAGAAGAATGAGATGAGTTAAGAGCAGTTAATTGTTAAAAACTAGTGTGTCATTTGGAGCTACATCTGTTTATAATGCTGACTGTCTCAAACAGTAAATATAAAATGAACCAACATGTGCCAGAGTATATTTAAACCTTCATAAACAGTATTCATAAAAGTCAACATAAAGATAAAGAAGATGGCGCATGGAAAATAACATCTGGTTCAAATGTGGGTCAAAGGAGTCTGAGACAGAAAAAGAGAAGATAATACTTTTTAATATCATGTAACCTGAAGGTTTTCAGCATAGCTCGACTTAGCTGTGCATATAAAATGATTAATTTGTCATGAAAGCCAATATTTATGTCAGCTTTAAGTTTTGAATCTTAAAGTCCAGCACCTGCAAACATTTATACTTAAGGGTAAAAGAGCTCTCATCAAAGCATGAGATAAAGTCAATAGTAAAGACCAGGATTAAACACAACTAATGTAGGAATGAATCTGGTGTAAGGAATGAATCAATGAAACCAGGACTTTTTTATTTGGATACACCACAGGTTTACCATGTCCAAGGTAACAGCAGCTGTGAATTGGTTTTATTGTTGTTCACTTTATCTACCCGCACCAATCAATCACTTTTTACTCTCCATTGCTGATACTTACTGATGCATTTCTCAACAAACTCACTACACCTGCTCTAAATGTTCCTCTATGGTTTCTGTGATGTGTAGCCAGGGCTTAACTGCATCTATCAAGTGTGAAAAGAATGTTAACTTTGTCATAGACCCTGCTCTGACCTGTTTTTGTCTGTGGTCCTTTCTCAGGTGGGACTGCTGGATCGGCTCGGTCACGTGACTGTGCGTGCGTCTCCCATGGCGACACGGCTGCTGCTGTGCGAACACGCCGAGAAGCTGCAGGCCGCGATGGTGCTGAAGAACCACCACACCAAACACGCCGAGCTCATGAACTGCGCCATAAATGCAGCGCTGCAGAAGAGCAACACTGTGGTGCCACCAAGCCTCACGGCGGCCGACGTCTTTTTCAGAGAGGTCAGGGATGAACACAGCATTGTAGAACTGACAGGCAGGGGTTGACTTCAGCCTCAGCTCAGCTTTTATTACTACAAGGAGTGTAAAGCTTCCCAAAAAAACACTTTGATAACCCCTTGAACCCTTCAGAGTGATCCACTTGCCACGCGGTAGCACTCAAGTAGCCTTATCCCAGTTATGACAATATTCCAAACATTATTAATATTAGTGTATACATAATGATTAAATGACCAAAAGGTTTAGAAGCAAAGCATCTTTAAGCAATTGTTTATATTATTATCTATAGATAAACATAAAAGTGGCCTATTGTTTTGTGGAACATCTCTTGGTTAATAACGATCTGAAGTTTTTTTGGCACATGTTCAGTTTATCAGTAGCTTCAGAAACCAGGATATGGCCGATAGCCACAGTATTATGGTTTCTTTTAGAGTTCTCAGGAGCAGAACTGGCTATTATAAGCAGTAAGCAAAATGCAACATTTTATTATATTTTTGTAAACCAGGTAGCTAGCAAGCATTTACTAGCAACACCTGTTTCCAGCTGTATGACTCTATATGAGAATTTCATTTATTGTGCACACTGCATTAAACACAAGCTGAACTTGACATTAAATAGTGAACCCATATAATGTAGTAAACTGCTGCAGCTGTCTTTTTTTAAAGAAAGACTATTTCTAATTAATAGATACGGGTCAGTTTCCATAATGTATTAATATGAAAACTGACCCGTACTGCTCCAGTGTTTGTTCTTTAGAACAACCTGCACTGCAACTGTTTTGATTCAGGAATGTCAAAAAAGTTGTTGATACATTTTAAAAAATATATTTTTTTTATATTGGCATTCTGACCAAAAGCCAAAATACATAAATAAAGTACCTTCAGCTTTATAATGGTCTTTTTTTTTCTCCTCATCCAGGTTTCTCAGATCGGCTCAGTGTTCGAGTGTTTGTTGGAGGAAGAGGAGCGCAGTCTGAAGGACAACCCTGTCGACTGTGTTCAGTGGGCAGAGGTCATCCTCAGCGTCAACAGCATCCTGAAGGTGAGCCCCATCACTGAAGCCTGACTTTAGGAGCAGTCTGTAAAAGGTTTTCCCTGCTCTTGTCGTGTCTTTTAAACTAAATAAACCGCTCTGTCTGTTTTCAGGACGTGCTTCAGGCGGCGCTCCAGTACAGAGAGAGTAAAGCCTCGATGTACAGAGCTTCTGAGAGCACTGCCACTGAACCGGAGTACATCCCCTGGACAGGTGACACATACAACACAGTTATTCTGACTGCTTATGGGAAAACAAATTAACAGGTTTTTTTTTCCTGTTCACGTCATTTAAGGTGGTGAATGTTCAGATGCTCGTTTGACAGTTGAACTGGAGAAATGGAATAATCATTTCCTTCCATACTTTACAATAATACATATTCTCTCTGTTTCCTGTCCTCAGCTTCCGCAGGTGTCCGCTCCGTGATCTCGCGCCAACACGAGCTGCTGCTGCGCTCCGTTTACCCTCAGGCTGACTCCGAGCTGCGCAGCGCCGTCTGCGAGCAGCTGGTGGCGCTGTTGGACATCTATTTGGGCGGATACGTGTCTCAGCTGAACTCCTTGCAGCAGCAGAAGCCTCCTGGAACCCAGCAGGAGCGCTACAACTCTCTGGAGATGGAGTACACTCAGAGACGGTCGGAGATGCTCGGCCTGTTGCGTGAGTGAGACCAGGGTCAGGTTCCTGTTAGAGGTTCACACTGGACTTTTAACACTGTCTGTTTACAGTGGAGCTGGGGCAGTATCAGTGGGTGGCAGCGTTGGCCGAGAAATACTGCGACTTCGACATCCTGGTGCAGATGTGTGAGCAAACGGACAACCAGAGCCGACTGCAGCACTACATGAACAAGTTTGCAGATCAGGTAAATCTCACAGATCTATGTTCAGGTTTTCATTCATCTAGGTCATGGTACACTTACACCTCAGGTCATAGTTTTAAGTTTAAAGAAGATTCACAGTGATATTTTCTGCTCTGGACCACACAGCATAACAGACTGGGGTTTCTAATCAAAACAGTGGCACTTAATGCACATGTTTTATTTACTCTCTCCTCATTGCTCCACATTTAGACTCTTGAGAACTTTGGCTTGCTCCAACAGACAGTGCTCTTTTTGCTCTCAGAAGGAAATCAAGTCACGGGTTTATCAGTTTTTGGTTTGTTTAGACCAGTGGTTCTTAAACTTTTCACACCTCAGAAAATATTTGACCCTCTTTATAGCAGTAAAATAGAAAGGTCTAGGCATATCCAACAACATATATAATTGCAGACAGTTGTTTTGCTAAATGAATATTATGAATTGAATGTTTTTTTTATTGACTGTATTCTTTACTGCTATAAAGTGACAATATTGACACATGTTTTAACTAATACTGTGGTTTGATTTAGAAGGGTTTTTTTTTGGCACAGTATTACTTAATTTCTTCATTTAGCCTATACTTAGTGGTCATCATTATCTATATATTTGTTGTTAAATTATATTTTCAACATTTTTAAATATTTATATTGATTAGGGATGGGAATTGATAAGATTTTTTCAATTCCACTGACGATTCTGCTTATCGATCCGATTCTTTATCGATTCTGTTATCGATTCCTGATAGCTCTCTGTGGTAAAAAAGTAGTCCTGCTTTTTCAGCTACAAACCTGTGGTCTTAACACTTTCACTTGAGTATTTTAAACAATAGCAAATCGTATATAATGAGGAAGGAAAACTGAATAATAAATATGAACAAAAATCTTCTGTAAACCCAAGCATACAGGTCACTAAATCTTCCTAATATGGAATTAAACTATTCTCTATACAAAAAACAGAGATGGAAGCCTAGATAACATTCACAAAACTGGTTTGCAATGAAATCTTTCAACCAAATGTGAGGGAACATCCTGCCTGTGTCTGTGATCTTCTAAAATAGAGAATATTTATACATAAAACAGTGTTTTTGTAGAATATGTCTGTTATTTGTAAGACCCTGGTAATTTTTTTAACATTTCATTACTCTGTTCAGCAGAGGTTATGGTGCTGCTGCTTGGGCAGTTGTACGCAGCGGATCGAAAACACGACCTTCCTGTAATTTAGTCCCACGGATAGATGTTTAAGCATGTTGTGTGTATTTGCACCCTTTCACAAATAACAGCCTGCAGTTATTGTAATCGATATCATTTTCATCTCATTTAGTTAAATAAAGACAAGCTTTAGATTGTTTCTTCCTCACTATGACTCTCACCTAAGATCAATTCACTTTGACGTCATGACGCACAAATGCATAGGACGCTGTTCTACGGTGCCCGATAAAGGAAAAAGGGACAGTTGTGAGTTATTAGACTGTATATACGGCTGGGACTTGGAGCAGGAGCATCGATAAGAGGAATCGTTAAACGTCGAGGGCATACAATTCCGATGGATTGTAAAATTTAGAACCAGTTCATGATTGGAACTGTTTTTTGATTCTCACCACTAATATTGATGTAGTCACTACATATCAGGTTCACCCTCTCTTGTCACCTCCTGCTGCAGAACTTTGCTGACTTCCTGTTCCGATGGTACATGGAGAAGGGGAAGAGGGGGAAGCTGCTGTCTCAGCCGGCAGCTCAGCACCAGCAGCTCGCCAGCTTCCTTCAGTCGCACCAACACCTGAGCTGGCTGCACCACATCCACGTGCACGACTATGGAAAAGTACACACTCATATATATCTGTCTGATACATGTGTTTGCTGTCAGTGAGTGGGTAGAGAACATTAGTGAGTGGCTACTCTACTGGACTTGTACAGAACACCATATACCACCACATGGAGTAGCTATAAACAGATAGTTTTAGGACTGGTGCTTTCTCATCAAAGACTGATCAAATGAGAACTGACAGATAACATTAGCATATTGATTGCTAAAGCTGCTAAAATACATTTTGATGTTTGACATTTTACAAATACAGATTAGGTAAAGCAACACAAACGTATGGCTTGAAATATGGGAAGGCTATAGTTTTTTGTCATTTTTACCTCATCTGCTTATGTTAAACAACACAAGAATATATCATTTTGAATCACATTGCTTATAACAAGGTCCACAGCTCTACAACAAAATCACAAAACAAGGACATCAAACCAGTGGTTTCCACTCTTTTTTTTCCTGTGGACCCATCTTTCAAAATGATAGCTTGACAAAATGACTAAGTAGCACTATCAAGGAAGAGCGCTAGAATAGGCAAAACACAAAATACATGAAATAATACAACAAACCAAACCTTAAACATGAGTAAAGCAATGCTAAGGGCAGTTGGTTCATAATTCTTTTGGCATATTGAAATGCTGTAACTCTCTGTGTCTCATCTCTCAGGCTCACAGGACGCTGTACAATCAGGCTGATGCTGAGATGCGTTACTTCGTTAAAAAGAAGACACTGTTGGCTCTAAGCAAACTGACAGCCCTGGCCTCTGACCTGCCTCAGGATGACATCAAGAAACATGTGGACGGTGAGAGAGAAGTAATGCTGGTCTAAAAGTGGTACATAGCTGTGTTTTTTTCATGGGATCTATATTTTAAAAAACCAAAACAATCACCGTTTTATTTGGTCCTTATTTGTATGCTATTGGGTGATTTACTACAAGGTTTTGCTTTCTTTTGGTGTCCTTTTGATGATTCTTAGCACAGTTTCATTACTTTTCTGTTATATTTATTTAATTGGCAACCCACTTTTAGGTCCCAGCCCAGTGTTTGGGAACAACTGCTATATATCATTGTTCATAGTTTTGGTTGTGCAAAGTGAATAAATGTGTGTATTTTTTAAATCTCTGTTTCCTCAGACATTGTGGAGCAGGAGCGGTTCCTCTTGCATCAGGAGACTCTGCCACGACAGCTGCTGGAGGAGAAGCAGCAGAACCCAGACACTCTGCCGGTCTTGAGTGCTCACAACCTCATCCAGGTCTGGGAAAAACTATATAGGTCTCTGAGTAAATGTCAGACCCAAGTAAAAAGTAAAACCTTCTGTATCTTTCCACAGCTGTACGTGTGCGACGAAAATAGACGAGCGAATGAGTACGACTTTAAGAAAGCTCTGGATCTGCTCGAGTACATTGACGAGGTTACTACTTTTTTAAATATGGTTTGATGATTTCTTACATAAAAACAGTTCAAGTAAACTGTGTTCTCTGTGCTTTCTGCTGCAGGAAGATGGAGTAGACATTGAGGCTCTCAAATGTGAAATCTTGGGGAAAGCTCTTCAGAAAGACGAGTAAGATCCACCTAACTTATATATTCATGGCCGTAGCCAGCTATGAGGTCACTGAGGTCCGGACCCTGGGAAACATTTAACACTATACAGCTATAAACAAGGGTGCATATAACGAAAATCATCAAATGCGTAGCACCAATTATCTCCCTCTGAGTTAAACGCTGTCAAAGTGAGTGGCTTCAGTGCTGCCTCTGTCCCTGCCTTTCCTGTGTCCCACACACAGCCCCTGCTGAGTTCTCTGTGCCTAAACTGATCTCAGATCTGCCTCTCTCCCACACACAGCCCCTGCTGAGTTCTCTCTGCCTAAACTGATCTTAGATCTGCATCTGTCCCACACACAGCCCCAGCTCTGACAGCTCTCTCTGGCTAAACTGATCTCAGATCTGCCTCTGTTCCACACATAGCCCCGACACGGACATACAGACTACAGTCTTAATGAAGAAACTCAATAGGAATTTAGCTGAGGAATTAGTGTGAGGAATGTGGCCAGTAGAATGTCAAATTTTAAACTTAGTGTTACTCAAACCGTAGTCAGTTAAAATGTTTTAACTAAAATGCTCCAAAATGCCCCCCCTATATTATATTGGGTTTGGGATTATGATAGTTTTTCTAATTTTTCTACAAAATCGGCTACCTCGTCCTGTTGAGTTGATTTTTATTAATTCTTGTGGTATGTGTTAGCTTTGCAAATGAAAAAACAAGAAGTAACAAAAGGTTGTGTAAAATACTTCTGTAAATGTTTCACTTGATACTTTCTACTTACATCACATTAGTGGTTTTAAATGAGTTTTATTTTCCTGGTGTGTGTCTCTCAGTTGGTCGACCGCTGACGGAAATGACGATCCTCTTGAAGCCGCCAAAGACAGTATCTTCATCAAGATCCTCCTGAAGCTTATTCAGGAAGGTCAGTGAATTAAGTAAACAAAAAATTAAATGTTTTTCTTTCTTTCTTTTTTTATTGCCATTAAATGTCTCATTAGGTTACTTAAACCCTCAGCGCAACAGTACAGTGTAAATATCTTGGCCTAAATGCCTAAGAAATGCTTATTCAGAATATTATAATGTTTAATGTAAGGTAATGTTAGTAGATAGAAGTGCATCCCTGAAAATGTATCTCTAAAGTGATCTCGTATTAACTTGTGAATGGCTTAATGCTCAGAATAGGGTTTGTCTGCTTTTGTTGAGATCCACTGATGTCCAGACTCTGATAATGATTTTACTGCAGCATTTAAAACGATCACCACATTTCTGTTGGTTGTTGGTCTTTACTTGTTTATGTGCTCCTCATTAAGTCTGTGCTGCTGTTCATTTTACATGAGTTTTGTGCATTTGTGGTACTCTTCTGTGATTGGTTATTGGTGCTCACGCCGCCTGTTTCACATGTCTTGATTTAGTCTCTTTACCATCCTTTTATGTTGATTTTGATTTACTTCAGTAGTCAAGTAGATACATTTTACTCACCTGAGCTCTTTGTTTTCTAGGTGTGCCTCTTCAGACGTACCTGCCCGACGTGAAAGACCTGCTGGATCTGGATGAACTGAGCAGCCTCAAGTCAAAGCCCTATTTTGAGTTTGTGCTTCGAGCAAACTACGAACATTACCTTCAGGCTCAGATGTGACCAATCTAAACCCAAACCTACTGCCCTAAAGGATTTATGATGTTTCCAGGATTTGTATGAAAAAAAGTGCTCTTTTTCTAAATACATTTCTTTGTCAGGATGATCGGAGCTGTTTATATTTGACTTCGTTTGTGGGTTAGACTTGGATTAGACCTGGTTCATGCTTAATTTTGTACATTAAGAAATTTACAGTTGAGAAAGTGTGACTTCACTTGTCTCAATGTGAAATCACGTGATCAGCAGGTATCCCGCTGAATTCTCACCTGGTCCTTGCGTTGAAACAGATGGAGCGCATGCGCAGACGGACTCCTGCGTCTTTATGGAAGGCATCCCGTGTTTCTATTACTCACCTGTTTATGATCTGTGTATGTAAAGTTACTCTGATGTGGCTAAAACCATATCGGAAACTGTCCTTTCAAAATTGTGTGAAATTTATACTTTTGTGTCATTAGAAATGGATCACATAAACAGAAAGTGAAAGACACTTAGAATGAATAAAAACTAAAAATACATGCAGGAAATCATGTCATTTAGTTAAATTTTTAAAGGAATGGTTAATCTTTACTTTTACTTGGAGACTTGTGGCAGTCACATATTTACATGAAAATTTTAAAAGGCATTTTCACACAAATATCCTGATCTAAGCTGTGAGTTGGGCCTCAGTATTTTTATTTAAAATCCTGTGTACAGTCCTGCTGCTCTCTATCAACTACTGTAAGTCGAGTGGCTAAATTTAAAATTTCAATGAACTGTGTAATGACTATGTTATCATTTAGTTTGCTAACTAACCAACACCAAAAAGCGACCTGATGCTTTTAAACAAAAACTATATATAGCCAATATTGACTATTTAAAAATCGACGACGTTTGCTGCCTAATCAACAACTATCCATATTATTCTTATTGCAGTGTGTTTATTGTGAAAATGTTTTCCGGAAGTTGTTCGTTGAACGTTTGTGACTTTCACTCGACGCTCGCTGTTACTCGCTGTTTTCTGTCAAACGGAGAAGCGGACTGATGTCCAGCCACTGGCGAGGATAAATTAGCTTAAAAATACTCGACATCCCCGGATAAAAGTCTCGGTAAGTCGGTGTTTATCTGAAATTACAACAAAAATAAAACTGAACCTGACACAGACGTTATTCTACCTCAACCGTTAGCCGTTACAGTCTCATTGGAGCGGGCAGGTAAGACGTGTTTTTATCGCATTTAAAGCCTAATTTAATCTCAAAACCACACTGTATAATTAGATTTTATCTTTTCAATGTTAAAGCGGCATTTAAATATCTCTCTATATGCTGTAAATAGTACAAAATGTTCATTTTTATGGGACATCTTTGGTCAGGACATGTCTCCTATTGCATTATTGCCTTAAAACCGTCATAGTTAATAATTATATTGTTCCATGTAGTTGTAAAATCTACCATAAAATTCCGCGTAAATATGTTTTAATTGGTGCAAAATGTGATTAAATGACTGTGATGTAATCCACAGTATGTCAGCTATTTAGCTTTATTCCTTTCGTATTCATTACATTTCATGAAATTGGAAATGCAAAGATGATTTAGGCGAATTTTTTAGCAGAAATACAAGCTGTTAAAGGGGGATTGTGTGAGAGAGTGGGCGGGTGGTTTGCAATAGTAAATACAGCAGTAGTAAGTCTATAATGAGGCTCATCCTCCTTTGCCTTGTTGTGGCCTATAATCTGTTGTAAAGGGATGTGGGCGGAGCTAATAGGTAAAACACGCCTGTCATATAACAGTAAAACACTAAATAGATAGATAAATAAATAATTGGATTGGATTATGGTGATAAGAAAGGAGGGTGCATGGCAGGATATCTTCCTTGAGGAGTTATGAGTCAAGTTTTACTTATAAAAACTCCAAAAGCAAAAGTAGCGCTGTACCGGGAGAATTTACAAATGTTTTATCAGACTTGTTTTGAAAGACACTTTAACAGAGCGTTATTTGCAGTTTGTAGTAGTAATATATATCCATCAAGTGCTAAGTCTTTGGAAGATCTGGACAAGCCTAAGCAGAAGCATTTTCTCTAGGTCCTTTCATTTCAAGACTTCAAGACAGTGGTAGTTAGTTAGCTAGAGGTAGAAACACCTTCACGGTTATTCATACATCATGAAATCCTCAATTGTGAGTTACTCAACCTGCAACAACTGTGCAATGTCACATAAAACCTCTACTTGGCTCTTATTTTGTGCATCTCAATAAATCTAAAGCCAATTTTAACCATTTGGCATTAACCAAGTTACCAACAAATGTCTTAAAACCTATATTTAATTAAAGGATGTCCAAGAATCAGTAGTATACTAGTACTTGGCAGTATCAGAGCCTCTTACACTTGACTTTCTCCGGTACTGACTACTAATACTACTTTACTCACTCTAGTGTGAGTTTCTGTTCCCTTTTTTCTCTATACAGCACTTGGTTGTAAAATGTTTGGCTGTAAATAAAGATGATAAAGTAAAACAACTGGTAAAAATGTTCTGTGGTAATAAACGGTCTGCCTCAAAACAAGCCACTGCTGACACATCTGAAAAATCAACATTGCTCTAAAATCTGAGTCTGCCCCATAGCACTCTTCTCATTATCACTGAGTAGTATGTAAATTCTCATTTTCTCATATTCATTCATAGCCATGGTGACCAAGAAAGTACGGACCGAGTACATGAAGAAGTTCAAAGATCCCAAATGGGAGACGTTTTCCAAATGCTACGAGGACTCTCTGAAGTACCGCCTGACCCGGCGCGTGATGGAGCACTCACACAAGCCCTGGTTCTGGGAGGGATGGGACAGCAGCTCGGACTCCAGCGGCTGGTCCACTCCACGTCTCACCAGGAACCGGGTGGCTCCTCTGTCTGTGGCTCCTCCCAACACCTCTGAGGTCCAACAGAGGCTGATGGAGCTGAAGACCAGTCCGGGGCCCAGGCAGAGCTCAGACGGAGAGGAGCCTGAGGTGGAGCCAGGAGGAGGAGGAGGGGACGGACCTACGACAGGTGAGAGAGCAACAGTGAACAGCTAGATTACAAGATCACATGTGCTGTGGTTTACTTAGCTGCTTTTAGGACTGGCTGCTTTAGTTAGATACATAGAGACTTCTGAACGGACTGGTCTCAAAAACGCCCCAAATAATCAGTTCCCCTTCAGTCACTAAAAGGTGGAGCTAAACACTGCAGTCTGTTGATTGATGATTCCAACTGTCTATAGCTGCTCACAAAGTTAGCTCACTATCAGACGTACAGTTTATCTTAAAGCACGTAAATTAACATCTGTACCTTACAAAGAAAGCTTCAAAATTATGGCTAGTCTTTGACATAAAACGAGATTAGCCAACAGCTTGTAAAATGTGGAAATTTAAAGAGTAATATTCCAGTCACAGGAATGATCTCAAGATTGATTCAGATTTCCTAGAGAGAGTATATATAATATGGTCAATTTAAATTATATTTTAGTCCAGTTTTTCTGTGAACTGGGTCACATTTTGTTAGAAACTCACCTGGCTTTTAATAAATGAGAGGGCTTCTACCTGAAAGAAATGAGAAAGAAATATGTAAGTTATAGTACTTCATATTATACATGATTTTGGTTAGCAGAGAATGACTTGAACTTTGTGTAATTAAAAATGGAGGAATAAAACTAGGACTGTTGAAAATTATATCACAGTTAATAAGAAAATGCTGTCCTGACTATCAAGAAAAAGTGCTGGAAAAGTCCTGGAAAATGATTTCTTAATAATAAAGGGAAACCTGAACTTTGGGTCACCAGTGCATTTATGCTTTAGTGGCTTATTTGGCACACTGTATCCAGACAGCAACCTGAAGATCCTCCCTCTTTCTCCTTGTAAATAGATTTGAAATATATTTAGTTTCGGAGCATAGAAGGAAAAGTAATGTCATAAGGCTCATGTGTTGTAATCTGTTTTGTTTGTGAACAGAGGCAGTGGTCACAGAAAACGGTCCGAACGAAGCAAACAGTGCTGCCACAGTTCTGAACATTAACGGTTTCCACAACGACACGGCGACAGACAACGGTCCGATCGACAGTGCCTCGTCCGACGGAGAAGTGATCCGGCCCAAACCGAGACAGAGGCCCCGGCGCCGCACCCCTCGCCCCGAACCGGTGAAAAGAGACGGTTCCCACGGCGATGAAAAAACGACGGCGGCGCGTGCCCTCGATGACAAACCTGCTGTGGTCCGGAAAGCTCCGAGAGCAAAGAGTCAGCCTCCGACGAGCAGCAAGGACAAGGAGAGCAGACTGGACTGGAGCTATACGCAGAGGGAGGCCAGGAGGACGCCCAACGATGTGAGTCACATGCACAAATAAGACCCAATGTACTCACCTAAACTTAAACACTTCACACTAAAGCCTTGTTTATAATGGAGTAGAACGATAAGGGTCGAGCCAGTTCCTGAAGAGGCTTGTTTCCATTGAACTGTGTGCTGAGAGAGATGTCTGCTACAGAAACAGTAACGCCTTTCGAAACTTTAAATTCGGAGGCTGCAGCAGTGTCCTACATTTTAGGGACTCACTTTTTCATGTCACAAGTTCTGCTCCTGTTTAATCCAACGCAGGAGATGTTTTTAGTTCACATCGCAAAAGCTGTAAGGACTCTGAAACTGGAACATGCTGTTGGTAATAAACACACAGCACTTTAAACAGACAAATACATACATACAAAAAGAATAAATAGCCTGCAAATATTCAGTAAAAGCTGCGAGAAAAAAAACATTACACAAGTCAAGGAATCTGCTTAGTTATTGTTAAACGTGAACTGTTCTCCATTACTGCTTTTTTAGGTAAAAGTAATGCTAACTGAGTCCCTCACTTCTCTGTTGAAGCAGGAGCATGTCAGAGCCTTTCCTCCAGCGGACACCAGATACTAGACTGTGTCACCGAACACTGTACATCAATAATGAAAGAGCCGTGTGCTTTTCGGAAACAACTTCTCTGCTGAAGAAAGGGTTACAAATGTCTAGGGACCCTTTTTTGATCAATTTATTCATTTAAACAATGCAGTTGGGGAAAGTATCCCAGGATTTTCCTTCTTAGTGACAGAGTAGTCTTAAACCAAAATGTCTCACTTGTTTCGCTGGAGTTAAAGGTGCAGTGTGTAAAATTGGTCAGTTTCCAGTGTTGAATATGACTCTTTGCAATGTCCTATGTTGGAAAAAATAGATATTAAAAGGTGATGTGTATAGTTTTTGCTCACATGTTGACATTAACATTACAGACTGCACCTCACAAATCTTTTTTTAAATCATAAACAGTCTCAAAACATTTCCAAATGCAACAACAGTTTAAGTAAAACCAAAATATTACACCAGAAGCATTTTGTTATTTACATGAAATGCTAGCTTTAGTATAAACTCGACGTCTGTTCTATTTCCCTCAGAGCCACACATCGGACGCCTGCGTTCAGACGGGACGCCCCAGAACCGGACACCGCAGCTCCGGCATGAGACGGGCGCGCTCCGCGGATCTGGACAAAATCAGGAAAAGCCAGCTGGCCGTGGTGGACGAGCGCTGGATGACCGAGTACATGCGCTGCTTCTCTGCTCGACTGAGGTAGAAGAGACACCACACACCGGCCACGAGAGACAGAACGGACTGACGCACGGTTTATTTGTGAAGGTTTATACATATGAACAGCCGCTTAAAGAGAATCACTGCTGTCCCAAAAACCAAACAAATCTAACCTGGACAATATCCATTCAGAGGTGTGCTACACAGGGCTTTTCAGCAGGTCATTATTTCACAGTGAGGCACAGGACACTTTGGGAGCTATATGTTGAGAAAGCAATGCAACAATAAAGATGTAACCATTTTCTCTAAGTAAGCATGCATCCACTCCATAAAACATCTGTAATATCTAAATATAATGTGTGTTTTTGGGACAGCAGTCTCTCCTGAAGCCATTAAAGTCCAGTCGTCTGAGTCTTATCTCTGAGCATGAACGTCTCCAAATGCACTGCTTCTCATCTTTAGTTTTCTTTCACAAAGGCAGCTGTCGTTTTACAGAGAGGACCAAACTGAACTATTTTTGATATAAAACCTTCATGGTTAAGAAGAAAGTATAGAGAATAAAATGTATTTTGACAGATTACTCTTTTCTCTGCATTTAATTTAAAGGGACTGGATGTAGTTTGACACTAAAATAGGTTTAAATGAAGGGTTTACACTTATAATCCAAAGTGGTTGAAGTTTTTATGTTCATTTATAATTAGGGATGTAACGCTATCAAAATCTCATGGTACGATATTATCAGGATACTGACTCCACATCAGGTCAGGAACAGAAACAGCCTCTGCTTCATAATGGAACAGTTTATTTGTACTTGGGCTGTGCAAATAAAATAACCCAGGTACAATAGATGAAACACTTTGAAACGGCGGAGTTTAACACGCTGGTTTTTGGCTTTTAGTTTCCCATTTACTCATCATAACATGTCATGTCACAGTTATTGCCTCTGCAACATTAGCTTTTGTGTAATTGTAGAGAACAACTAATAGAGTTTGACTAAGTGTGTGTGAGAAGGGCTACCTACAGTTTTTTCAATAAGGGATTATTTTCCTCTCCAACTGTATTTAATAACCTTCTGAATCCTTCTGCAAGTCTTTAGCTGTATATTGGCTGATACATCTAGTGATCTCCTGAGTGGTAGTGGGCAGTCAATACTTTCTTTAGAGCAGAATGTGTCAAACTAATTTTAGTTCAGGAGCCACAGACAATCCAATTTGATCTGAGGTGGGTTGGAACTAGTGAAATAATAACCTATAAATAATGATCACTACAATTTTTTCCCTTTGTTATAGTGCAAAAAAAGTGTCGGTGTTCTCATCAATTGCTGAAAAAGGCTAATGTTGGCAAAAGCGTGTATGTCTTCACAAACTCACCCTCACAATATGGCTTTGATGCTAATGCTATTTTAGTTGATGAGGGTACCACAGGGGGTTATTTTGACAGTAAAAGAGTATTTAGTGGTTCTTAGTGCTGTGTTATGCTCTACTCTGACTAAAACACCTTCTCAAACCTTTTGGGGTGCTGAGTTGTCAGTGGTTTTCTCTCCTCTGTTTTCATGCTGTTTGCTATCACTCCTCACAATGGGTGCTGTTCTCTGTAAACTCTATCCTCTGCTCAGAAAACCTACCGTTTAACATTGTTACAAGTTTGTGATGTCGAGACACCACATGTTGTGATATTGTCAACACCTTTACATCCCTATTTATAATTGAGTTGGTTATTAAGCAGAAGCCGATGTATTACTGCTTACTTTAAAGGTTGTCAGTGAGCACAATGTTTTGGCTGATTGTTAATTCTGTGATGCAAATGTAAAATGCATACTGTAAAATGTCGAACCTTTAACTGAGTAGGCAATATAAATTAAGAATGAAAAGTTTACAAGATTTTAAAATACTGTATCACCTTGTTTTATTCCCGTCTTCTCTATTTTTGTTTGATATTTGATGTATTTGAATTGAGAGTAAAAAAAACACAGGCTTCAGTGTAAAGTTTCAAGATTGTTCTGTCACATTGTGATGTCATTAAGTCACAAAATGAGGGCTGATGAACGTGTAAATGTTTAACCAAGTGAAGAATGAGTTCACACACCTTGAATGTTTTAAAAACACTAGTGTTTATTTTTAGTGATAAGTTCATCAACATCTCTTTAAATTTGATTATAATGGTTTTGATCAAAGTGTGGTGCTTTTTGGACGAATGTTGGAGTGAAAGTGAATGTTCAGACAATCACACAAGAGTCTTCATGATGAAGTTTATAAAAAGAAAAAGAAATAAGCTGCCGTTTTCTAATGTTTTTCTGTTTGAAATCTGTATCAAACTTCACTTTTCACTCATGTTTACACAGTGGATTTGTATTTAACATGCACTGTCTATTTTCATCACTTTTTTGCTGTGAATAAAGCAACTTTAATTAAATGAAAGAGTGTTTATTATGTTACATGACTGAGATACAGAACTATTGGCATATAATAGTGAGCCATTAGTTAAAATAATCATCCGTGTTTAACCGACACAGTGCCCTCAGCTGGATGAAACCTTTAATATAACCTAGGCATATATAACCAAAGACATAACCTGACCTAACTCTTTATGGCACTCAAATAGAGAGAGCAGAAATAGACCAATATAATGGACCCTATAGTGTTGTATTTGTACAAAATAAGCTAAAATGACCCTACTGTGTCAGAAGACATTTTTTTCTTCCAAACTTGCTGGTTTGATAGTCTGCTCTTGTAAAATGACACTGCTGTCGTAACAGCCTCCACTGCTAAAAAGTTAGACAGGGTTGCTTTAAAGTGAGATCTGACATGTTTCTATTAAGACTTGTTTTATATTTCCGTTTTCTCTTGGGTCTCTTAAACATAAAATGGACGGGTCTTGGTGTGGACTTGGTCTCAGTCCCTTAAAGTCTTGGTCAGACTCTGCCAAAGGTGGGTAAATCCTCTGCTCATGCTGCAGTGACTCTTTAATCCTTTAATCCAATCAGAAACCAGCTCACTGTCTCTTTAAGGAATAAACTAGTTTTAATCATTCAGTTTTCAGAGCAGGACAGACTTATCAACTGAATCTTTTGTTCTTTGTTTTGTCTTTGGTTTAGAAGACACACTTTTTCACTTTTTGCTCGAAAACAATAAAGAGAACATTATCTATTTTCCAGGTTTGTATGTAATTACATTAAAACAGTTTACACTTATTGTTAATGCATTTCTTGTTGGTGTATTGTTATTATTTGTGTGTTATAATTATGATATTATATTTGAATTGACATAATGCTTTATTATATGCAATTATGTTTTTTTTATTTTATTTTATTTTGCTCATCATGTCATTATGTTGATTATGATCTGTCATTAGAAAGTGTGAATCTGGCTTCACTCAACTTTGAACTTACACTGATCAGACAGACTCAGTGGATAAGACTTGTTTGTCCAGAACATCCCACAGATGCTCGATTGAGATCTGGGGAATTTGGAGCCAAATCAACACCTCAAACTCAGAGCAGAACACCTTCTTCCATTGCTTTATGGTCCAGATGCTTGAGACCATTGTTGGGGCTTTGGGTGGTGCACAGGGGTCGGAGGTCACGCTGACTGGTCTGAGGCTATACAACCCCATTAACAACAAACGGATGTACTGTGTATTCTGACACCTTTCTCAGAACCAGCATTAACTTCTTCAACAATCTGAGTAACAGTAGCTGGTCCTTGGATCGGACCACACAGGCCAGCCTTCACTCCCCATGTGCATCAGTGAGCCTCGGCCCATAACCCTCTCACCGGTTCACCACTGTTCCTTCCTTCACTTTTGATAGATACTGACCACTGCAGACCAGCGGACATTATAAAATAGCAACATCTGCATTTTTCTTTAAAAACTTAAACATTTAGTGTATAAACTGAAAAATGTTTTAGATTTATCTTTCCTGTGAATCACTGAACTAATATTTCTTTGTTTTGCCTCAGAAATAACGTTGTTGATGTCACCCATAGGTTTTCTATTGGATTAAGGTTCATGGATTGTGCTGGACACTTTATAACGTCAATGTTGTTGGTCTGGAACCAAGATGCTGAGAAAACACACATTTCAAGGGCATTTTCTCTTCGGCATAAGGCAACAAGACATCTTCAAGTATTTTCATGTATTCAAACTGATCCATGATCCCTGCCCAACACCAGAGTATGAGAAGCATCCCTATATTATGATCCTTGTGCCACCATGGTTGGCTTGAATTCAGGCTTGAATTCTGTTTTTGGGGGCTGCAGACAGCTTGTCTGACAACCCCTAAACACAGAATTCAAGTCACAGTGCAGTGTAAGGACAGTGAGGCATGTTTTCTCAAGCATCATGATCTGGGGCTGTTTCTCATACTCTGGTGTTGGGTCTATTTATGACATACCAGGGATCATGGATCAATTTGAATACATCAAAATACGTGAAGTCACGCTGCCCTATCCTGAAGAGAAAATGCCCTTGAAATGTGTTTCAACAAGACAATGATCCCAAACACACCAGTAAATGAGCAGCATCTTGGTTCCAACAAGACTGAGGATATGGAGTGTCCAGCACAATCCGCAGACCTTTATCTTATTGAAAACTTGTGGGTGACATCAAAAATGCTGTTTCTGAGGAAAAACCAAGAAATGCAGTGGAACAGTCCAGTGGTCCCAGCAGTTCACAGGAGCCAGAAGCTGGTTGACTACATGCTACACAGCTTCTCAAAATCAGTGATTACACCATGAAATATTGGTTCAGTGGTTCACAGGGAAGCTAAATCTTAAGAATTTTTCAGTTTATACAGTAAATGTTAGCCTAACAGCCTAATATTCCATTTTCTTCACTTTCTTTAAAGGAATAACCAATTTGATCATTTTTTTGTTTGTTTTGATTTGGAATAGAATGTGCAGTGTTCACAATGCTTTTGCATTTATGAAAATAAAGGCTTTTTTGAGCTTTAGTCACTTTTTTATACTACATTATTATGAACACAACTGTAGGTTGTATGTTTTTAAATTGTCTGATCCTTATTAAAAAGTTGTTATAATGGCCATCTTTTAAGTTCACATCAATCATCTCACTAAGGTTTCATCTTCAAAACTACAAAATAAAATTTTGTCATAAAAAAAGTTGTATCCACATGATCTTTAAGGGGTTTTGTGGTGTCATTTAGAACATTAGAATTTATGACCTTTTACAAAACATTTCTATGCTGCAAATGAAAACCAACGTATTCTTCGATACATTTTTTTCTATAAAATAAACCCACAGGTAAAGTGCAACTGCAGCATGTTCTGTTACTTCTAGTTTTTGCTGTGTGCAGTGATGTTGGAAGATATTTTAAAAAACCTAATGTCAATAAAACTGACCAATACTCCAGGGTAAAACATCAGTACATTTATTTACAGAATATACATGTACTTGTTTCAAATTAAAACAAAATAATAATAATAATTAAATTTAAAAAATGTCAATTTCATTTGTTTCTCATTTCAACTGAAACAAAAAAAAATCTATAAAGAACTGTTCAAATTCTCAGCAAAAATGAGAAAAAATATGCATCTTTTTAAAAAGCTCAACATGAAAAGCAGATAAAAATAATAAATGTCTGAATCAGGGGAGTCCTGCCGCTAAGATGCTCCCGAGAAGAGTGCGGTCCTTCAGAGCGTTCTCCACGCCTTTCTCCTCGATCTTCAGGAAAATCTGTCAAAGAGAAAAAACTCAAGGTTGGTGTGGGTTTCTCTGACGCAAGACAAGATTCTGGGGGGAAAAAAAATCTAGTGATCTTTAAAAATAGTTTATAATCTCAACTAAAGCCAGATTTTGACTGAGTGGTACATCAACTCAGAAAAGGCTGGTGTAATCCAATTAACATATAAAAAAGGTGACAAGGAGCCAAAAACAAGGGATAGTTTCATGATAATTTCAGTTTCATTTCTATTCAAACAAGATTATTTAATCATATACTGTATAACCAGGAAATCTACTGTTTGTTGGGCTTTTTTTTTAAGTGCTTGTCATCTTCAGAATTTAATTTTGTCCAAATAAGAACTACAACCTCTTGAGGCAATCTAAATTTCTAAAAGTCTAAAATTTTCATTTAAATTACAACTCAAAACCTACAGATGCTCAATTGGATTGAGATTAAATTTATTAATCTATTTATTTATTATAATTATTATTATTTATCATTATTAAAAATATTTTAAAACCTTTAAACGACTCTAGACTTTAAACACCATAAAACCTGGTAAAAACCTAAAAAAAACAATCCTAAAACTGCATTTTAAACTGCTTTTAAATCACTTTAGAGCCGTTTATCAGACCTTTATCTACAACAATGTTTGGTTCTGGCCTTAATCACAGGCTTAGTCCTAGTTTAGACCATTAAAATGTAGTAAAGTGAGTGAGTAGAGTAGGTGAAAAGTGTGATTTTCATGACAACCAGAAGTCCCAGCTGTGTCGTACCTTAGTGAGCCGTGCCTCTTTGGCTTTCTTCAGAGCGAAGATGCCTCTGCTCTCAAGGAGACTGCAGAGGGACAGACACTCGCCCTGTCCCACTCCCCCGACCTGCCTCTGAGCGCAGAGCCGGCTGTAGACCTCGTGAAGCTTCCCCAGGGGGATCTCTTTGCTCTTGCCGTTGCGGATGAGCAGCAGGAGGCAACAGACCAGCAGCTTCTGTTGAAGAGGGAAACTCTCTCCTTCGCTCTGTGCCGCCATTCTGTCTCCGTAAACCTCAGACAGGACACGGGCGACCTGTGGCACGCTCACACGGGACGCTGCGACAAACGAAATACCAACAATTAGTCACTTGCTTTTTTCCAAAACATCATCATATGTCTAGCATGTTAAAGTTGGATTAAAACAAGATGGACCGAAGTTAAAAAACAAAAGCGCAAGGTCTCACCTTTGGCTTCAGCGTTTGATTCTGCCGCCTTCTTTCTCTCATCAGATTCAACAATTTCTACAGCTCTCCTGGAAATAAATGACAGTTTAAATACATGCACAAAAATATGCCTTGTCCACACAAATACGTAGCTTTTTATAGGAGGTTCTCTCTGTGTTTGTTGAAGAATAAGCCAACAAACCTGCAGATATCAAGGGCTTTCCTGGCATCTCCAGAAACAGCTGAAACTTTACGAGCACAAAACTGAACAGCCGATGCGTCGAGGAGGTTTTCAGCAGACGCCTGAGAGAAAAACAATAAAGACTTAAACTTAGACTTAAAATGGCAACTAAACCCTGATACAGTCATGTTTAGAAAGTTGCTTTTTTTTATTTGCTGGGGTTGTTACCTGAGCGAGTCGGTCCTGGACGATGGCGGTCAACTCCTGGCGGCTGTAGGGAGGGAAGTTGAGCAGCAGAGGGCGACAGTCGGGGCGAGCCTGGAGCCGCGGCAGAATACGGTCTGTGAGGTCCAGGGCGTTGGCGATTCCTGAGACAAAACAGCAGATTTTAGACACGTTTTCTTTTATATTATGTAGGTCTATGGACTAACTGTGACTCACCGATGAGACAGAGGCGGGACTTGGCCAGATACGGCCACTCGAAGATGGTGTAAAGGACGTCCTGGGCTTTACTGTCGAGCTGATCCATCTCATCTAAAACCAATAGACTGGAAACAGAAGAGGGTTAGTCAGATTTGTTTATGTCTTCTTAACATATGGATAAACCATCTCCATCCACATAAAGTGTACATAAATAGTGACCACTTTCCCCATCTAAGAGCTCACAAGCACACACCAAAATAAATAAATAAAAACTACTGCTTCTAATGGAGACTCGATATAAAACTCACACAGCAGGTCCTGCAGAGGTGAGGTGTTTCTGGAGCCCACTCTGTCCTCCGTTCACCTTCAGTTTCTCTGCCACCAGCGAGAAAATGGAGTGAGAGCTGCGCAGAGTCATGCAGTTCACCACCAGGGTCTGCACCGACGACAGCTGGGCCTGAAAAAACACAAAAACAGACTGTTAACTCAACTCACAGGTGACTTTCTGCCTTCATGTAAATAAATGTATCACTGACCTTCATGTCGTGAAGCACACAGTTGAGGCAGGCCGTCTTGCCCGTTCCCGGAGCTCCTGAGATGTAGAGGCTTCCTGGGCGTCGCTGTAGGACCTTCTCCTCCAGAAACGAGCGAATGGCGGTGCGTTCGGTGTCGCGGGACAAAAGGCGTTCAGGGACAGCGGTGTGGAGAGCCTGCTTCACGCTGAGGAACCTTGACTCTGGAGAAAAACATATTAATGACATTATGGCATAATATAAAAGCAGAAAAGTGGCAATAAAATAAGTCTCTTTATATTGTAATCCTTTAATGTTTAAGCTGTTGTCTGTTGTGCATCTGAAATACAAAAAGTGTTCCTTACTGTCCGCGAAAAGTCGTACGACCGGCGGCCTCTTGTCCAAGTTCAGTCGAGCCGGATTTCCTGTGGGTGTCTCCTGTCTCCGCGGAGACGCTCTGGGGGCGGGGGAGAGGGGTTTCCGTGGAGACGCTTTAGGGGCGGAGGGGGAGAGCGGCTGCCGAGGAGAAGAAGGAACCAACTGACGTCGAGCCAAAGACGGAGAGTTTTCGTCAAATCCCAGTTTTCGAGGTGAGGCTAGAGATGGTTTGCTCTGCTTCGGAGGAGAGCCCAGAGTCGAGAGGTTACAGCCATTTTCATCTCCTAGAAATAAAATTATACATACATAAAGAGTTTAGAGGGATAGAAGGATTGGAGTTAAAATAAATCTTTGAATTATAATGACCAGGCCTGTGGAACTGATTAATGTAATAGAAAGTGGGAGTGTACATTTTTCCTACTTGCACTTCAACCGTCTAAAAAGGGGCTCAAAGTGTTTTATCATAAACTTACAAGTTCATCTGTAAGCTGGTTTTTACTTTTACTTTGAAGATGAGCTGTTATCATTAACTGTTGCCCACAGAGAGAGGACTACCATGACGTCTTACTGTATATCAGTGTGGCATTTAACTCACCTACTTACAAACATTTGCATTTAACATCAACAAAGAGAGATAAAGGCTAAACCTGACTTAAAAAGGAAAACCAAAATCAGAGCTCTTTTGCACAGTCAATTAGTTTTTTCACTCAGGTAAGTTTAGGTTTACTTTGATCAGACAGAGTTTTGTCTGACTGGCCAGCCAGACCCACTCTTTTTCTTGGCGAAGTGGGTCTGGAACCACTGTCATTGACAGAGGCTTGTATTGCGCTATATATACACTAGAGCCATTTTTCTGAAATAGAGCAGGCTTTATGCAATGTTATGTTTTTTCTGATGGTCAAATTTTTTTTTTTAAATCATGTTGATCCACCTGTGTATAGTGAAACTATCCCTGAATCTGTTTGGTCGTATGTGTATGCAATTACCACCCCCTGGAAATCAAAGTCAGATCCAGAGGGATCAGACTAGTTCTTAGTATAGAACAGCAAAAATTTAGTTTTGGTATATAGTCTTGTTTTGTCTGTCACCTGTGCGTTTCCTGGGGCTAAGGGGGAGTCGGGGCTGGAGACGGGGAGAAGACTGCAGCTTCATCACAGTCGGTCGTCGCGGAGACAGAGGAATCAGAGCCACAGGTCGTCGCGGGGATGGGACGTCCCGATTCAGAGGCTCTGTAGGTCGTCGCGGAGACGGCAGGCCTTTCATCTCATCTTTGACCGGAGACGGAGCTGGAGGTTTGTCAAGCTGTGTATTTTTGGAGCGAGACGAGACGCGGCAGGACTTACGACGAGGAAACTGCAGAGTGGGCTGAGCATGTCCCTGAGAACGAGTGCTGGGCATCGTGACTGTATCTGGAGAAAAAAAAGTCAAATTTTTGTTCTAAAGCACAGTTATGAAATACAACATAGTGGAACAATAAAAACCAGGATAAAGGCCAAGGTATCAGTTTTAACCAGTATCAAACATCAAAGAGAAAATCTAAGATTGTGCTCAAGGGTGGCTCTAATGTGAAATGTAAACTTATCCACAGTTTAGTTGCTTTATCATGAGGCTTAATCTGTTTTGGTCTAAACAGATCAAGTTATTAGTTCTTACATAAAAATCTCACAATGCGTATTAATATTTTTTAAAAGTCATTTTCTCATATTTACTTTAACCATAAAAAGAAATGTAAACTATCACACAAACCAAATGTCACCCTTTTCTACCACCAACACCATTTTTCACTATGCAACCTATGGTCTTACATTTATTTATACCTCTTTACTCAAGAAAACTAAATACATGTCATGTTTTAATTATACCACGTTTATTTACACAGAAAAAAAAAAGTTCTTCTTAGTACGGATCGCTAAAATTTACAATAACACGACAATTATTTATGCCTAAAAAGGTGAAAACATTAATTATAAAACTACACCAAACGTTCAACCATAAATAAATAGCTTTAAAGAATAGAAACCCCGCACTTAAGAGAAAGAAGTGTCTATAAAGCCAGACTTGTTCTTTTTGTCGGCTTTGTTAAACAGCTGTTGTCTCTATTCATTTGTATAAGTGCCTCTAAAACGTGGCAAAAATCTCGATCTGCGTTAGTTGTTTTAAGTTTAAGAACTTATTCACTGCCAAAAATGTTAATATACGCTTTCAGTAATATGGTTGAGATGTTTAATTCTTGGAGATTTCGGGGAGTTAAAGCGAGATAATGGAGTATAATAAACAGTAGTTTGGGCAAACAATGCAATGGCGCCAATACAGTGTAGCGACAAACTCCGCTCGAAAATTGCTGATTTTTCCTGATAGAAAACGAGACTTGGCCGGAAATATATATCGTTGATGAGTACATTATGTATACTATGAAAATACAAAGATTATTTACAAGAAACAGACAATATTTGTAGAAATTAAAGCGGAAAGCTACACTACTAACTCCAACGAAGACCGGCGGGAGAACTAACTTCCGGCTACAAAAAGCGAAATAAATACCGTTGAAACTTATGAATTAAGATGATTTGACGATGTATACCTTGTTGTAAAAGCAGATGTAAACTTCTTTAAGTCAGGCAAGGGTAAGTAGCCGAGTCCCGGAGTCCTTTGAGCTGCCTGTTGGTCTGTCTTGCGCCGCTGCCTGCCTCAGTTTACTGCAGCCAAATCCACTCGGATCAGCTGTGTTTCCCGCCGCTGCGCTGTGATTGGTTCCTGGCCATGACAGCATCCGTGATTCTCGAAGCTGATTGGCCAGGTGTGAGGAGGAAGTTGCATCACTGTTGGCACGCTTGTACGTCGTGGCGGGAGATTCAGACTGGGCGTTTTTTGGCGGATTTATTTTTGCCGCGAACGAGCAGCTGTTTACTCTCTCTTTGGCAAACGCGGTAGATGTTTAAGGGCGTTTTGTTGTCATCATTTATATCTGACGATTTCTTTTGTTGATCATAAAACGCACATAGCTCGAAACACTTGAAAACTAGCAAAAAGTACCTGCAAATAAATACCGATGGATGTATAATAAGAAGTTCTAATAATACATCCATGTAAATACTCCTCCCCCAATACAGTCATTTATCAACAGTAATCTGTCAAGTGTAGTTAAAACAGCAATAAGCCCATGACTTAATCCAACAAAAATGTTGGAATCAACATGTGTCTGTTCAAATCCGACTAAAACATTTCCAAGTCCAACTAAAACCAGTTAAAATCCAACTAAACCAGTTCATGTTCCACAAAAACCTGTTGAAATCCTACTAAAACATATTTCAAGTCGTACTAAAACCAGTTCAAGTCCCACTCAAACTTGTCCAAACCAAAAACTGAACCAGATTTGCATTTCAGTGGCTTTTATTAAAAATAATAATTCATAAATAAAACACATTCAAACCATTGTCATTCATTGTTTATGCATAAACAAATGAAATATATGTTAAAAAAACAACAACAAAACAATACAACATGAGTAAAGACAAAACATTTAAAAAAGCCTAACCTTAAAAAGATTTAGCAACAAAATGAAAAAGTCCACATATTACAATCCAAATAAAATTAACATAAGTAACATAAATGTGAAACAATATTTTATATTATTACACAAATACAGTAATATTCAATTAAGCAGGTACAAAACACTACAGAGTAAATATAAAATAGAAAAGTTTCATTACAGTGCTTTCTTTTTGGGTTTAATATAAAACAATACAAAAATGTGTTGAATGATCATGTTAATTATTTCATGCATTAGTTTTGGGTCATTTCTGGATAAAAATAAATTGTGATGTGCTTCCCTTTGGTCTTTGCCTTGCCCTGAGTGAATTAAAGATTTATCTCTTTTTTTTTTTGAGAGTATCTTCTGTCTTTTACACGAGCATCCCCAGCAGAAAGGAGAAGGCGGCTCCTAAAGCTAAACCCAGGACGAGGAAGAAGGACATGAGAGAACCTGCTGTTTCACCATCTTTACTGTGAACAAACCTGGATAAAAAAAGATGAATTTCTCATTAGACCTGTCTGATACCTGTAGTATTAAAGCCTCTTTTACTAGTTCAGACTCCTCAAGGTGTGCTCACATTTGAAGTCCTTGGAGTGTTGTTTTGGGTTGATTTGTTTTATAAGGCTGGTTTTATAAGGCTGGTTTGAACAGCCATTAGGTATCTCCATTAAGAGATAAACTGCGCCTTGCCTACATTGTAAAGCAGGCAGCTACAGCAGTGGGTGGGGAAAAGTGGTTGCGTTTCAGTCAAAAACCTCATGAGCGGAGCACAGCATGGTTTGGCTTAGATCAGTCGAAAGTACAGGTCTCACGTGTGTATTAGGTCACACAAGTGTATTTGCCAAATAAAACTTCAGTTTATGAACACACGTCTGCTTCAAAACCAGTGTTCAACACACCACTGACTTGAATGACAGACTGCATTATTTATGATGCAGCTGAGATTATACTATATATTTCAGTTGTGGAGTAGGCTATGTAAGCTTCAATTTCACATAAATATAGACGATACACTATTCCATTTTCAGTAAGCTGCTTTGAAGAATGTGCAAACCACCCTCTGGAGATAAACAACTCAGGGTCGAATCAAACTAAACCTGTGTAAAAACCTAAACCGGCTTTATGCATTTTGCCATTTTGTGTTCATAATATCATTTTCACCCTTGGACTATCCCTAGATTTGTAAATTTAGCTCTAGGTTTAGTCAGACCTGGTCCTGGTTCAGACCTTAGCCTGGTCCGGAACAGGTTTAAGGTCAGGTTTAGGCCAGCATTTGATAATTTGACTAAAAGTTTGGTTTGCTGGGACAAAATCCATGTCCACTAATGTCACAGTGGCATTTTCAACTTTGTTCCCAACCCAGCAACAAAAACGATTGTCTTTCTACAGAGGCATCTTTTAAAAATGAAAGAAAATTTTTTTTTTACTCTTTTGTGTAAATAAGTAAATTAAGTGGTGTTTTAGTAGCAGTTTTAAGGATTCAACAAAGACAGTCTTATTTCTGATTTATGTGTCTTAGGCTGACAAGTCTGTACTGAATTTAGAATAGACTAATCAATTGTGAACAAAATGTTTATGCTACTGTTTTTTTGTTTAACTTACCACTGCTTCATTCAGTCACAGGATGTTTTATTTCTGAATACCGGCTGCATCACAAAATCCTTATGACTACTTCTGAACCAATAATAATTTCTTCAGCATAAGACTTTACAGATGAAAAAACTCTGTGCAACTCACTGTGGGGCGTAGGTCATGCAAAGGCTGGCCATGCATCCGTTGGTGAAAGAAAACAGAGCCATGATGATGACGAAGAACACGTCGTGACCGAACAGGACCATATTAGAGCCTGGGACATTACACATCATCAGCAGTGGCACGAACACCACACGAGAAACGACGGCCACAGGAAACAGACGACTGTCCTTTGAAGGCTGCATCGGAGTTATCATACAGTAAAAACACATACAGAAGACTGTCTTAGAACTAATTAAACATCTGTGAGTTTTAGCATTTTCCATTATTTAAAGCAGAATTTAAGACGTACCCACTGAATGAGGTTCGGAGTGCTGCGACCAATCAGATCCATAACATTGAACACAATAAAACAGCAAACGCAGGTGAACACTTTGGCTGTGAGAGAAAAAGAGAAAAGTTAAAACTTAGTTAAAAAAGGAATATAATTGTCATCACAGAGAATACAACTGCTGCACAGATTTAGAGAAGCAGGAGAAATGACACAGGGTTTATATGTCTACAGCACTCGTGAATCATAGCATTGGCTTTTTTTTGCAGTAGCAGTAATAGTAGAATGACTCAAAAGTAACTCAGAAAGAAATTTTGTGATCACTACTCATTTTACAACAGCTATCAATCACATGGGAGGCCAAAAAGGCTGATTTATGTACAGTAGAGTGTGGTCGTCTCACCCCAGGCCTTGTTCCCGCTGTAGACTGTCTGCACTCGTACCGTGATAACAGGAAAAACTGACAGAGTGACGGCGAAGACAGAGGTCACACACAGAGCCATGAGCCAGATCTGAAACAGACACAAAATAATGTTAAGTCCAACAGAAAAATCTACTCATTCAATACATTTATTCACAGTGTGGCCCGAATAAAGCTTTTAAAATGCTTTATTTTAAGATCTTCTCACTTTTACTTTCTCAGGGGTCCTTTATATCTTGGCAAATCTAGAAATATAGAGAGCAGTTTTGCAGAGATCAACTGGCAATGTCTGAATGTCCTGGAAATTAGAAACCACTGATAATTTAAGTTTTAGTTTTGAGGCTGTTGTAGATTGTGGAGTACAAACGCAGAAAATATATATTCAGCATAATAAAAGGTAATGACTACACATGAACCCTGAGGAATAAAACCATTTGTAAATTATATGAACATAATGAGTAAACTTGAAATGTCAATATAAAGTCCTGTAAAAGGATACAGTTGTCAACTTTTACAACTCACCTTTTTAAAAACAGCGAATACAGACAGACGCTGACCATGGTCCTCTTTTGTTTTCAATACTCCACTGGCCTCCAGCTCTTTGGCTGTGACCCCTTTTAAAAAGAAGAGAAATAAGAAAAAACACTGCAGGGCATCTTTTATTTTCGACCAAAACAGAAACAGATATACAGCAACATTAGACCTAAACTTGAAACCTAAAATAGAGCAAAAATATACTATATATGTTTTGTTCCAAAAACAAAGCAATGTTTATTATTAGCAGGTTTTAGACAGGATTTGTACAGCTCTCACCTCATGAATTAAAATATTGCATGTATCACCTACACTGTATTAAACAGGATCAGAACTTGAGGCAATAAACAGTGAGTCCCTAAAATGTAGGAAATTGCTGCAGATCAATGAATTTAATTTTCATAAATATGCTAATAAACAGTCTCATGAGTACTGCAGCAGTATACAGCTGTATACACTCCACTATTTTTTCCAAATGTGCCCTGGTACAACCGAACTGAAGAGAATCAAAAATATGATACAACCGACCTGAGTCTTTAAGCAGCACCATTGTGGTCCCTTTTTCATAAACTGAACTCCTGCTTAGGTAAAAACGAGCAAAGTCCTGCAAAATAAATAAATAAATACAAATTAAATAAACAGAGACATAATTAGATCTTAAAAGAAATAGCTTAACTCTGTTGTATTAGTTGATATGTGCATGTGATTTTAGGTTCGTATTGACTACAATCCCGCAAATTTAATTGGCGATGGTATGATGTTGCTTTTACTAAATAAACTGAACTGCATTTTGATTATAATGCATAACAATACTAATAAATACATGTTAAATCTTTATTCAGTGTATGCTCTGACCAGATGAGACAGCAGCAGGTAACACAGCAGTGTTCCCAGAGTGGCCACACACGGAGTAATGAAATATCCTAACGCTGCCGACCTTTCTTCTGCGTTACCTGCAGCAAAAAAAAGGCAGACATTTTCCAAGTTTGAGATAAGTGAAATAACTGTTATAACTGGATTTGAACAGCTTTGAGGTGGTCTGACTTGGACTTTTAACTGGTTCTGAACAGATTTGCAGTGACTATAAAATATGATTTTCCAGTGCAAACTTTTTAATGATTAATGGCCAAACCAAAAGAAGAAAGGACAAGAAAAACAAGGGGAAAGAGAATATACAATGGAATATGAGCTTAACAGTACTTACAGTTTAAAGGTAAAAGTTATATGATACTCAAGTCCAAGGCTGTGAGACTCACTGAGGATGGAGAGAAGCATGGCCAGAGCAGCAAAGATCCCTGCCAAACCCTGTCCGCTCATGAAGAGAGTGCTGTAACGAGGAGGAAACAGTCCGACAAGGCCGAACAGACTGCCCTGCAGCACAGCACTGAACACTGCAGACACAGAGAGAAATAACGCTTTAATTCAGGCCAAACAAAGATTCAGTATAAAAAATAGTTTCAAATACAGAGAGCACTAAATGGAATAATGTGGAAAATTATGTCAAAATGAAGCCAAACTGTCTATGTTTACCTTGCAGGGCTCTAGACGCACTTTTTCAGTTTTTTAGTATTAGTGTTTAGTATTTACAACCTGAAACATGTGTGGGTGGATAGTAAACTGCAGAGGACCAGCTTTGGTCCCTGACTCCACAGACTCCTCAATTTTTAGTACATTTTTCATCGATCTGTCAATAAGTAGATGAAACATAAGTATTTTTTTTTTATCAAAGAAAGGCAAGCTGCAGTACATCGTCTTATAGGCACAGTATTTTGACAGTTTTGCTTGTCAATATGTTCAACAAGGCCAATCGCTGTGTTCTGTTAAACAGTGGGAGCGTTGGAGCAGCAGTGTGACTCACTGTTAACGGCTGTGCGCATTCGTAACATATAACGGGCCTGGTCAGACACAGTGAAAGTTAGACTGAATCATGAGGCACGTGACTGAACTAGAGAGAGACTGGTTTATGTGACTGAAGTTAGAGTCTGTGTCGATTGTTCACATTATAAACCTACTGTTGATGAACCATATTGTGCTCATGGTGACGCTGAAGAAGGTGTCGGGCTCCATGTGGACTCGAACCAGAGCCGCAGTCAGACAGAAGAGCAGCAGGATGGAGACCAGACTGAAGACCACACGGATCCGCTCCCTCACCCTTTCACACAGGATGCACTTTGTTATTAATACATGAATCTGGAGACCAATTCATGAAGACCACGGCCACCAATGAGAACAACTGATAAAGTCTTTAAGGCAATGTTTCAAACAAATGTAGTAAGTAAATGGTGGATAAGCAGTGGATACAAACAGCTCACAACTTTACCCTAATACACCTCAAAATAAAGCCACCATATTTCTAATGATACAAGTCTAGATTATGAGCAATGTAAATAAAACAACACAACACAACATGCACATTAACGTTCATCTACATTACTTATGGCTAATTTGTATAAATATATAATTAACACAGTGAATCCCACATCCTCCGTGATGTGAGCACTAGTCAGAGCAGGCCTCTGAATCAAAATATGAGCTCACTATTACTTCCTCCAAGTGGGAAACACTGACTGACAGCTACAGGCTGACAAGTAGACAGCTGTGGTTTACTGTCAGTGAATGCACCACAGCTCTGAGAGACACAGAGATTGAAAGAGTCGCAAATGGCCAGCCAGTTTTGTAGCCTGCCACCACCAGGGGGCGTTTGAAAATTGGCAAAAATAACGGTCACTCAAGATTTTGCCAGTTTTATTAGTATCTAAAAGAGGTCTAATAGAAAATCTTAAATCCTGTACAATTTTCTACTATGTCTATGAAAACTTACAGGAAAACACATTTAACAGTATCTATCATGGTTTTCTTAAAGGATTTTGGTGGTAAAATCCCATAGGATTAGGGTTAAAGTTTGTGGTGGTTGTACAGGTTAAGACAGTGAAACCAATAAAATCAGTCAGAAACACAGTGTCCAAAATGCGGCTGTATATATATTTATATTTGTGTGTCATCATTAAAACAGGATCAAATTATTTAAGGAGTAGCATTTGTTTGTAAGAAACCACTTAATGTAAAATCATGTTTTTCTCTTTGTTTCTCCCAGAGTGTGAATAGCATACAAGTAATATTTTTGTAATAACAGTAATATTCTGTAAATAATAATAATGTATTAATTATTATTACACATAATGTATTATGTGTAATAATAATGTAAATAATATGTTAGCTATATATAATATAAAGAAAACATGAACGACAGACGAAATGGTGATTATTTGCATAACTTTTTTATATTCATTTTCATACATTTGTACATATGATGGACAATTTGTCAGTGATTGTCCTGTCCTATTGCGGATCCTCTTTCTGTGGTTCTCCCTGAGGTTTCTCTTTTTTCCCCGGCTGTTTTTTGAGTTTTTCCCCACCCTGATGGAAAGTCTAAGGACAGGGGATGTTTTGTATAGCCTATTTGTCTATTCGCTGCCATGTGTCAAGAAAGTATTAAAACTGCTTTAGCCTCTAGCTAGAGTTGTAACACTTGAGTAATTTACAAACCATTTGCATATGCATTGGGAAAAGTGGCCGAATGACCACTGTTTTAACCAGTTTCAGACGCACCCTGGCTGGCCTTGACACTTTTCGATCTCTACGCTGCTGCCAGCTCCAGCTCTGAATGGACTTTGGTGTTACTCTCTAACTGCATTGCTGTTCACTTTAACTGAGACAGCTGTAATCAACAACAGGTTGTGAATAATAATTATTAATAAAAATTAGCCACAAGCATCAAATACAGCGAGGTACAAGGTTATATCTGTTGAATGTCTGAATGTTCCATCTTTAACGGTTCTTTCTCTAAATGTTTCCTAAAGTTATTGTCCAATAAAAGACAAAGTGATGAAGAAAGAGGCATGAGGGGGGCAACATTCTACATCTGATGGGCACTGGAGTCAGTCAAACACAAGACAAGACAACACAATCCAAAGTGTAATAAAAACAGCTGTATAGTGCTGTCTTACCCAATCACAGAGATGTATTGTTTTGCCAGTCAAACAGGTTAGTTTTGATTGATATGAACTCAAGATAACTCCAGGTTTTAACATGAGAATGAAATCAACTGGACACAAACACACACAGGTGCTTCAACAGACTCTGGGGTCCCTATGACAAGCCCTAAACTTTGGGCACATAAGACATAGTAAGCAAATTATAAGCTAAAGTCATTTTAAAGGCAAATATTTGTGGGTACATTCTGACTCACCACTGATAAAGGAAGGAGTTGAGCAGCGTGAACAGCAGCAGAGGAAGCTGAGAGAGCAGCGCCATCCAACTGTCGTAGTTGTAGTCTCTGATGTTCACTGTAGAGTTGGAGCTGACATTCTGCTGATTTGTGAGACGGCCGTTGAAATACTGTGAAATAATACAAAATGTGACATCAAAATCCATCAAACACTGGAAAAGATACGGGAAATATAACTGACATTTGTGTATATGCTGCTAATAAATCCAACATATTATAGTTTAGACACAGGCCACTTTGAAGAGCATACAAAAAATCAGTCATGTGTCAAGGTCATGTAAATCACATCTGTCACTGAGAGTAGTTTTTGGAGTTTTAGAGTGATTAGTTGTGTTTTCACTGGCTCCATTAGCAGACAGACGCAGGTAATCCCTTGTTTTGTTGGGTTTTATACAAAATACAGGACTAGACTATTCCTGTAAGTGTTAAACCTGAGTAGCCGTCATGAAGAAGTTCCATGGCAGCAGAGTTCCCACTCCGAGGATGAAGATGATGAGCCCGACCCCGTTTACACTGTGATCAGTCAAACACAACACTCAGTTACAGCGGAAAAAAAAACAATACAAAGACTTTACCACCGACTCACCGATCAGTCGGAGGCTTCTTCTCATTCCACATGGTGTTTGGTTTTTAACTGCAGAAACAGAAAGATATTAAAACGTGGTCACGTGATGTCAACTTCTACCTCAAGCTAACTGCTTTGCTTGCCTTTCCAAATGCAACACGCACCTGAAAATTATCAGCCTTTTTCCAGGTTTTAAAGCGTTTGAATAAAGGTTATGTCTCCATCTAGTGGTGAAAAGTGATACAACAAACTTCATACGCTACTTTATAAATTGTTTTATTCAGTTTCATTAGACAAAACATTTTTAGTACATGGCTACTTCAAGGTTGTTTTTTTGGGCATTTTTAAAAAGTGTTTTCAGGTAACAGTAATTAGTTCTAATTAGCAGTTAGTACATACAGTGCTAATAAAAACAGGTTTGACAACGACACGTAGTGACTCATCTGTAGTTGCATTATGAAACAGTTTCCCTAAAGCGTAATGGCGCAATTTAAACTCTGCATAAAGACATCTACAGCTGTTAAAACTGGAAATGTAAGAGCAGACATAGGTGTTTGTAGAAGGTTAATTGTAAAGAGGGACCAATAGTAAAGATGTTAAAGTAAATCTTCCGCTGTTTTACTTTAAGAACTGATAGAAATGCAAGCCATCTCTGCCTCTAACTTTTATAACAGTATGACTTTATAAAAGTATGACTGAATCCAGAGCTAAAATGACAGTAAACGAAGCCAAGAACTGGATTATAGCATTTACATGCCAAAAACAAACACTAGACTAACAAGGAAAAAACCCAGGGACAAAACCAGGACTACACTTAACCCAAAAGCTGGTCCAAAAAGAACTACAGCACGTTTAAACCAGGACTAAACCTAAGAATAAAATTAGCAATAATGCAGGACAAAACTAGGGCCAAAGCCAGTACTAAACACAAACATAAACCTGGAGTACACCCAAGTCAAAACAGGAAAAAAGTAGTCAAAACAAGGTATAGGTCTAAACTGAAACTAAACCTGGGATAAAGCCAGAGTAAGAAATAAGGTACAATACAAAACAATACAAAAAAAGTTCTAAACCTCATGGGTCTAAACTAACCAGGACTGGCGCCTTCCTATTTAATGACAGTAAACAGTGAAAGTCAACACGTGTGTTATACAGTAATAAGACATAACGTTGTCAAACAGACGCCCTAAAATCTATTAAAAGCGCTGTATTTAAATGTATTTTGAATATACTATTACCTTGTCGTTCTTTGAAATGTCAGGTAAAAAGACAGAGGCTGTGTTCAGAGACAAATTAGTTAAAACTTGAGCGGGACATGTGGAGAGAGCGGCAGAAAGTAGGCGGTAAATTTGAGTCGACTTCCGGGCATGGCGTCATTGCGCACGTTGGTTGTCATGGGAAACGAAGCACTATAACGTCTGTCAAAAACAAATCAGACTAGCTAATTTATTTGGTAAAGATTGGTTAACCATGGATGTACTATTAGATCTTATAATACGTCTATAGGTTTAACCGTTCAGCTGTTTCCTCAGGTATGACAGAGTTAATGAAATCTCACTAGAAATCTCAAAATACTAACTCTAAAGATTGGTGGAATTAACTGATTTAGCTAAAGTGCACCAACAAGCATATAAGGAAAGAGTTAGCTAGCTAGTCACAATACAGTCTTTAACTTAGTAGGGTGAACATATGTCCCTATTTTATGGGGACTGTCCCACTTTTAACAATTATCTGTAAAAAAAAAAAATGTCCCCATTTCACCAATAATATACAAAAAACACAGTATTTGTTCCTTATTATAGTTGTCATGTTACATTTTAACCAATAAATGACAATTACATTCAATTACATTAGAATTTGACCTGTATGTTACACATTTTACATAAAAGGTTTTAGGTTGGTGGGGGAAACCAGAGTACCTGGAAAAAAAACCATCCAAAGGGGTTAAAATGCAAACTCCAGACAGGGGGCCCTCTGTCCAAGGCCATGTCAAACTCTGGATCTTCTTGCTGGGAGGCTAACCACTGTGCCAATAACTAAACATAAAATGCTGCAATTAGAAAAAATTTTTTCAAGGTAATTCATTTACAAAGTGAATAATAAAGGACCAAGAGAGCCTTGTGGTACTCCTTTTTGTATTTTGAATTACTACCGTCGGGTTCATGCAGGTCAAAAATGTTCATGTTTTATGGGATCCTCAAAGTCTTCTTGATTGTAGTACTCAAGTACATTTTAATTATGATGACAAGAACATATCTGAAATGTCACGCCTGTGGACAATCCCTGTAAATTTTAGGGTTGGCAAAATTTTTGTAGAGACATAAATGCTTTTATTGTTTCCCTGACGGACTTTTATGTTGAAAAGCTGCCTCTGTTTTTTTTTTCCAAGAACAGTCTAAGCTAAAGACAAAGAGAGAAGCTGCTCTGCTCAGTCTTTGGCTTAGTTTTCTGTTTTACTGGTTTCTAACTCGTCACAACAGCTTCTCCCACTTTATCTTCTGCTGTGAGCTGTTTGAACCAAGACTGTATCGAGCTAAACTAGGTGAGTTTCTGTTTGATAAAGATGTTTGTTAAGCCTTTTTTCTCCTCATGTCAGCTGTAATAGTTATAAAATGTCAACTGTGTGTGCTTTAATTTGATTTTATATATCCTATCTAGGAGATAGGAATATTTACACTCAGAGGAAGGTAGTTAACTAGCTGCTACTTTGTATTAAGTACATTTGTAAATTACTTTTAGAAATACGTGAAAAAAAAAAAACTTTTGCTAGCAGCTTTGTAGTTAGTTTATAGTTAGATTTAAGTATTCAGAGGAAAAATTATGAGTTACTTTTGATTTATAATAGAAAGTCTGAATGGCTTGGGAAAAAAATTCTACTGGTATGGCAGAATAGCATCAATACTATATAATCAACATCAATAATTTATAGTTCATAAAAAAGCTGCACAAGAATTAGTTTCACATGTTTGATGTAAATTAATCCATTTGACAAATGTAAAAAATAAGAACTAAAATTTTAAAGTCAATGTAAAATGTGACTGGAAGCCACTGAAGTGAGGATAAAACCGGAGTTTTATTCTTCTTTTATTTGCTCAGTTTCTTTAACAATAAGTCCTTCCTAACACGCCTCCTGTGAGCACCTACGGTACCCCTGCAGGGACATGCTGTTGTATGAAAAAACCTAGTGGTTTAGTTCTCAAAACCTTGTGTTCAAAATGGAATGTGTCCAAAAAGATACATGAGTGTGCTTCTCCTCCAGCAGTGCTCAGTTTGTCCTCAGTGTAATTGTTGAAACAGGAAATAATGGAACTAATGGCTCCTTCCAGTGTGTGGTTGAACCTTTAACCTTTGATGCACAAGTGCCTGGTTTCTACAGTAATGTACAAAATGGATCAAAAATTACCCATATTAGAATCAGTGCTTTTATACGTAATTTTGGCTAACAATGTTGCCAGAATTCTATGGTATTTTATTTTGGTCCACCTCAGATGATTTGAATTTACAGTTACAATACCAGAACTTATTATTCTTCACTCTTAACATGTAAATGGCTAAAACAGAACAATGCACAGAACCTACATTTAATCCCAATCAGGAGTTTTTGTCTACTCTTATAGTCACTCCTGCGGCCAATTTACAGTCAGTAGTATATCTGGTCCCATTTCATAGACTCGATCTGTGTGAGGAAGGTTTAGGACCAGGAGACATCCACAAAAACACCTACATAGTCCTAAAGAGATCAAATAAACACGTTTCAGCAGACCCAACCATTTTGCCACTGTGCTGCCCAACAAGGTTAACAACCTTGTATCAGCCCAAATTCTGCATATAGATATACAAAAATAGTTGCATACACTCATGTGCCCACTGACACACACACATGTACACGGACACATGCACAGATTTGATTGGTTTTAACTTAGTTTGTTGGATAATGTTGGCAAACCCTGGCAATGTCCAGTTTGTGAATACATTTTGCTTTATACACTATAAATGTATGACACCCAAATGGGCCTCACACACAGATACATGCACACACACAGTAAAATTATGAAATAGATTGCCATAGATTTCTCCAGAATAATCCAGTTTGATTACAGATGAAAAAATAGCCTTCTTGTTACGTTAAATGTCTGCTCATACTGTAAATGACATTAGTGTTGTTCCATAACATTTGATTCATGAAATTTATACAAAAATGTATCCGAGCTAATAATATACAGAAATTGTCCTGAGGGATGACATTTATAGATAGATATAGTTGTTATCATCACTGTTAAAATTTGTCTGAAGGCTACAGTTGATAAAGATTAAGTTGTTAACATGATTTGCCATTGGAAATTAATGTGGGTCTTTTTCAATCCATCTAGGTGCAAACTAGTCATATAAAAAGGATTTTTTTCTTAAAAAGTAGAAAGGATAAAATTTGAATATTTGAATGAAATAATTTATTAAACATGTTTCAGGAATACTTAGAATATAAAATAACAACAACTTATAATTACAAAGATATTGTAAAAGAAAACTTCTCTGGGTTATTTTAGACCCATGTTGTGTATCAAAGGGTTGAAAAACAAATGGTCAGAGTGTTATTTTCTAGTTTTGACTGATGTACTGTATTTGGTTGTTACTGTTACTACATTATTACTATGTTACTACATTATTTTTACACAATGCACCTTTAACTTTTATTATAACTGTATGAAATCACACTGGGACAACCTCCATGAGACTAAACAGCTCTCGGTCTTGCTCTCGTTTCATTAAAGAGGAGTATAACACCAGCATTATCTGTAAATGACTCACAGTCCTTTTCTCAAAGCTCTCAGTGTCCCTCAGACAGAGGCCTCTGTGCTCATCATCACAGCTGTGGATAACTCACTGTTTCACGCGACTTCACATTATGCACATTATTGTTTTCAACTTAAAGGAGAAAGTGAAAGTGACTCATCTTGGATGGTCTGAAGCTTCCCCCAAAAGGACTTTTCCAGGCTGAGGAGTTCCCAAAGTGGTACATTGCGCTTTTTGGGGACACTTCGGACCCCTTTCGGTGGAAGCAGGCCAGAACTGTCACACTCTGCTTTTGGCCCCTGGTCCAAGTGTGTGGTCCACTTTCCAAAAGGTGGAGTAAAACACTGCTGTCTGTTGACTGAACGAGAGATAATCCTCACTTGAGAAAACAAGAAGAGAAAAAACATAAAGCTGGAATGTTTTTTCAAATGTATATTTTGTTCTTGTGATAAACATCATATTCCAAGAAAAGCATGAGAAATTAAAGCTAGCTATTGGCAATGCATCTGAGGTTTAAAGTTCAATTATACTATTCTCTGGACATAGCACAAGCCTCTTTGGAAGTAACTCAACCAAACTTAACCTCTACAGTGGAAAAAAGGCTCATGAGTAACTGACGTTTTATTATAGGAAAAAAAGTGTGTGATGTAACTTTAATGTCAATGCTGTTTTCTCTGTATTGTTCAGGTGTGTGACCAGCTTCATTCAAAGTCGTCTGTGAACCTGCCTCATGTTTTCATCTGCACAAGAGAACACCTCACCTTCTTCTAAACCAGTTACAGTCAAATACGGAGAGCTCTTTGTGCTCGGGTAAGACCAGACTGCAGATTTTATATTTTTATTTCTGTTCAGCTCAAAACATTAGCTGTCTTTTCCTTCCTCTCAGGTGCAATGGGTCTCTACCGAACGGAGATAAAGGGAGGAGGAGGAGTCGGTTTGCTCTATGTCGCAAAAACAAGGCCAATGGAGTTAAACCAGGGACAGTTCACTCTTCGTTCACTCCACAGGCTGCAAAAGTGAGACAAACTGATCTAATACCACTGTTTGAGGCTGCTGTTTTAAATGACAGATGTTTTTTTATCTCCTAAGGCAGTGAGTAACAAAGAACAGCACAGTATTTCCTTCACTTTGTCACGGAAACAGACTGTGGTGGTGGAGTACACACAGGACAAAGACACCGACATGTTTCAGGTCTGAAGCTCCTCATTAAACAAGAGCCTTATATCCACTGGAACTGCTCAGTTTGTTTCAGTTTCTCCTGAACAGACTTGTGTTTCTATTGAGTTGTGTCCAGAGAGAGGCGTCAGCTACAGAATATTATCTTTGTACAACAGGTAATCCTCTATTTGAGAGGGTATTTTCATAGAAACCTTAAAGAGGTGAGGAGACAGAGAGGACAGAAGAATGAGAAAAGATAAATTAAGCCAAATGGGACATCCTTTTTTTAAGAGTGACATTTACAGTGTTGATTTTTTTTTTAATTTTACAACTAGATCTCTAGCAAAGCCTCAAATTGTGATGATTTTTAACATGATGGCTTATTATAACATTCACAAGGGATGAACCAGCGCCACAAACAGTGAGTCTTCTCTCTCCTCAGAGCAGCATTAAGAGATTAGGGACAGTGATAAAGTTGGTGCCAGAGAATAACTTTCAAGTGCAATCAAGCAGTTGAGGAGACATCGATAAGCCCTTTTGAGTTGTGTCCCAGGCCCTGTTTGAAAAAGTTTGTACATCCCTGCTCTAAATGTTCTTCTGGGGTTTCTGCCAGTGTTTATCCCAATCTTGTGTCTGAAGAACTCATATTGAGTGTTTGCATTTGCTGTGTGGATGGAGATATTTTTATAAATGGAATATCAGTTTACAGAAATATCTGTGTATGTGTAGCCCAGGCCAAAATGCATTTGACTTTGTGTTGCATTTTTAAGGCTTTCTGCATATGTTGTTGAACTTTGGGAAAACTATTATCTGTGTTGGAAAAGCCATAACACAAGTCAGAACAACCTGAATTTGGAGCTAAATGAAGGTATAAATGTTCATGTTTTCCACAGATTGGGCGTTCGACTGAGGATCCCATTGACTTTGTTGTGACCGACTCAGTCCGAGGTGACCCACAGTCATTTCAGAGCACTGTGTCCCGTTTCTCCTGTCGTATCCTCTGCAGCAGAAGCCCTCCACACAGCGCCCGCATCTACGCAGCTGGCTTTGACTCCTCAAACAACATCTTTCTCGGGGTTCTGAGCTACTAACTAACCAACTACAATAAAATCCACAGGCTCAAAGGCAATGCCAAAGTCCTTCATGTTGTCTGTTCTCAGGAGAAAGCAGCTAAATGGAGAACTGTAGATGGTCAGATGGATGCTCTGACGACCAACGGGGTCCTGGTGATGAAAACTCGTCTTGGCTTCTGTCCCGAGTCCAGACCGGGACTATGGAGGGAGATCTCTGTCTGTGGAGAGGTATTCACTCTGAGGGAAACACGCTCGTCCCAACTGAGGGGCGACATGGTGAGACATGGAGGGATCTGTGGGGCTTTCCATATTAAAAGTGCACAGTGTATAAAGGTTGTAGTAACAAAACAGAACACTTAAGAGAGGATAAACTGAGCACTGCTGGAGGAAAAGCACATTCATGTGTCTTTTTAAACACATACTCGCTTTGCGGTTTGTCAGATAACAGCGCAATCTCTGAATTTAATGTGTTTTAGCTTTATCTTACATTCGCTTGGATAAATGGAAAAATAATAGCTTTTTTTAAAGGGAGAGTCATGGAATAATCCAGTTACACTGAGACACAGTACTTACATTATTTAACATAAATGGAAGAGCTGAGCATGATACATGATACATTCTTATTTATAATGTATTAGGTTGTGTTTATTTTTTAAGCAAAATTGTGCCAGAGTTTACAGAAGCTTACTTTTCAGTGGACATTGGTTCACATTTTCACTAGTGTTATGTGATTAATAGCAACAGAAAAGGGGCATGTAATTTTTAACCATTCACTAATTGAGTTCACCATAGTCTGATTAAACAACAATTAAAAAGTGAATTTATTGCCTCTGTGTGGGGTGTAAGGTGTTAAAAAGTGAATGGTAGAGAAGAAAAGGGGGTATAGGTCACATTATAGCGGCCTATAATGTGTCTATTGTGTCTCTGCAGGTGAGTGGTGAATCTAACGAGCTTGTGGACGGTTCTCTGGTGGACCTCTGTGGGGTTACTCTCCTGTGGCGGACCCCTGAGGGCATGTCCCAGTCCCCCACAGACCAGCTGCTCGAGGCCCATCGCGTGAAGCTGAACGCGGACCGCCCTCAGTGTCCCGTGGGGCTCTACACTCTGTCCTTCCCCGGTTTCAGCCGTGGGGCCCGGGACACCCCTCCCCATGAGAACCAGCCTTGGGTCTACGTGCGGTGTGGACATGTGCACGGCTACCATGGCTGGGGTGGTGATCTCGGTGACAATCGGGAGCGAGAGTGTCCCATGTGCAGAGCACGGGGGAAGTACGTCCCACTGTGGTTGGGCCTTGAGGCTGGGTTTTACGTAGACTCGGACAAACCTACTCACGCTCTGGTTCCCTGTGGACACGTATGCACCAAAAGGACTGCCCTCTACTGGAGCCACATGCACACACCCCACATGCACACTCCTGACGTGCACGGTTTTCAGGCCACATGCCCCTTCTGTCTCCAGCCGTTGGACACTCAGACCCCATTTGTCCAACTCATCTTTCAAAGTCCTTTAGACTAACACTAGAACAACTGTCATTTATTTAACGCAGGTGGGATAAAAGTCAGAAGTTCCGAAGTTATTTGCCCAATATATTCATAACATATCCCATATATCCACATTTTTACTTAAAACATAAGACATGTCCAAAGTCTGGCTTGTGGACTAGTCACAGCTCCAGGCAAGATTTTAAACAGCCCTCGGCTTCCCTGATAAAAGTATGTTTATGGCCTAGCAGCAGTGTCAGACAGTCCACTCTGTCATCTGTACATTTTGTAATGTTGGTGGCTCATAGGAAGAGAACACCGGCTGTAGAGGCTAATTAGCATGGGCTCCAGGACAGTTTAAAGAGTAGACACAACATAATGGTGATTTCCAGTTGTTCTTTATTCTACAATAAACTGAAACTATACAAAGCCAGGTCACCAGGGTGCTAAGTCAACTATCATACATGAATAGCAGAATCAGAAAAGTCATGCCATCGCCAATTCGCATTCACACAACAACATTATCGATATGGTTCGCATCACATGTAGCTATGGAGTGGAGTGAAAAGGCTGACCTCGTGTGAGGCCAATCTGCTTTCAGAATAATTGCGGTTTTGGGAAAACGCAATGTCTTGTAAACAGCCTCTAAGATTTTTTTTGTGACTGTTGGAGTAATAAACAATGAAACAGTCTTGTGTCAAAGGTTTTGTACATGTTGAACTTTTTTCATGTCATTACTAAATAATATTAAAATGGAAAAGAGCTAAAGATATAAGTCTCATGACAGACCTACTTATATTTGAGTAGTTTACATTTGCTCATATTGCCATTTTAAGTAACAATTATTTAGTAAAATTTTTATAAATCTTTACATTTATTTCTAATTTATGTTCAGACCAGGAAATACTTTGGTTCTTGGACTTTTTCACATTTTATGGGCCTCTTTGAAAAAAAGCATGGACACCCTTGGAAGACATTGATACTTTTATACAGTAAATTGTGTTTGCTACTTTAAAAAAAAAAAAAAAGTTTACTATAAAAGTAGAATAAATTACATATTTTTTAATATAATTTAATATAATTTATTATGTTATTTGGCCTTATTTGTTTGTTTGTTTTTTTGCCAATGTAATATGCTTATTGATGAAATTTTCTCTGCTGTATAAGGGATTTTACAAATAAACACTGACTGATTGTTGAACCCTGATGAAACATTTATCCCTTTTTTATGTCCAAGTTCCAAAATCAGGGTTTCTACACTTCCTCTGGAGAACAATGTGCAGATGACTTATACACTTCACACTGCAGTACCCTGCTTCTCCCATCCTCCAATGACAAACTTGTCTGAAATAGTTTTATCAATCATAAAATAATGGCCCCCCCCAAAAGGGGGGGTCCCCCCCCCCCGGGGGGGGAGGGGGGGGGGGGGGTTTACCCTTTTTGGTTTTTTTCCCCCCCTTTTTTCCGGGGGGCCCCGGTTTTCCCCACCCCCCAATGACAAACTTGTCTGAAATAGTTTTATCAATCATAAAAGTCCTCGAAAATGCCATTTTACCAAACATTGTTCTATGATTAGTTGAGGATATTCTACATAGTAATACAAACGACACTTTTGCTTGAAGAACATATATTTCTTACTTGTTGTACTCTAAATCTTGGTCTTGTCACTCATCTGATAGTGTCTCTAACAGGGCCTTTAACAAAGTTACGGTTGCCGTGGAAACGTGAGTTAACCTGGGACCACGCCTATGTTCTGACGTAAAATTATGTTTCAGCCAATCAGACGTGATAAGGGCGGGTCCACGGTCCAAATTTTCCGCGGCGCTCGACAACGGGCTGAAACAGAATGAATATCCCGGTCTCAACCGGTTTCAGCCGGTCTGTCCGTGGTTGAAGCATGGGCTTAGGAGATCAGCACCCAGCACGCATTAAAATACCCCTGCTTTACTGTAGTGTGCGCGAAAAGAACCAGAAATAAAAATTGGTTCATATTCGGGTTTATCACCAGGAATTGTGCTTTAGTGTGCATCTCTATGGTTAGCTTAGCTTAATTTAGCCAGCTAAGCTAAAACACCATTGACTTTGCATTAGCCGACTAAACTGCTACTAGCTTCGTAGGTTACTGAATAATTGTTCTAAAAATCTTCATAATCAGTGTCAGACAATAGACATCATGTCGCGTTAAAACGGTGGAAGGTGTTTTCATAGGTCGACACGGATTGATAAGTATAAACATTTTAGTTAATAAGAAAGCTAACGTTATCAACTGGCGCTAGCTGTGAATGGTGCCTTAAAGTAACGTTTCTACGTTTTTCTGAGAGGATCGATACTTCAGCACATCACTCCATTTAACCTGTTTTCGACAAAAGGGCAAGACACACAAGGTAAGTTTTAACATTAACCGTAAGCTGCATGTGCTAACAAGGGCTAGCAGCTATCTTTAGCGTTAGTTTATAAAGTAGCCAGTGCAGTGCTGTAATCACTGGTGGTTAGACCCGTCTCCTAAAACAGTATAAAATGCATTTTAGCTACTTAAACATTGTTTTATTTATCTTGTAATACATTTTATAGAGTCTTTAGATAACTCTTGAGTCATTAGGGAGTGAGGGTCAAGTGAATGCAGTCCTCTCCTCTGCACTGAACACAGAGAGGCGCTGTTTCACACTTTTGATTCTTTGAGACGATAATTTTGCAACGAAGAAACAATACCAGATGGTTTTTCAATGGATACCTATGCTTAATTATTGAAATAAAAAAACAACTTTATGAATAAGTTATGATATTGCTTACACGGTTCATCAAAAAAAACAAAAAAAAACCAGTGTCCTGTACTCTCTACAAACGCTATATACGTAAAAGTTAATAATTTTAAATGTAAAGGAAAATATCAGCTGCCAGGTACATAAAAAATAAAAAGATGTGCAAAAGTTGCTCTGTTTGGTATTTATTACATTTGTATTGAATCTCTTACGCCAATATTTCTCAAGTTTTACATATACATAAAAAATGAGTATGCTTATGTAAAAGTCTCTTGGATGAGGGACAAAACTTTTCTTACATTAGATCTTCCTGTATTTTTATGGTGGCCTCCAATAGTAGTATAGTAAACAGTATTTTTAAAGGTCAACTCTGATAGGCAAAAGTGCATAAATTATTAATACTACTCATACCATTCAAAATTTAAGCTGTGGTTTTGTTTTGTGCAGTGTTTATTTTGTCTTTTGCTTGAGTATGTATTCTCTTCTTTTCTACAGAAGCTCTATGCCCGCAGAAATGACAATGTTGGCCGATCACCCAGCACGACAGCTGCTGGACTTCAGTCAGAAACTCGACATTAACCTTTTGGATAATGTTGTCAACTCCATGTACCACGACATCGGGTCACAGGTGAGAACAGCTGCTTACTCTCAACAAAATGACAAACGTACAAAAAGAGCCAAAACATGAGATGACCAATGCAGTAAAAGCCTTAACTTTGAACTACATCCATTACAGAATGTGTAATAGAAGTTTAGACCTTAATATTTGTTGTGTTTTCGTCCAGCTCAAACCAGTTGTTAATGTGGTTTTTCTTTCATCAGTTCTCACTTTCCATCCTTTTTACAAAACAACATGCCTCTAATTTATTAAAACTGTGCTTTCCCATCTGTTTCCTCATAAGAAAAGCTTTGCTAATGATTTAATATTATGCCCTGACAACAAAACTAATCAAACACATAACCTATCTAAGCTGTAACTTTATGAAAAGCACTTTATTAGTGAATGGTGGCCATGGTATTGGTAACAGATATCATAAGAAAAAAAGCCTTTATTGCCATTGCATCCAATTAAAAAGGCAGAAGCGCTCAGTCCCCACATGCAAAACACAACACACACATCATTAAAATATGAGTATGTAGCAGATAAAGTGCATTATTTAGAAACCTTATGCAGTTCACAGTAGGTGTCATAATTATGAATATTAATAATAATAATGGATTAGACCTATACAGCGCTTTTTTCAAGAGACACAGAGCGCTTTACAGAGTTCATTATTCAATCGCCGGTCACACACTGATGGTGGTAAGCTATCTCAGCAGCCACAGCTGACCTGTGGCAGACTGACAGAGATGTGGCAGCCATACTGTGCCAGCGGCCTCTTCGACCACCACCAAACACACTCACATTCATACTGCAGTGCCACAGACACTGGAGGCAAAGTGGGTGTAGTGTCTTGCCCAGTGACACAACAACAGTATGAACTGGGGGGAGCAGGGATCAAATTGAACTGCAAGCCTTCCAGTTAGTGGACCTTTCCCTGCCTCCTGAACCACTGCCACCCCGGTAATAATCATTTATGCAAAATATCGTGGGATGTTTTAATTACACTGCATCACTTTCCTGAGGGCAGATGGGCAAACTGGATTTTACAAATTGACTGTTGTTTAATAAGCAAATGTGATTTGTGTGTTTTCAGCAACGTGTGGCTCAGGAGGTGCTGACGAACCTGAAGGACCATCCAGACGCCTGGACGAGGGTCGACACCATCCTGGAGTTTTCACAGAACATGAAAACAAAGGTATGGCCTGTCCGCTCAGTGCAGTTCTTTTTTTTTTTTCCTTGAGCCTTCTTAATGAAAAGCACCTTTTTATTTCATAAATCTTGGCTTTGGATTTGAAGTGTTCCCACATATTTTTTAAGTAGTTAAAAGCACAAAATGCAGGATTTCCGGGATAATATTGGTAAAAAAAAACCCCTGTATTTTTCTTTTTCCATATGGTAAAAGCTATACAATGGTGACAGATATATTAATCTTCACAATTTGCAAGAAAACTGGAATCAAAGGGACTTCTACTGTGGGATTTTTTTCTTCCATAAACCCACTAATTACGCCTTTCAACCAAAATTTATTATAAAAAAGATATTGTATATAACACACATTTATTTTAGGTTAACCCAGACCTCTATCAATTTATGACTTTTATTTTGAAGCTGCACTATATCCACTTGTTCGTCTACATTTTTTATTTATCGTTCAGAAAGTAGCTTTGTGTTGACAGTGAATGAAAATAAAGCTAACTTGTATTTTACAGTTTATCATAGTTTCACAAGGCCTCTCTTTCTGAGTTTTACCAAGAAGCTCCAACCACACAGACTAGTCTTTTTACTTTCACACAAGATTTGAATTTGAGGTTTGATGGTCAGTGTTTTTAGACTGACTGCTATTGTGAAAGCTGGTGGTAGCATCACAAAAATTAAACGTTATAAATGAATATGGAACATAAGGGATGTTTAAATCCTAGGAAACAGAGTAGGGATGCATAATCGTGTGCAAATGAGGAGTCAAAAGCCACTCTGAATAAATACTGCTTTACCTTAGTACTTTTATTTTGAAATGGCTACCTGGATGTTTAGCTTGGCTTCCTGTTGCAAAGTCAGGTAAACAAGTAATGCAATGGCCTTAAGGGAGTTTAGCCCAATAAGAGCAACTGAGGATTGACTTAATAATTTGGGGGATAATGTGTAATGTACACAATGTCTTTATTCCTCTTTTTGCAGTATTACGCTCTTCAGATTCTGGAAGCTGTCATTAAAACACGTTGGAAGATCCTCCCAAGACACCAGTGTGAAGGTAATGGGCTTCTTTATTTGCATTCTACAACCTCTGCAATAAATTTTATGTGAATAAACATATGGTTATGTACTTTTTTCCCTTTTTTTTAGGAATTAAGAAGTATGTGGTCGGTTTGATTATCAAGACATCTTCAGATCCTGTCAATGTAGAGGTCAGCAGACATAAAGTTGCATTCTAAGTTGTTGCTTTTTTTTTTTTTAATTGATAATATTAAAAGTATTGTGTGTTGTTTTACAGAAAGAAGGAGTCTACATTTCCAAACTCAACATGATCCTGGTTCAGGTTAATTATCCAAACATTCTTTTAATAGCAATAAAAAAACACACACTCAGGACACATACAACACTTTTTTGTATTTAACACAATATAATTAATTTAGTTTTATGTTACATTCCCGTGAGTAATAGGTTCAACCCATTACAGCTCAAAGCGGGAGATCAGAGCTCAACTGTAAGCTATGGACTCTAAACTCATTATAATGAAGCACAATATAGGAGTTTAAAACTAAAACGGAGAGTGAGGGGAAATAGTTTTTTTTTTTTCTACATGTACAGATCAAGTCAGGGAAGTACATTTCACATAAAAATGACAGTTACCAGTACAAAAATGGTGAAGTGACTATTAAAGAAAAACAAATCTGGCACAGAAATATCCACATTGTTCATTAAGTAAAAAACATCTTTAGATAAAAAGGCAGGTACATTAGAGATTTTAAGTGATATCCAACTATGAATATCAGACCAGAAGACACTAACATGTTGACAACTGTAGAGGGGGCAATAGATGACTATATGAATAAATGAGCTGCAGAGACAAGAGCAGTAAGTGATTAAGCGATTAGCTTCCTGTATTTGCCCTGCGTGGGTGTTTTTGCCCTTTTTCTTTTGAAATAAATAAATATATACACTCTAATTTAGTAGAGGCCCACTGTTATCATTTGTCCCAGGTCCTGGCAAGAGTGTCAAGTGGCCTGCCAATAATAATAGGTCTTAGCATTGTTGTTTCTCTCATTTCTATGTACACGATATCTGGATTTTATTCCCAGGTTGAGGTAAAAAGGAGTTGTTGCTTACCCAAAACACTATTAATTAAGAGCAAGAGATTAATACTGTAAAGAAAAATACATAGCTGCAGGAAAGTGGAATTGTTACAAAGATAGCTCTCAAAGATAGACATTGTGTCTCTGTCTCGTAGATCTTGAAGCAGGAGTGGCCCAAACACTGGCCCACGTTCATCAGTGACATTGTGGGAGCGAGTCGCACCAGTGAGAGTCTGTGTCAGAACAACATGATCATCCTGAAGCTGCTCAGTGAAGAGGTGTTTGACTTCTCCAGCGGACAGATGACCCAGGTCAAGGCCAAGCACCTCAAAGACAGGTAACAGCCTGATGTGTGACTTGAGACTGGCCACTTCTTTCAAGGCTGGAAACTGGATTTACATGTTAAAATTTAATCATGTCTCTCTTTCTCTTTAAGTATGTGCAACGAATTTTCACAAATATTTCAGCTGTGCCAATTTGTGATGGTAAGAAAACAGAAAAACACAATTTAAATCCACCCTGACAATTATATATAAAAACACTGTGCTGAATTCCTATTCTCTTGTAGGAAAACTCCCAGAATGCACCACTGGTCCACGCCACATTAGAAACTCTGCTGCGTTTCTTAAACTGGATTCCTCTCGGTTACATCTTTGAGACCAAACTCATCAGCACTCTGGTCTACAAGGTAAACGCTTACACTTAGTAAAACAGAGAAATACTGTGGATGCATTTAAAGTTAGAAGTAGATGGAAAACAAAAGTACAGTTATAGCAAATGGGAAGATAAAGGTTATATTTAATTTAAATGATCAGTAAAAGGTGTCACAATATTACAGTATTTTTTTTACACTATAATTTATAATCATAGAATATTTGGCAAAATAATTGGTGCAGGTATGATGTTGCAGTGTGCAGCATCTAGTGGTGAAACTGCACATTGCAACTGCCCTGTAAGCAGCTGCAAAAGCCCAGCAGGGTCACAACAACCCAAATGCCTAGGGTGTTATGATAATGTTATTTTACACTATTGTACACATGATGACAAGTAAAAATAAGAATAAATTGTTATTAAGACATTGTCCTTTTGGTGTTTGTCCTGATTTCCCCAAAAGCAGCTCTGATTGGCTGATGTGGATTCGATTGTTTAATGATTGGACACTGGAGCCGAGTGTAACGATTTTCTATTTGTATCTTCCAGTTCTTGAACGTGCCCATGTTTCGTAATGTGACTCTGAAATGCCTGACGGAAATTGCCGGAGTGAGTGTGAACCAGTACGAGGAGCAGTTCGTCAACTTGTTTACACTCACCATGTGCCAGCTTAAACAGGTACAGCCCCTGTGCATAGCGCTGACTTTTCATTTGACTTTTCCATCATGGTATTATCCCTTTTTAAAAGATGCACCAAGACGATGACTGATGGTCTGTTTGCTGTTGCTCTAAACCACTGAGTCTCTTTCTAGATGCTGCCTTTAAACACCAATATCCGAGTGGCCTACTCCAGCGGAAAAGACGATGAGCAGAACTTCATCCAGAATCTCAGCCTGTTCCTGTGCACCTTCCTCAAAGAACACGGTCAGCTGATCGAGAAGAGACCCAACCTGAGGGAGACGCTCATGGAGGTACCACACTGATGTTAACTTCTCTATCATCAACAGGGACAAACCAAAAGGAAAAAAAAAATACTCTGTCACTCCCTTTAACTCAAAGACAGGCTTGGTCTATACTGGGCTACCGTTAAAACCTGTAGAATATAGTCCTATAAGTATCATGATTTCACTTGGTATTAGGGGATATTAAATTTTTTCAATTAAATGACATGTTTGAATATTTGGACTCATTAGCAAAGCTGTGAAAGGCAGTATGTTCAAAGCAATTGCAACTTTTGTTTGATAAAGCACTAGTCTTGTTTTTGAGACAAAAGTGGCCGTTTCCACTGCAATCTAGACTTGAACATGGATCTACATACAGTGAAAGAATAGAAAACTAGTCCCTAAATAGACAAAAAAGCTAGATTGGATACCGGTCATTGGAGTAAATACATGGGTCCGGTCTGCTTTGTGTAGTTCTATCTCTGTGGTGCGTACACTGTCAGTTCTTAGGGGGAGATGACAGGATGGAGCGAGTCAAATAAGTGGTGTGGAGATTCAAAAGCTAACTGTAGCGTGCTTTTCATCGGAGTTTCATAGTTTCTCCCTCTGAGCGTTACCGCAGAGCCTCTTTACTCACTTATATGATTTACATTAGTGAGGTTTGACGTAAAGCTGCTGTTGTAAGATGCATTTTGGCAGACCATGGAGGGATTTATAGATGACATAAGATTGTTTGAAAAGTTTTAAAATTTTCAAAACTCAATAGATGGTTCTTCTCTAAAATGGAACAATGGTGAAATAAATGGGGTTTTTTTTTGGCAAACACCCTGATGGCTTTTTTATAAAGAATGTTTATAAAAAATGTTCTATGGGTTTTAGTGCAGTGGCGCCAGTATATGAGACAAATTCATGCAGTGGAGGTATGATTTGGCAACGTCAACTCAGATAAAGGGCCTGATTTGTTTAAAATTTTGCAGGTTGAATTTTATAGTGTTGGCCACTTTTTGATATGTTTTTCGGAGTCCAGTATGACTCCAAGGTACTTGAATTGGGACTCTTGTACTATATGTACTGTAAAATACAAAAAAAAAAAAGTGTTTCAAAAGTGATTTTCAGTCCAGATCTAAAAACTGTAGTTGTTGAAATCATCAGACAACTTGTGCAATTTGAGGCAGTATAAAACCTCTTGACCACCTCTCCCTTTCTTTTGTCTCTGCCATAATTTTGTGGAGTATTTCTTTAATTCTCCCCTTTCCTCTGATTTCAGGCTCTTCACTACATGCTGCTGGTGTCTGAAGTGGAGGAGACAGAGATATTCAAGATCTGCCTTGAATACTGGAACCACTTGGCCGCGGAGCTGTACAGAGAGAGCCCCTTCTCCACATCCAGCACCCCTCTGTTATCGGACGTCCCGCCGCGCAGGCACCTCTACCTGCCCGTCCTCTCTCAGGTGACACTTTCGACTGTTAAATTGGAACTCAAATGAACCTTGTATGATCATTGTGGACATTTAGTTTACGTTATTTATGCTGTGTGTCCTCAGGTGCGTTTGCTCATGGTGAGTCGAATGGCCAAACCTGAAGAGGTGCTGGTCGTGGAGAATGATCAGGGAGAAGTGGTTCGAGAGTTTATGAAGGACACAGACGCCATTAACCTCTACAAGAACATGAGAGAGACTCTGGGTAAGGGTTCAGGGCCCTGTCCTCTGAAGCTGGAAACAAGTGTTTGGGGTGTGGCTCAGATTGCTGTAATTGCCCGCATTATATTAAGATCAACTGATTAATAGGCTCTGATGAGTTGGCCTTGTGAAGTATATTATTTAATTTAACATTTAAATAATAGACTCCACACTTCTGTCTGGTGAGTCTTTACTTGGTGACTATGTTCTGTTTATTCAGTCTACAGTGGTGGTTGGTTTGCATGAGTTTATTGTAGTTTTGCGTTAGACTTCATGGTAACTCTCTCCGACCTGTCTGTCACTAGTTAACTGAAAGAGTCTGATAACTAGCTTCATGAAATGGGAGGGAGACCCAATGGGGCAGGACATGAATTAAATGTCACCCTGGCCACTGTGTGATTTGCATGTTATCCCCAATTCCACCAAGGCTATACCTCAAAATATAGGTTGACTGCCCCAGCACTTTGTAAGCTAGACATTACTTTTTCCACAAGACATTAACATACAAGCTGTTGTTTAGAATTGCACATATAGGAAAGAAATGCATAAACATAACTAATGTAAATTTGCTGTTAAATGCCAGTTGTTGGATAATCACAGTAGACAGTAATATTAGCAACAAAAAGACATTACAAATGAGGTTGCTTTGTGTTTCTGTCTGCAGTGTACCTGACTCACCTGGACTACGCCGACACTGAACGCATCATGACAGAGAAGCTGCACAACCAGGTGAACGGCACAGAGTGGTCCTGGAGGAACCTGAATATGCTCTGCTGGGCCATCGGCTCCATCAGTGGCGCCATGCACGAGGAGGACGAGAAGAGGTTCCTTGTCACCGTCATCAAGGTCAAACCACAAACTAAAAGTGTATTTATAAATGTGCATCTTGCAGTTTCATGGCTCACAATGTGGCCTCTGATAATGTTTTTAGGACTTGCTGGGTTTGTGTGAGCAGAAGAGAGGGAAAGACAACAAAGCCATTATTGCCTCCAACATCATGTACATTGTGGGACAGTATCCACGCTTCCTCAGAGCTCACTGGAAGTTCCTCAAAACTGTCGTCAACAAACTGTTCGAGTTCATGCACGGTGAGAAAAAACACATATTATATAAGTAGATTCATTAGGATCTGCTGAACTTGAGTAAATCTTGCTAGTGTTTTTCTAATTTAATTTTGTTCTGCCAATTTCTTGGGAAGATTGACAAGGCAAAGTGTAAATATGTGTCTTGTGTCACTATTTCTCAAATTGTGGTTCGAAGACCTCTGGTTGATATTTATTTTGAGGACTAAAATAAAAAAAAAAAAAAAGCCATTTCATCACAGTGCAATTGGAAACACTTGATTGTTTCAGTCATGTTTTTTTTTTCCAGTGAAACATTGACTAATATGTATGATTGGAAAAAAATTTGCAAAGCAGCTTTATTTGCCTATTTGCAGGACCAGAACAAGGGAGGTGTGGGCCCATGGGCTAAAACTATATTTGGGCCTCCTTAGCTAAGGTCTGGGGGCCCAATCACAGGACTTGTTTTAGATGAAATATGTCTATTATTTTTTATTTTGTGAACTGAAAATGAAATAAAGCTTTCTCTCAATGAATGAGCCTAAAGCAGAGCAAAACTAACACTGTACACTACATGTTTATCTGTTTTTTGCAGCTTATCATTTATAAATAAATAGAAAATACATTTATAGATCGAATATTATGAATATATATATATATATATATATATATATATATATATATATATATATATATATATATATATATATATATATATTCATAGCATTCATACAGGAAGAACTGAGGGGACGTAGGAGAGGTTTAATAACATTTTTCTTGAAAGAAATATTTGACAATTTTTTATTTTATTGACTGTTGCTAAATTTATTTTTTCGGAATTGCCTAAATAATTTAAGAGGAAGCTTTTACAGTAGTTTTAGATTTCAAAAAATGGAGACTATAAAACTAATATCCTTTGTTAATTAAAGCATAAAATCAACATTTTGGAAATGTAGATCTTGTTGTCCGGCAAGTAAAACATGTCTGCTCTTTGCCTGGTGGGCAAGTGCTTAAAAATGCCTGCACACTTAGTATATTGTATTTACTCCATTTTTTTCCTCCTTTGATCAAAATTGAACTGCATTTGTTCACTGTTGAATTTAATTAGTATTTGCTCAGCCTTTTGGAAATATAATTTGCCTAATTCTGCTCGCATACTTGTTAAGCCTTACCCTAATAAATGTTTCCTCAGAGACTCACGACGGCGTTCAGGACATGGCTTGTGACACCTTCATTAAAATCGCTCAGAAATGCAGACGGCACTTTGTTCAGGTTCAAGTTGGAGAAGTGATGCCTTTCATCGATGAGATCCTCAACAACATAAACACCATCATTTGTGACCTACAGCCTCAGCAGGTACAGGCCAGACTCAGTAAAATGTGGTGTTTTATTTTGAAATGAATTTACCTGATGTGATGAAATAGATACCTGATGTACAATGTACATGTGTGTTTTCTCAGGTTCACACATTTTATGAAGCGGTGGGCTACATGATTGGAGCTCAGACTGATCAGGCTGTTCAGGAGCTGCTTATAGAGAAGTACATGATGCTGCCGAACCAGGTCTGGGACAGCATCATCCAACAAGCCACAAAGGTGAGAACAACATACTAAATACTGGTATTAATACCAGTAATTAAAACATAACTTTTGTTTGGCTATTAGAGGATTTTTAGTAATCTAGTCCAATCCACTTTATAGCACATTTTACACAATATGTTTCCAAAGTGCTGGACAAACAATAAAACTATATAAGCAGTGAATAAATGGAGAAGCCACTGATAATGTGCCATTTACAATAAGAAATAAAGTGTTGCCGAGTTAAGTGTCAGAGGAGCACCCATAGATACTTGTTACATGCCGAAATATGACTGGAAATACTAAAAGCAAGAAACGACTGTATAAGTTATGACTTTCTTTTTTGCCTGAAGCTCTTTATGTAAATATGGTGTTTTCCTCTACAGAACGTGGACATCCTGAAGGACGCCGAGACTGTACGGCAGCTCGGCAGCATCCTGAAAACCAATGTCAGAGCTTGTAAAGCCGTGGGTCACCCCTTCGTCGCTCAGCTCGGACGCATTTACCTTGACATGCTCAATGTATACAAGTGTCTAAGCGAGAACATCTCCTCAGCCGTCAGCACCAACGGTCGGTGAACACAGTCTGCCATTACCCTGGGAAACTAATAGATAATGAAGATGGATGCTTTTAAATATCTTTTTATTTATTTTATTGTTGCAGGAGAAATGGTGACAAAGCAGCCTCTGATCAGAAGTATGAGGACTGTGAAGAAGGAAACTCTGAAGCTTATTTCAGGGTGGGTCACTCGCTCCAATGACCCACAGATGGTGAGGAACTTATCCCCATGACAAAAGTATATGTTTTTTAAAAAGTGTAGCCCCCTTCAAACCTGTGGTGTTTGTAGGTGGCAGAGAACTTCGTGCCTCCGCTGCTGGAGGCGGTTCTGATTGATTACCAGAGGAATGTCCCCGCAGCTCGAGAGCCCGAGGTCCTTAGCACGATCGCCACCATTGTCAACAAACTGGGTGTCCACATCACTCCAGAGATCCCCAAGATCTTCGACGCCGTGTTCGAGTGCACATTAAACATGATCAACAAGGTCAGAGCGCATTTATTAAACACTTGGCTACAGCTCTAATGTGAAATGTCTATTTTACTAATATTGTGTGTGTTTTCTCAGGACTTTGAGGAGTTTCCCGAGCACAGGACACATTTCTTTTACCTGTTGCTCTCTGCGACGGGGATGTGTTTTCCTGCATTTCTGTCGATTGCTCCGGCTCAGTTCAAACTCATCCTGGACTCCATCATCTGGGCTTTTAAACACACCATGAGGAATGTGGCTGACACAGGTCTGGGTCTACATCTTTACTCTTTTCTGTGAAATAGATTGAGATTTTTCTTCTAACACCAGTCTGCTTGTGTCCTGTCCAGGTCTCCAGATCCTCTACTCTCTGCTGCAGAACGTATCGGCTGAAGAAGCAGCTGCTCAGAGTTTCTATCAAACATATTTCTGTGACATTCTGCAGCACATTTTCTCTGTGGTCACTGACACGTCTCACACTGCAGGTAAAAAATAAAAGACATGGCATTGAGTGACTTGGTAACTAGTCTCGTTCGCTGTGGCTATATTTTGTTGAAGCTGCCTGTTTTAAGACAATTGATATCAAATATTTGATCGTTGCGACAGCGCCTGATTTAGTAGACAATTCAATTATGACACAATGTAAACACTAGCTGGCTCACACTATAAGTTTGTCCGGGTCCTGCCCAACTGACTGACAGACAGATTTAACCATTGACAGTGAGGTGTGTGTCACCTTCCAACCCTCCAAGTATCCTCTAATGTGTTTTCAATTTCGCATGTCTGCTTCTCTTCTCAGGTTTGACAATGCACGCCACCATCCTGGCCTACATGTTCAACCTGGTGGAGGAGGGTAAAGTCAGTGTGTCTCTGAGCGCCTCCAGTCCGGCCAATAACCAGGCTCATGTCCAGGAATACATCGCAAACCTGCTTAAGAACGCTTTCCCTCATTTACAGGAGTAAGTTCACCTTCAGCAGCCTCAGCTCTTTACCACAGGACTATGTTTAATTGTGTAAACTTTTTTCTTTTTTTTCTCGTCAGTGCACAGGTAAAGGTGTTTGTGACAGGTCTGTTCAGTCTGAACCAGGACATCCCAGCCTTTAAGGAGCATCTAAGAGACTTCCTTGTCCAGATCAAGGTGAGTGAAAGGTGTTTTAATCCTGATTTAGTCCTGGTTTGTTCTTAGGTTTACTCTTCTGTTCAGTTTAGGATTTGGTTTCTTTGTTTTGTTCTGGGTGATTCTTGATCTACTTTTTGTGCCAGATTTTGTCCAGGGGATTGTGCAACTTTTGTCCTCATTTAGTCTCAGTTACTTCTGATCTAGTATTAGATTTGTTCTAGTGGTCTTGATTTGGAGCTAGTCCTGCTTAAATTCTGGCTAGTTCTGCTTTGACCCTGAAGTGTAATCGAATAATTCATGCTTAGTCTTGATTTAGTCCTGTTTTTTGTCTCAAACAAATGTGGATTATACGGAGACCCTGAAGGGACATTATGGAGGAAAAATAAATGTTGTTGGGATAATAAATATGGGATGGGAGGAAAATATTTTTCAAATGTTTTGCGTTCTCTCACAAACATGTTTGCGTTCTCTCACAAACATGTTTGCGTTCCCTCACAAAGTTGCTGGGTTTTGGACCGGGGTAAAGTTAGAAGCAGATTGGCACATTCGAACTTCCGCGATCAATAGCTCAAAACCAAAAAGCTTTAAAAACATGAAAACAAGATTTTAGTCCTGCTATAAACTTCATTTAGTCTTTGTTTGGATCTGGTTTTATGTGGGTTTTAGTTTTAATTTATGCCTGGTTTAGTCACCATTTAGTCCTCATTTAGGTGTAGTCTTTGTTTTAGTTCTGTATTTAGTCTCGGTTTAGTCCTTGTTTGAGCCCCTTTTTTTTGTTTGTTTTGGTTTGTTTAAGTTTTTTTTCTTAGGTTTTAACTTGGTAGTGTGTAGCTCTGTTTTAGTCCTGGCTTTAGTCTTGATTTTTTATTCAGTTATTTCTTGTTTGGTTTAATCTTGGTTTAGTCTCAGTTTTTCTTTCGATTTAATCCTGTTTTTTTTTTTAACTAAACTGTTTAGTTTTAGTTTATTCCTGTTTCTCTTTCTAAAGCTCTTTTTTTTTCTCTCTCTAACAGGAGTTTGCGGGTGAGGACACCACAGACCTGTTCCTGGAGGAGCGAGAGGCTGCTTTACGTCAGGCTCAGGAGGAAAAACACAAACTGCAACTGTCCGTCCCGGGAATTTTAAACCCTCACGAGATCCCAGAGGAAATGTGCGACTAAAACCAACACTGACAAATGCTGACTTTAGGACCAACTCCAACAAAAACGAGACAAACAGTCAAGCTCGTAGTCCTAAAAAGAGAATAACGGTTGTACGTCGACCAAACGAGTGTGAATATGTAAATGAGAATAGCCCCTTTTACCCCTCAAACTATGGCGCCAAGTTTTTGTTTTTGATACAACATGCCTATTTTATACTACGATTTTTGCGTGTGTTTAATCATTTGTTTATTCTGTTGCCTGCATTAAATTGGTTGATGCTAGACTGGAACAAGTCAAGGGAAGCTCTTGGTTGCAATCAGTCAAAGTTATGCTACGCTTGATGTTTTAAATAGACTTTGGAGCTAAGCTGTGAATTTTGACGTGCTGTATTCTCTTTCACGCATTTTATTCCAGTACATATTAAATGTTAAAAGGCGTGATTAGTGTGTTAGCTTTGAGGCCTTTTAGTGTAATACAAATCAGTCCAAAGATTAGCGGAAATAAGCCCCCTTTTTTTTTTATCACTTTTTGTTGCAGGATGTTGTTATTCCTGTCTCTTTTTCCCTCAAGAGAAGGTAGTATAATAGGTATAATGAGTGACATCTACATTGTGCTGCATTAAAAATTGATTGTTTTTAAACACAAGGTTGACAGAGACTTGGTATTACTGAGATTTTCCCACCAATTTCACAGAACAATAAGCGTTAAATTTAACAGATTGCAGGGCTGTGTTTGGGTTGGAAAACACACAAGACACAAGTACAATGGAGTTTCAAAGTGAAACCACAGAACAGCAGCATGAAGCATCTGAAAAATTAACATGGCTCTGAAATCTGTGTATGCTTCATAAATATTCAGTACTCTTGTCAGTACTCATTATCAGACAGTACTCAATTGTAAGTCATATTTAGTCTAAAAAAACACCCTTTTAAAACAGTTTGTTGCAAATTACTGCAGAGCTTCCCTTTGACTGATTGGACCTAGCACCAACCTTGAACATTGAAGGTTTTCCTTTTTGCTCCTCCCCCCTTTTCCCCTCCCTTTATTTGTTAATATGTAATTTATAATAATGCACAGTTAGTCGGCAAGACGAATGTAAAGCTCGAAGGGTGAACGGGCGAGAACTTCTTACTTCTGTTGGGTTTGTCAGCGTGTATTTTTTTGTTTATTTTTCTCTGACTTTAAGGAAGCTTCGGTTTTGGATGGCTGCTGAAGGAGGATTATCCTGTTTGTAAAAGCTGTCTCTGAAAAATATAAAGATGGCTATTTTTACAAAAACAACATGACTCTGCGTCTTTTTGTTTAAGTAATTTGCTGGATTTAGTTCTGGGATTATTTGTGGGTTAGTCCTAGTCCTTGAGTCTTGGGTTTAGTCCTGGTTTAAATGTTTTTCAACTATTGTCTAATTCAGGACTAAACTCGGGACTGAATCCAAACTAAACAAATTGTAAATACAGAAAAAACAGGGCCTGAATGGGACTAAAGAAAATAATTGTTACAAATACTGAAAAAAGAACAAAATTAATGTAAATAATTGCAAATTATTAATTTGCAAGTTAATTCAATTAAAACATTGAGTGGCTGAATGTAAATGAGACACAAATAATTTTTAAATCTGTGAGGTTTAGGAACTTAAGAAATTGGTCCATGGTTCAGTTAGGTTTAGTCTAACTTTTAGTATTTGGGTAAGTTCTTTTTTTGTCTTTGGTCCTATTACAAAACCTCTAAATTGGAATAATTCACATGCTAGATACTTATAAAATGGTTACTTAAAATTTATATATTAAAGCAAGGAACTTTTGTTTATAATTAATGCATATTTGTCATAAAATTTGAACTAACAACAGATCTTGACTATTAACCATTGACTACTAACCTTTGACCATGGATGTATTATGAAAACAGCCTTTACTGTCAACGCTACTAACATAGTGGACATCTCGCGATGTTTCCGAAACAGTACGAAACGTTCAAGGAGAATTGCCGGAAAATGCCGAAGATTGCCGAACGCTCTCCACGCCGTGTGTTGGTCCCCCTCCCTCACTTTTCAACATGGCTGCTGTGTCTACTCTCTCAAGTCTCGCTCAGATTGGAGTCTGACTCGCTTTCTGCCTTTTAGTGCCTCTAAACTATAACTGTACATGATTGTGGATTGGATGCAAATACCGTTTCGGCGCCTTTGCTGTGTCCCCTGCTTACATTTAGTGGAATAACCTTCACCAATTCCAACCAATCACTCCCTCCAGCGGGCCTTTTACCCCAAAAACATCCAACTCAGCCATCAACAGTCTGCAGTGCAATGCTCTGAGTTGGTGCTCCAGGTTTTCCTCTCATGAACAATGTGTGAAAACTGCGCCGAGTTGGTGGAGGTTTTAAACGAGAGTAAGTAAACCTATTTCTATTTGTCCAACTGGCTGCTTCAATGTTAGCATCCTCAAGCTTCAGTTTAGCTCTGTGGCTATGCTAAATGTAAACTTTGTATGTTTTATTCCTTAGCAGGGCTTCCTGTGAAAGCCCCGGCGTTAGTTTTACTATTTGAACTATTACTGACAATAAATATTTTGTCTAAAATCGCGTCTTTTACTCATGAATGCCATTTTGAGTTTTGGGCCTGTCAAACACAACTCACACAAGCTAACTCCCAAAATCCACAAAAACCCTATTAAATCGCTTGCTTACGAATGTGACATTTATGCAGCTTGTAAAAATACTTGAATGCATCCAAACACTTTGCATTTTGGACGTTTTTGAAGAATCTTGATGGTGTTAAGCCGTTTGGAAATGAGCTAACTTGTGCTAGCCGACTTTGTTTGATGTGTTTGTCAGGTCAGTGTGTGCTAATGTCCACTCCGCTGCCACCTATTGTTTTGCAGATTCACTGTCAGAAATGGCCTGCTAACTCTTTAACTACACAAGATCAACTAAATCCACTGACAAGCTGTATTTAATTTAATGTAACCCTGTATTTTGGGTAGAGTTTAAATTGTCAATTTTAGCAAATTCGTCGCGAGTCAAAACTAGCTTAATTTTTTAACGGTTGAACTGAAGCGTAAGGTTTATATTTTAGTTCAAATGATTATGTTTGGAACTTTTGTTAAAGCAATTTCCGAACATTTCTATCATTTTACTGCATCAATTTAATCTGATTGTGCCATATATTTAACTGTTTAGTGAACAAGCACCATCAAATGTAAATAGAGCTTGTTGCTCGTAGAAGTTTAAAATCAACTAACCAAGTCCTGCTTTGCATCCAAGTAACTCATATATTATGTATTGTTGATTATTTAGTATTTTCGTTTTGGAGCTAATTTGAAGAATTGTTTTTGTAGGTATTGAAAGTTAAATGTCGTTGAGCTTCGCCTACAGACAGCACTGACATCCACTGTAGCTTTAACAAATGAGTTAGACTGCAACTGACGATTATATATCTAATCAGATAATGGTTTATTGTTTCCATTGTTTGATTTGGGTTAATTAACTTTTGATTGTGTTCTTAAATTATTTTCTTGAATCTTCATCCTAGTGGATCAGGAGAGTCAAAGCAGCTGCTTTTGGTAGATCCTCATGTTTGTGTTGTTTCTGTGAGAGATAATATAAAATTAATATGCATCATAGCTTTAATGAAATTTAATTGATTTAAAGCATTTTTGTCAAAATTTGATTTGAAAAAAGCAAAATCAAAGAGTTAATGTGAAAAAAGAAAGACTTCTCTTGCCACTGAATTAGTCATGGGGCAACAACTGGTTTCTATGGATGTTTTTAAGATGCCTTGATAATGGCAATATTGAAATACTGCTATCACTTCTTGTAATCTGTTTGTGCCGTTAAAGTTTGACAGAAGACTACATTTGAAACTTGTTCCTCTTTGATGTGTACAAATAAATAGACCAGTAACACCAGTGCAACTGAAAGTAAAGGTGCCTTAATGGACAGAATTGCACAATTGAGTCATTCTGTGTGAAATCAAGAAATTCCTCCCACATGACCATGTTGGATTTACTTCAAACTTGGTGAAATCAAAGTTTGTATCTCCAAGCCCCAACATCATCAGCACCATGATGTTGATGCCCATGATGTTGGAGCTTGGAGAATAATTACATAATTTTGTTCAAGGTACCAACTAAATTCTTTTGGACCCGTGCTCTTTCCATTGGTTTAATTGTTTTTTTTATGGAAGATGGTGTCAAACCTTGACAAAATGAATTTGGAAAAGAGGGTTGAAATAATCGTTTTCATGTTTACTTCCTAATAAATCAAAAATTGTTTTTTTCCCCTAAAGACCTAGTTGCTGGTGAAGTACTATCACATGAGTTTATGATATCACTGTTTGAAAAACCAGGGGGTTGTTTATTGTGAAGATTTTGTAGGTCAAAGTAGAAAATCCTTTTTACATGTATATTTTCAGAATAATGGCCTGCCAAAAACTGTACAACATAGGACCACACATCTTACAGGTTAGAGACTCACACAGAGTAGAGTAATGTCTGAAATTTTCAATCATCTGGCACAAGTAGTTCAAAAGTTATAGCTTGTGGAACTTAATAATTTTGCTGAAGGCCTCATAAACTAAAAAAGAAACCAACTCCAAATTTTGTATTTATGCTTTGTTAGTTTAATTTGACCAAGTTTGAAGTGAATCCAAGATGATAATGCGGGAAAATTTTCTAAAACCTGTTTATTTCACACGGAATTACCCAATTTGAATTTAAGATTGTAACAATCCAAACATTTTCCCATTCACCTGAAAATAAATTTGTAACCACAATATGAAACTGTCAAACCATAATATTTTACTAATAAGGTTTCCCTACCATCAGAATTTGTGCTGTTCCAGGCCTACTCTGAATATAGGCAGGAAATTATCCACAACTCTAGGGGATAATGAGGACTATAACATTTTAACTATTGAAGAATAACACTATATAAGTCTATGCATATTTTATATTGTTATTTTAAACATGTCAACATTTGCCAAAACAGACATGTGCATGAATTCAGCGTAATAATTTGACATGTTCTTCTCAATTTCCGTTACATATATTCCCCTTCCCAACCCCCATATGTCTCCATACAAATAAACAAACAAATTACTTTGTTGTGTGGGATTGTCCAGAAATGGATTCTACATTTTAAAGAAACAGTCCTGTCATTGTAGGAGTATACATGTCATAGATGTCATAGGGATTACTTAACATAAACTATTTGCATACTATGAGTTAGTTGATTTCCACTCTCTTATAATTATCTAGCATCCTTTAAGAAAAGCAAGCGCCACCATACTGTATTTTCATAGGACAATATATTTGTAGGGATTATTAATGTACAGAGATTTCATCACCAGCATACAGTATCATTGTCTGCTTGGAGTCCAGTACCCTGGATGTACCTTACAATTTCATGCTTAATTTTATAGTTAATAGCCAGGCCTTTCACAAAATTGTGTATATGTATGAATGGTTTGCTTATTAAATAGATAAATAAAACACAAACTGAGATTCTAAAATGAAGACTGGATATTAAGCGTTTTCAATATAGTATGTAAATGAATATGTAAGGTGTCGGTAAAGCCTGACAATGAACAGTGCCTGAATAGTGCATAAAATAACCTTGGGAGTTTTGCCTGAGTGACCTTGCCGCTGCTGACTTTGTCCACTCTTCTTAACAGTCAATGAGGGTGAAAATTCAGATCTGAACAGTTTTGAGAGGTTTTCCTCTGTTAAATGCCTTGATTAAAGCTGATTTTCAGTTGTTTTGTGTTTGGAGAAACCTGAACCCTTTTAACTCGGATGTAACCCGACACCTAAAGTTTAACTTCTTTGTGCTGAGTCTGTCACACACAGAGTTTTATGGTCCTTTGAGCAACCCTCTTAACGGCTGACCAATCTGTTGAGATATTACACGTAATTGTTGAAAATGTATTACATATTCGAGTGGCTTGGATCAGAATCGGAAAAGTTGGCGTTACTTCTTGCCTTCAAACTATCAAGGACAAATAAAGCATACGTCATGTTGTGATTCTATATGTAGCTAGTCCATTTTCCACTTAAGCTCCATTGACAAACATAATGACTATCTTTTTCTCATGCTTTTCCCTCTGACAGACATTCACACTGTGCCAAATTTAAAATAATTGTTCAATCAGAACTTTTACACCAGAGCCATTTAGTTTCTGTTACCCTTTTTCTCTATACAGCACTGTTTTTATCTTTTACTGTGGGGTAAGATTATCAAAGTACTTATTACATAAAAAAGAGTTGCTGGAATTTCACTAGTTTATTCTGATTGTTAATGATTCTGTTGGGATGTCTCTGCTACAGATACAGACATGTTTAAGATGATCCTTTATTGTCTTGTTCACAGATAAAAAGGACTTTGAATTTTCAATATATATATATTGCCTTTTCTCGTCAAGCTGTAGAAAACCCTCCCTGAGTCTGGACCTGGACTGTTTGGATTATACACCTGTTCCCTGGAATCTCTCAAACATTGATCATGCACTGGTCTTGGTCTTTCTTGACTTGGTCTCAGCCCCTGAAAGTCCTGATCTTCTCATTGTAAATGTAGTCTTCATTATGACTGTAATGTTTTGTTTTTTCTCTACTCAGTTTCGGATGCAGACAGCAGTGAAGGGGGCTTTCAGCTGAAGAAGGAGCATGCTCTGCGGGTTTTGGGCTACATCAGCTCCTGGACTCAGAGGTTAGTGCTTCGCTGAGAGAAAACACAATACAGAGACACTCATCTATATTCTTCACTGTGGTCAAAGGCTGAGGATTCTTGGTTAGAAAATCAGTGTTTAATAATAAGAAATAATTTTGATACAGCAGACTACTAAATTTTTTTTTTTTAATTATTTTTGTAAATTATTTTTAATATAAATAAAATTAATTTTATTTTTTTTTTAACTTTCTCTTTTCTTTTTTTTTTAAATAAAAATAATTTTTTATACTTTTTGTAGTTTGGAAATGGAGATGAATAAAATCATAGTGGAAAATATCTATACTGTAAGATATTTACATATAGCAACAGAATAAATAGATAATTAAATAATACAAAATAGTACAAGAGACTACTGTATAACTGTCAATAATGTATTTTCTAAAATATCAGTAAAATTGAGGAAACTGAACATTTGAAAAAAATGACAATGTTTAATAATCCTGATTTGATTGTTTATTTCTGTTTCCTTTAGACAATGTCTCTGTTGCTTCAAAGAGTACAAGCACCTTGAGGTGTTCAACCAGCTGGTGTACGCTCTCATAAACCTGGTAATCGCTCAGATCAGCAGCCTCCGAGACCGACTGTGCACTTTTCACGGGCTCCCGCACAAAGGGGCCCAGTCAGAATGGGGCCAGAGCGACGCTCTGTCCCTGCCCCGACCCTCTTCACCGGGAGAGGATGAGCCCGTCAACGTAGAGCGGGACTCGGCCGAAGAAGATGAGCCCAACACTGCCCAGGACAAGAGCCACGACCGGGGGCAGGAGCAGACAAGTGAGGGCCAGACGGAGGATCTCGGGGCCAGGGAGAGCAGTGTAAAGCCTGGGGGAGAGCCTGATGGAGCTGAAGAGGGAAACACACAAGATAATAACACGCAGGACCTATTCAGTTCATGGAGCACAGAGGAGAGAGAGAAACTGCTGCTGTGTGCCGCCAAGATATTTCAGATTCAGTTTCCACTTTACACGGCGTATAAACACAACACACACCCCACGATAGAGGTGAGGCCTGATCCAACTACTGCAGTGTAAACTGTAGAAGTGTGGGATATGACGATATTAAATTGCCTTTCTCTAACTCTGCTGTCATTATTGAAATAGACTTTTTGTTTTATTCTTTAGTAGTAAATTTCTGTTAAACCTATAAGTCACATACTCAGTGACATAAATTAATGTAATAATAAATGAATACAGGACTATGTTTGTCAGGGTTTCTTCAGTGTATATAAAACTATACAACTATATACTGGCTATTTTGTAAATCACTAAATAATATAAATTTTAAACATAAGAACTAGCTTTGAAAAATAAAGTGAATTTTTTACTGATCAAACACAGTGAGCCAGTGTTGAGTTGTTCTATGAAACAAATCCTATTCACCCTGACATAGTATCAAAATGAACCAAAACTGCACTGAAATGCTGAAACATTGAGCCAGGGATAGGACTCCATAACTAAATACCATTATGTTCTGTACTCATATTTCAACGAGTCTGACCTGGGCCCGAGTACAGTTGCCTGGATTTATGTTGTTGTAAAGCATTCATTAGTTTATTAGAAGCATAGTATTTATTACCGTGGAGTATTGGTTCCTCCCCAAGTTTAGAGTAACGACTCCCAGCTCTTGACTGCTGTTTATGTTTGTTTTGTTTGTCGGAACAGCCAACAGACTCCGAAAACTAGAGTTAAGCTTATATTTGGGACATGGTGCTCTGTCCTCATTAAATAAATTGTAAATTAAGCGGCCACTGTATAAATGCTGCACACACAATTGTCCTGTGCCTGGCCCAGTGTCTTCCAGTCGTGCCAAACCCAAGTAAAGTAAACTTTCCTATCCTATTAAAGTGTATATAAATGTGATACAGATCTGCTTTGGTGCAGTGTTTATTCCTTTCAAAAGAAGTTGTACATTTCTAAGCCACATGATTTTCTCCTCAGGACATCTCCGCTCATGAAAGCAACATCCTCGGCTCCTTCTGCGACATGAACGTAAGACTTCTACCACATCTTAGTGTTATTATCTGAGCTTTTATTTTCTGGGCATTGCTCCATGTGGTAGACTTCCATCCCAGCCTGTATCAGTCTTGTGAAAAACTTTCTATGATAATAAAATGAAGAAATGGCAATAATTCTAAACTGATCTTAACTTCAGACACTGATAAATGTTTGTGTTGTGGTTTCCAGGACGTGGAGGTGCCTCTTCACCTGCTGCGGTACGTCTGTTTGTTTTGTGGGAAACATGGCCTATCTCTGATGAAGGACTGTTTCGAGTACGGGACGCCCGAGTCGCTGCCATTCCCCATCGCTCACGCCTTTATCACCATCGTCTCCAACGTGAGTCAAACACAGTCTTTAAGGTTTAGCTGGTGTTTTATCATTCGGACTATTTATGGTAATGTGGATGGTTAGTGTATTGAATATCTGTTTAGAAAATTATTTGACCATTAAGAAGATGACATTTCGGGAATTTTAATACTTCTTGTGAACAACTGAATTCCTGCTTATCCGTCTGCCGTTTGGTAGAAGCAAACAGTCTTGTCTTTTTTAGGGAATAAATAAAATGTATATGAAGTGAAATTACAAAATGGAGAAGACTTGCCATTTAAATCATTAATAGTAAGAAAAAAAAAATTGAGCTGCTGCAGTTTCCTACCTTTTAGGAACTCACTCTTTCATGTTATGTCCTGTTTATTGCATTGTAGACAGAAAATGAGTTTATAATTCACAAGAGCCATATGGAAACAGCTGTTGCTAATAAATGAAACTGGTTGTTGGGCTGTTATTTCCATAATACAGTCTTCCCCTGTTAAATAGTTTCCTGTATAAAAGCATAATGTTGTAATCTCAACAGATATTCATTTAGCAAACATTTCAGCATTTGCTAAATTGTTTAAAATGATACCTTAATAGACAGACATGTTGAGCCCTTTCAGGGCTAATGACTGTTTTCTCTCACAGATCAGAATATGGTTGCACATTCCTGCCGTGATGCAGCACATCATACCCTTTCGCACCTACGTCATCAGGTGAGTTTACAATTAGAGCTTCCTAGTTAGTCTTTTCCTAGTTACAGTTATCAGTGTTAATCTGTCATTGTTGAGGTTAATTATTATTGATGGAATATTATGATTTAGACTTTCTGACAAGGTTTGCAAATCAAATGCATGAAGTCACGGACAATTATGAGCTATACCCTTCATTCTAACCTTCACACACGTGCTTTCCCATTTGGTCTGAACCAAATCAGTGTGAAAGCTTCACCTGAACTTGGTTTGGACCAAACAGCTGATCCCGGTTCAGGCCAAACTGAACCAAAAACTGTAATTTGAAACCAAAAGTTATGGAACCTAACCAATACTGTGTCAGTTCTTAGTGCAGATCTTGGAGCAGACTTTCAGATGTAAAAACACGTAAAAACACAAGGGCCAGATCTATTAAACCCAGGTTTGCAGTGCAGGAAAACTGTGGGCACAGGTGATATTGCAACTGGCTTCATTGCCTATGTATTTGTGTGAGTTTACATTTCACAGTGCAAAACTGGGGAGGAGAGCATTTAAATGACACAAGCAACAGGATTTACCAAAGTTTGTGTCCGGCTTCAGCCAGGTACTTCAAGTGTATCTTAAAAGTTCTTACCACAACAGTGCTGTCGCCTTACAGCAAGAAGGTGCAGAGTTTGACTTCCGGGCCTGGGCCTTTCTGTGTGGAGTTTGCTTGTTCACAGGGATTTTCCCCAGGAACTCCTCACCTACATTAAAACATGCTGGGCACCCCCTGTTAGCTGCCGACTATGAATTTACCCAGTGATAAGAAAGGTATCATTTAAAAATGATACCTTTTTAAATGCACTTTCTGTTGTGCACATGTTGTGCGTAAATATCCATGCTTCTGTATTAGGGATGTTGCACATGTGTCAATCACATTTTAGATTTTGTCACCTGCAGCCTCGCATTGGAAACCTATGTACATTGTGTTTTTTACTTGCTCAGTTTTTGCAGTTTGCAATGCATTACTTTTGAGTTTTCTGTTTTATTGCAAAGCAGAGGGACTATCCATCCTAAATTAAAGCTTGGGTAGGCAGTGGTGTTGTAGTCAAGACCACATTGATTGAGACAAAGTCATGTCCAAGACAGAGTTAGTCCAGTCTGAAAAATCAAAAAACACATTCACTTTAAAATCATTGAATTTGAGTTCTCAAAGGGTTAATCCCAGCCTTGTGTTACTGAGTCTGATTGGTCTGTGTCACATGACCGTCCTCACTGCTGCTGCTGCTGCTGCTGCTGCTGCTGCTGTAAAGGGTCGAGTGAGGAGACGGTATGACTGCTGCTGCTAGATCTGGAGCCATGGCAACTGTTTCTACGGAGACAGAGGCTCTACCTAGCAACCAGCTCAGCACATTGGTATTTAGAGCCAGGAGTGAGAAACAGAAGAAAACCAGCTGATAGATATGATGTAGAGAAGCAGATATGGGAGAATATAATGACATTAACTTACAGTTGTACTAATGTGCAAAGTGCATCTGAGATTTTGTTTGTTGAAGCATTTTGGCAATAGTTTTTACTGAAGTTAGAAGCGCAAGTTTAATCAATTAATTGACCACATGATTATTACCACTAGATTGTGGACCTCTATAAAGTGATTGTGGGTTGGATGGACAATTGGGTACAATAAAATTTGAGTTCTACAGCCCATTATCACAAAAAGGAGTTGCCTCTGTGATCTTTAGGGGCTGCACAAGACAGTACACCCTGTCTTTAGAGCCTCCATCTGGATCAAAGGAAAAAATCCCAGCCATGAGGAAAAAAAAGAAACCTCAGGGAGAACCACAGAAGGAGGATCCACTCTCCAGACAAACAAATGTGTCCATGACTGTTTAATATTAACTGAACAGTTTCATCCAACTGAGTGAGAAGAGCTTGGGTCCATTGTTTTATGAGGTCAGAGTCGACAGAAATCTCATTGGTTGCGCAAGTTACTTTTGTCAGAGTTATCACAGCTTTGCCAACTGTTGGTGAATGCACCACAGCTTCAGCTCTGAATGGACTCCCTCACTGACTGCACTGCTTTACTGTTTACTGTTCACTGCAACTGAAACAGCTGTAATCAACAACAGGCTGTGGGTAAAGAGAAGTCTCTTGAATCAAATAGCGGGAGAACGTGAGGTCCCTATTGACAAACTGTTTCATGTTTGTTTTCAGATATCTGTGTAAGCTGTCGGACCAGGAGCTGCGTCAGAGCGCGGCACGTAACATGGCTGACCTGATGTGGAGCACAGTGAAGGAGCCTCTGGACAGTGCCCTCTGCTTCGACAAAGAGAGTCTGGACCTGGCCTTTAAGTACTTCATGTCTCCGACTCTGACCATGAGGCTCGCTGGGCTCAGCCAAATCACTGTGAGTATAACACCAGACCTTTTTATCTCAGTAATGACTCATCAGATCGCTTGACTCTGATCTCTTTTCTCTTTTTTTTTCAGAACCAGCTTCACACTTTTAACGACGTCTGCAACAATGAGTCTCTGGTGTCGGACACAGAAACGTGAGTCAGGCCAGTTAATTGTTTTTGGAATGATTTCTAGCCTAATTTTTTCCTTTTAGTTTCCCGACTCAGTATTTGGAAACCACTCTTAAGTTAATAAATATATGTCACTAACTTTAATATGTTAAACGCCTCAATAGCTGCTGCAGTCCTGCCTCCAGGAGCTGGCTATTTTCCTCCGACACCAATGACTATACAGTGGTGAAAAAAATTTTGGGCACCCCATGCATTTGTAAGAAAAATGGCATTAAGAATCACTCTTAGGTCTTTAAGGACATTTTTTTGTCTATTCTTTGTTTAGAACTGACATATTGAAACTGTCAAGAATTTAGTTTTGTTAGTTTTTCTTGTAAACACTAAACAAAAAAATAATGATTTGTATATGTTTGTGTCTGTTTAATGCTGCCGTACCTTTTGAAACACGAAAAAGATTTTTCCCACAAATATTTCATGATAACATTTGAATTTTAAAGGTGCCCGAAAAATTTTTCTACCACTGTATGTTACTTACATCAGTAAATGCTTAATTTCTCATGTTTGGTTTATGCTTCTTTTTTCTCCAGGTCGATAGCAAAGGAGCTTGCTGATTGGCTGATTCATAACAATGTAGTGGAGCACATATTTGGACCAAATTTGCACATTGAAGTAAGACTTTTATAATAACAAACAACAGATAATACCATACTTCTTTAAATATTAATGAGAATTACTGAGATTCTATATGGTAGATTTTTCTTACTCTTACAGTTGTGCAATAATTGTGGGAATTGACCTCACAGTGTAATATAAAGCCAGTCTAAACATCCAAAGCTATTATTAGTTTTTTTATATGTAAACTTAACAATTGACCATAATTTAATCTGGACCCTGGACTTGTGATCCAATTTAAGGCGTGAAAGATCTGCTTACTGCTGTGGGGACAACACCTAATTTGTTCTGTCTGATCATGATTCTAACTTGAGTTACTCTGTTGATAATTTTTCATGTAACCTATCCACTTTCCAGATCATTAAACAGTGCCAAGTGATCCTGAACTTCTTGGCTGCAGAGGGACGACTCAGCACGCAGCATGTGGACTGTATCTGGGCAGCAGCACAGGTAACACCAGACTTTATTAAAGTTTTAGCATTTTTTTTTCCTCTGGGTGAAAACTGACTGCTGCTATACTCATACCATAGCTGCAGGAGTTCCCTACATTTTAGAGACTGAATATATAAACTTTACTCATTTGAAATGCAATATAAATAGTGAAGGCAACATTGTAGGCCCTTAAATGAATCAGACGCATGAGGCTATACATACAACCAGTCAGAAAAATGACATGGAATAAGGCCCGTCCCATTTTATCACAAGAACAAATTAAACATCAACAGACTGCAAAGTTTACCTCCACCTTTTAGTAACTGTCAATGGCTGTTGTTGTATTTTTGATTGTGCCTAAGTTAGTTTCTGACCTGATCTTGGGCATCACAACCATTTCACTCTTGTGTTGTCTTATTTGAACTTCAAATCCTCAAAAATCCTCAGTACGTGGTGAAGCTAATTGCACAGAGCAAGGAAGACGCAAGACTGGCCAGAACACAACACCTGACTATGTGCTTAAATAAAGTAAAGGAAAAATTTAGTAAATTGAAATTAACCTCTCTCCTCTGCCATATTTTTCAGCTGAAACACTGCAGCCGCTACATCCACGACCTTTTCCCATCACTCATTAAAAATCTGGACCCAGTGCCTCTTCGTCACGTCCTGAACCTGGTGTCAGGACTCCACCCCAGCGCTCACACCGAACAGGTACACGCTCAACATAAATCAGCAGACTGGTTTTAACCTTGAGTTGTAGTCTAACCCTTTATCTCTTGTCTTTTTCTCAGACATTGTACTTGGCCTCAATGCTGATCAAAGCTCTGTGGAACAATGCTTTGGCGGCTAAAGCCCAACTCTCCAAACAGAGCTCCTTTGCTTCGCTGCTCAATACAAACATCCCAATGGGCAACAAGAAAGGTCTGTGACTGACTATATTTTTGCTTTTTATCTACCCTTTAACATATAATAGGAAGCACAGAACTTGTGCAGAGCATTTGTTTGTTGTGTAGTTAAGTACAAAATTTTGTCTACTGCATTTTGTTCAGGTTCTCCTGCGGCAAGTCCGGACAGCAGCGATAACAGCGACACGCAGCACAGCGGAGGCTCGGACATCGAGATGGACGACCCAGTGATGAGTGGCACCAAACGCAGCCAACAGAGGCTCTCGGACACAGAGGTGAACATGACACACTCACAGTGACATCAGGAGAAAACAGCAGCTGTGTCTGATGATTAATAATGCATAAATATAGGGATTAGGGATTTTTAGATACATATTCAGATAAAGAGAAACTGTTGAGAGACAATGAAATATCCTGTTCATATCCAGCCAAACCAGTTAATTTCTGTTCGTACCCCTGTTCAAGTCCCAATCAAACCTGTTAAAATCCATCAAAATTCTGTTCAGATTTAACTAAAACATTTTCTGTCTATCTTTCTATCTATTTAAAACCTGATCAAGTCCAGCTAAGTATTATTGAAATGCCACTAACCCCTGTTGAAATCCAAATAACCTAAAGGAGTAAACCTCAGGAGTGTTCCATAAAACTCACTCAGAAAAGTATGGCTTACAGCCCAAATTCTAGCTTGCATTGGTGTAAACACAGGGGTTCGGGGCTAAAGCTGTGTGGGACAGCTATGCAAGTACTCTAAGCTCACATAGCTATCCCACTTAGACTCATTAAGTGGCGATTACAATGTGCGTCGAACGTTGATTCAGTTGAGCCTCAATGAAAAACTATGGCGAGGAAACGCCCACCAATATGTTGAAGTTCACTTAACGAACGTACTATGAGAACTGTGAATGAAACGCGTTTTATTAAAGTCACAAAGTGCTACAAGCTGCATTCAAGAATAACCCCATTAAGGCATAATTTAATACTCTAATGATAACTTGGTTTAAAGTCCTGAAAAGTGAGTTTGTCTTATAATTTAATATCTCCAGAAAAAATAACACAGTATAAAAAAATAAATGTTCCTTAAACATGTCAAATTTATCCCATAATTTTTAAATTGAATAAATATTTACTTTATGGTTTTAGTGGTCAGTAAAGTTAATTAATGTGATAAAATATTTGAGAGACAGACAGTGCTTTTCCACTTCATTTGTAATAAAAGTGTCTGATTCACCAAATATTTGGGCTAAGCCTGACCTTTAGCGTGTTCCGGGCCAGTCTAAGCCGCCTGCATACGTTTCCAAAGTGACTGAGCATGACTCATGTCAATAACCAGAAGTTTGGTGGTTCGATTCCCGCTCCCTCCTGTTCATACTGTCGTTGTGTCCTTGGGCAAGACACTTCACCCACCTTGCCTCTACTGGTGTATGAATGTGTGTGATTGTAGAGGTGAGTTTGGTGATGGTTGGTGGTGGTTCACACCCCAGGTGTGAATGTGTGTGAATGTTTGTGAATGTGTGTGAATGGGGTGAATGGGGTGAATGGAAGCATGATGTAAAGCGCTTTGGGTGCCTGAGAAGGGCATGAAATGCATGCCATTTACCATTTACCATCTAAAACCTTTTCAAGTCTAACTAAAACCTTTTCATACTAATTTAGAACCTGTTTGTATCCAATAACATATTGAAATCCCGCTAATTATTTAAAACCTTAAGTGTGAGTAAAACCTGTTCAACTCTGTGTCAAGACCTGTTCAAGTCTATCAAAAACCACTTACTTCACTCAAATATATCACTTACTTTTCCGTCAATGAATTACTTACAATTTACATTACTTACATTATTAACAAATAGGAACTTTCACTTTAAGTTAAGCTTCTTTTCTGAACATTATTTCCCATGATGTCTCAGGAGTCAATGCAGGGCAGCTCAGACGAGACAGCGAACAGTGTGGAGGAGGGCAGCAGCAGCGGCCGCAGTGAGGCATCCAGTAATGAGGCAGCGTCCAGCAGAGCCAGTCAATCAGCAGGCAGCCCTGGCAGCGAGCTCCAGTCTGACGACATGGCTGACAGTGAAGCACTAAAGGAGGAAGAAGAGGACGAAGAGGAGGAGGAAGACGACGAGGATGATGAAGAGGAAGTGAACCGAAACTCTGCCGAAACACAAAAAGAACAGACGAGAGAACAGACAGAGTCAAGGAAAAGAAAAGCTGGGGAAGCTCTGGGAAAAGGAGGACCTTGTGGAACCGGGGGCGTGGCCAAAACCAAGCCCCTCCCATTTAACGCAGAGACCTCAGCCGTTATGGTCACAGCGTCTCTGGAGGGAAGGATGAGAATATTAGAGCCATGTCCCGCCTCGACATCAGGCCGACCAGAGGGGGCAGAGGCTCAGCAGACCGCGCCTGAACTTGGCCCCTCGCAGCTGGGGCAGGGGCCGCAGGAGCCCCCCTGTTTAGCAAGACCTGGGGACTTCCTGGGAGACGCCATGAGCAGCGAGATTTTCAACTGTAGACGGTTTATCGGACCACAGCATCACCACCATCACCACCACGAAGGGTAAATTATAAACCACATGTAAAGAGCAGTGACACAAATCAGAGCACAGACACTGAAATGCCTTTTTAATATAACTAATTTAAAGAAAAGCCCTAACCAACCTGCCTTTTGTTAATAGTATTAATAAATTACACCAGGGCTCTTTGAAATTAGGAGGATCAGGCAGTTACTGAGTTAACGTCAATGTTAACCCTGGGCTAGTTCAGTTTATCTTGAGGTAGATCTCTAAGGAAACCCACGCTGAACGACTAAACTGCTCCAGAACAGGTGAAGATCCAGATTTAAGATAGATACAGAGCCTTGTGACCAATCAGGGACGAGAAATAAGCAGATGTGCTATGGCAAGAGGGGGTTTCTCTGCACAAACACAGTCCAGACCAGTGTCGTTCAGTGCAGACGGTACCAAAACCACTGATAATACGCTCTACGACAATAGTGTTTTGCCCTGAATTGTGAAAAATTGAACGAAAGCTATATGACATTTTTCACAATAAAAAAAAAGATGTTAATGATTTAAACATTGTCTTCATTGTTGATTATTCACCTCTTTCTTCCTTTTTTCTTGAACTGCAGTGCGATGGTGGAGGACATGCTGAGCGCAGACGACGTGAGCTGCAGCAGTTCTCAGGTCAGCGCCAAATCGGAGAAGAACATGGCTGACTTCGACGGAGAGGAGTCTGGCTGTGAAGAGGAGCTGGTTCAGATTAATTCTCATGCCGAACTGAGCTCTCACCTGCAGCAGCACCTGCCCAATCTGGCCTCAATCTACCACGAGCATCTGGTGCAAGGTGAGGCTCCCACAGCTCCGTTCAAGTCCAAATAAAACCTCTTCAAAGCATACTAGAACCTCTTTAAGTCTAATTAAAATCTGTTCAGTTCCAAATAAAAACCTGTTCCTGGTTAAATCTAAATAAAATCAGTTTAAATCAAAGTATAACCTGTTCAAATCCAATTGAAACCTGAAATGTCCAACTTAACCCTGTTCAGGTACAAAATAAAACTGGATGAAGTCCATCTAAAACCTATTCAAATTCATGAAAACCTTCTACAGGCCCCAACAGGCTCCAGTAGTAGAGGGGGGAGAGGGGAGTCAAGATGGCTGCCTTTTGTTTTGAAACACAATCAGCATTTGTGAGCAAATAAAAATATATATAATTTGCATTTCAAAAATGTGTATTACTATGAACAAATATGTATTAATATGATCTTAAGACCTTAACATCTGCAGTAGAAAGGCAGACCTGTGGCTGCTGCACTGAACTTAACCATGTTTGGTTTTTTTCTTAGGTCCAGCTGTTCATAAACACCAATACTCGAGCCACGCAGTGACTGACATTAACCTGGATAATGTATGTAAAAAGGGCAACACTCTGCTGTGGGACCTAGTGCAGGACGAGGACGCGGTACAGTTTCCCTACTATTGTCTAAATAAAGCTCAGTTTGAATTTTACTAGAAACAACTACTAAACTTGAGTAAAAAAAGTTGATTCCCTAGCTTGTCTTATAGTTGTAGCTATCTCAAAAGTTCTGTTTGTGTATTTCCTGTTTGTGCAGATCCATTTGTCTGAAGGCCTCATTAACGAAGCGGAGAAGCTGCTGTGTTCACTGGTTTGCTGGTTCACCGACCGACAGATACGAATGAGATTCATCGAGGGCTGTCTCGATAATCTGGCTCACCACCGGTAAGAACATCTCACATCGACATTAAACGACATTTGCTTAAGTTACATTTCAGGAAGTAAGGGAAAGCCATCTACTGTAGAAGAAAGACAGTAAGTCAGTAGTCAGTAAATAAGTCAGTATATATATGTAATTTGATAGGCCTGGCCGGTCTTAAGAGTTTACGCAGGACACCATGTTATTTCTATATAACATCACTTCAGCTGGACTGTAACACCAAGTGACTATATTCGCCAATTAAATAGTTATGATGCCACATTTGAAGTCAAACTGTCCTTGATGTGTTCTCCTATGACCTTCCCTATGACCTGTTCTTATACAAGGGCAGTAAAAAAAACCCTGAACTTGGAGCCTGTAAGTACTTTGAAACGGTACAATGCTAAAATCAATTCTATATTTCAGATAAAATTGGTCTTTTTGTACCAGTTACAAATCTAGATTCTGCATTTTGGACTAATTGTAATTTACCAAGGAGAGTGTGTGGTAAAGAGAAGCTGATGATAAATGTGTATGTATTGTTTCCAGGTTTTTACAAGATAGACTTGCAAAAGTTTCAAAGATCTGTTTTTTCCCCCAAAAAAACCCACTTATCCACTAATATAATCCAGTGTTTGTAAGAAGAGTGACAGAGATGAATTTATTGATTCTAAAACAATCAATGAATAAATCTATGAGAGAACAAACAATTGCTATAGTATGTCTGTGTTATTCTGTATACAGATCCTAAAACCCAAAATGTTAATGACAGTGTTTAACAATGTCTTTAAAAGAGTCAATATGTGAAATAACATGTGTTCCATCTTCCTCCAGGTCTGTTGTGGTTTCACTGCGTTTGCTTCCAAAGCTTTTTGGCACTTTTCAACAGTTTGGCTCCAGCTACGACACTCACTGGATCACTATGTGAGAGTCTCACTTATAATAAGGTTAATGTTGATTACCTAATATGTTGTGCACTATTTTCTGAAACTGCGTTGTTGTTGTTCAGGTGGGCAGAGAAGGAGCTGCACATGATGAAGCTGTTCTTCGACGACCTGCAGCACTACATCCAGGAAGTCCGAGAGCAGCAGCACAAGTTTGCACTGTGAGTCTAATTTATTCATTATCGTGTAAGTTTTTTCCCCTTCCTCGTTGTCCTAAAGCTTTGTGTTGTGTTCAGGTACAGTCACAGCGCTGAGGTCCAGGTACGGCTGCAGTTTCTCACCTGTGTCTTCTCCACTCTGGGCTCCCCGGACCACTTCAGTAAGAGACAGCTTGTTTATAGAAGTTCATTACCAATTTCTCAACAGAATTTTGGGTTTGTGTTTAAAGCGACATATTTAACATCTTTACGTAAAGTCTGTAAATTATTCAAATTATGAAACAGGGAAAGTATGAAACTCTGAGAAACAGGTCACACTGCCATTTAGTAAAAGCATATGTTGCCTTAACTCATCTCAACAACACAAATTTACATAACTAAAATACAAGATATTTAGGAAGAGGTAACAGCCCAATATGATTTTTTTTGTTTCCTTTAGTTCATTAGTGTTACATTGTGCTGCTTTATTTTCTGAGCTTTGAAACTTATATACCAACCTATTTCTTATTTTAAAGCTAAAAATGTAACAGTAAATGCTGTTAAATAGACATACACCCAATCAGGTGAATGAAGGATCACATAAAGTCTGTGCCATTTAATAGAAAACATCTGTGGATAAAGGGATTTTACCATATGTTGGTTCTATTTTTCAATGTTACAATCACAAAATGAACATGGAAGTTATTGGTCTAGGAGCTGTGTCTTGACCTGCTTTGACTTTCTTTCTTCATAGAGCTGTTTCTGTTTCTGTAACGTGGTTTACAGTGTACAAAATGCAAAATAAAACCCATTTCTGTGACATTTAAGGTGGTCTTCGAATGTCAAAGAGTCATGTTGTTCATAAGTAATTGTTACAGTTTTTACCTTTTGTTTGTAAAGTATTCATAAGTGACATAGTGATAATTAATTTGCACTAATAATTAAATTAAAAAACAGTGCTAGTCAGAGAGGGCTTAAATATTTATGCTTGTTTGTATCAGGGCTGAGTCTGGAGCAGGTGGACATACTGTGGCACTGTTTGGTGGAAGATGCTGAATGTTACGATGATGCCCTGCACTGGTTTTTGAACCAGGTTCGAAGCAAAGACCAGCATGCAATGGGAATGGAGACGTACAAGCACCTGTTCCTCGAGAAGGTGGGGTTGGATTTATCTTAATGAATCTCTAGAGTCTATTTTTCCGAGAGATGTTTGGTTTTTCTTTATCTGTTGTTTTGTATTTCGTTTAGATGCCTCAGCTGAAGCCGGAGACCATCAGTATGACTGGACTCAACCTCTTTCAACATCTCTGTAATCTGGCTCGACTCGCCACCAGCGCTTTGGACAACGCCTCCAGCTGCGAGGTGCAGTATCATGTCCTAGTGTTAAAACTTTGTCCTTGCAACAAAAACATGGTTTAAACCCAACTCTCAGTCCTCATTTGTTTTCAATGCAAAGGCAACATTTGTCTTTAAAGAGGCACATGGACATTTGTGGTGTATTACACTGAAAGTCGAATTACATACTGTGTTTGCAGCTGTGTGGGATGGACCAGCTTTGGGGAATTGCTCTGAGAGCTCAGTCCGCAGACATCAGCCGTGCAGCCATTCAGTACATCAACTCCTACTACATAAATGGTCAGTCCACTGCTTTTTACTCTCAATTTTGAGTCTTTGTATAGTGTTAAAATCTACCGATCACTGTCATCAGCTAACTGTGGGAAACTGGGTATGTTTTTTGGTTTTCAGCTGGTAAAACAGGTTTGGAAAAGGAGCAGGAGTTTATCAGGAAGTGCATGGAAAGTTTACTCATGGCTTCAGCGAATCTGGAGAAGGATGCTCACTCGAGTTTAACAAGTATCGAGAGAGGCCTGCTGATGCTCAAAACTCACTTGGAGGCCTTCAGACGCAGGTACAAACAACACAAATGTATTTAAAGCAGAAATCACCTCTGCTTTCAGTAGAAAAACTGTGTAAGCCCGTGATTTTTCTTTTGGCAGGTTTGCGTACCATCTGCGTCAGTGGCAGATCGAAGGCACAGGGATCAGCAGTCACCTCAAGGCTCTGAGCGACAAACAGTCTCTGCCGCTGAGGATCGTTTGTCAACCGGCGGGGCTGCCAGACAAGGTACAACAATAAGAAACTGAATGAGGGATCAATCATAAAAGTGTCACGATTCTCCAAACACAAATCTAGGCTCGATATTAGCATTTTTAGCTTCGCCACAAATTTATAAATATGCTCCACCAAGAAAGAAAGTTTAGAGACAGTGGTTCATTCCTTTTTTATGTCTGTGTCTTTCTGTCTCTGTGTTGGCTCTGTTTTGTCACAATGCCAAAACATAATGGTGTGCTTATTACATATTCACAATGATTTGTAATCATATTGATACTGATGAAAACACTATGAACCATTCCCGCTAAGAACACAATAGAGAACTTTTTAAACTTTTCTGGAGCAGTGCTGATAAATAAGAAACTTCAGTATCAATATATACATCATATACTAACAATATATTATCACATGAGATTTTGAAGCATTAAAACAATCAATTGTTCTACTCTAGTGTGTGTCTTCAGCAGCCTGTATCTGTCTGTGACTGAATGGACGGCATCTCACTGTGTTTAGTTTACAGACTTCATATCAAGTGATGTTCTCAATTGTCCTCCTCGGCCATATTCACAAGTTTTGAGTTTTATGGAGGGAAACAGTGTCCTTGTGTAAACAAACAATTATTTTCAGTTGAAAAGCAGTGTTGTATAAAATGGTTTCTATATTTTATATGTAAAGTTAGTGACACATGTTGTTTAGGTATCTAACTTATGTAACAAAATATGAAGCCTTAACATCTTTGCAATAGTATTAATTTTGACAGTTCTTTAACACCGAAACAAAACATTAATTCATAGACAAAATGTGTCTGCTCTGGTCAACACAAATTTACATTACAACCACGATATTTAGAGAACATTTATGGAAAAATGAGCTTCAGCATTTCTCTTTTTATTCCCTTTTGTCCTCAAAGTTTGAATGGTAGGTTATTACTATAGTTTTTGTCAAAGTCCCCAATATATCTGATACATTTATACCTGGTTTATTATTTAACATGATGCAAAATATTTTTTTTTAATTATTTTTAGCATTTATCTAAAATGCTTAAGATCTATTGCTATAAAACCGTTTTGCCAGCGTGCTGCCAATTTTGCTGCCTCTCTCTATCTCAGATGACCATAGAGATGTATCCCAGTGACCAGGTGGCTGACCTTCGCGCTGAAGTCACACACTGGTATGAAAACCTTCAGAAGGAGCAGATGAACCAACAGCCGCAGCTTCAGGAGTTTGGACAGAGCGGACGCCAGGCTGGAGACTTCCCAGGTCTGACCGAGTTCTCTGTCCTCATTTAACTCCCCTTTCACTCTTGTCTGTAGAGCTCTGGTTTGAGTCTGTTCTGTTTTTGCAGGAGGCCTGATGGGGCCGGTTAGAATGATCTCCTCAGGACATGAACTCACTACTGACTACGATGAGAAAACACTGCATGAGCTTGGCTTCAAAGACATGCAGGTGAGTGATTGGTCTGAGTGATTAGCGCTGAGCAGAACATTAGATCCGTTCTGTCTAAGTATTTCCAGAGAAGAAATCATCTGCTGGAGTCAGTTTTAAAGCATCTGTTAAAGCTGAAGCTGTTGAATTCATTTTTGTACCATAGAAATGGACTTCCTCTTTGAACTTTTTAGTTTGAAAACAGTTTGGCAAAAGAAAATACTACATACAATCAAATGACCACTCTTTGTGACCTCTTCTTACTGTCAAGATCTTTTGAAGATGGGTGGGGTGATAAATTAAATTTGATTAATTAGAGTTTTTAATTTTGGACAATGTGAAGACAATGTGAGACAGAGAGGGCTAAGACTAAACAGTATCCAATCTAATCTGCTTTGTTGTCACTGAAGGTAATGCACACTGCTGCTGCTTTGCTATTGTTTTGTGTTGGCATTGAGCAGAAAAAGAAATTAAATATTTTAATGATAGAAGAATCCAAATTAACTTTTAAGGTCAGTAGCAGGACTAAAAATTGGGTTAAAATCTACAAACAGTAGTAGAGGATACATTTTTTTCTAACTGTATTGATCCACAACCTCTACAATGTGCTTTGCTAATGCTACCGACTAAGATCCTCTTCAGACCTGGCTAATGTTACCAGCCTTAATCCAAGGTGTGAATATGTCCTCCACAATTATAGTTTGATGTTAATAGCTTTGTGTTTTTGAATGAGAGTCAGTAGAGCCAACCTTCACTCATTCCTTATCTGTGTCTTAGTGTTTCATTGAGTAATAGTCTATTTTACTGAGTTATCTTCCCTGTTGTGTTGTGTACCAGATGGTGTTTGTGTCCTTGGGTGCTCCTCGACGGGAGAGAAAAGGTGAAGGTGTCCAGCTGCCTGCGTCCTGTTTGCCTCCTCCTCAGAAAGAGCACATCCCGATGCTGCTGCTGCTCCAGGAGCCTCACCTCACAACACTGTTTGAGCTGCTGGAGATGCTCGCCTGCTTCAAACCCCCCAGTCCCAACGCAGACAAGAGCCAGGACAGCGCAGAGGTGGGATTAAATTATATTTTATAATAGACTTTTGCATACTGCTGGTGACATTCTCTCAATCTTATATTAAAGCTAGTTCCAAAAAAAAGGGATGTTTTTTTTTTTGCAAAGGGAAAGAAGGATAAGGGACATGATGAAATTTGATAAGTCAGTGTTTGTTGTTTTATTAAACTGCTCTTGTTTTTTGTCGGTGTAGAGCGCTCGCTGTGAGGAGCTCCATCTTCATGCTGAAAACCTGTCTCGTCGAGTCTGGGAGCTGCTCATGTTGCTTCCTACTTGTCCTAAGATGCTCCAGGCTTTTCAGAACATCTCGGATGAAACGGTGAGACACATTTATCTCGTGTCACTGCAGCCTCTATAATGATAAACATGGCACAGATTGTTGTATGTTTTTGTATAACCTGTGTTTTTGTCTGTGTAGAATGAGGAGGGTCTTTGCTGGAAAGAGCTGCTAAGAATTAAAAGTCCCCACAAACTACTGTACGCTTTGGAGATCATCGAAGCTTTAGGGAAACCCAACAGACGCATCCACAGGGAGTCCACTGTAAGACATTTAACAATATAATACAATACAATTAATGGATCAAAAGGCATTTGACAAGACACTGATAGTAGGTCTGTCAATAAAGTCTTTGAACATCTACTCTTTTGGCTAAATTGACATTACTTTTGTGCTTCTAACTCAGTGTTTTTACTGTTTTCAGGGCAGCTACAGCGACCTTTATCCTGATTCAGACGACTCCAGTGAAGATCAGATTGAAAACAGCAAGAACTCCTGGAGCTGCAAGGTGCAATATTTAATATAAAATTTAAAAACATTAATCCATCTTATCTTTGTCCTGTCAAACATAATTATTGTGGCAAAATATGTGTAACTGACAGAGGTTTTTTACTCTTTCTTAGTTTGTTTCATCTGGAGGCCTTCAGCTGCTTTTGGAAATCTTTAACTCTGGGATTTTGGAGCCCAAAGACCAGGAATCATGGACTGTGGTGAGACATACTGCACCAGGAAACACATAGGAATAAATTGGAGTTATTAGAAAAGGGGGCCTCTGAAAGTGATTGGTAAATATTATTATTCCCTACAGTAGGTAATTATCAGCTCAACACCAGTTTGAAGAAGCAAACAAGAGCACCGACTTTGTGTTCTATCGCTAGTAGAGTGAAAACACTAATAGGACGTCTGCAGCTTCAAAAAACAAACCAAAAAAAAAACCAATCAGTGACAGTGTGTGTTACATAGAATGGATTTACTTGACTTTATTTTGACATCCTTATTCTGTTCCTCACAGGGCCATATATAGGATTTTTTGAAATACTGAGGTCCCCAAAATGTTTGCTTGGATATAGTATATAACTAAAACATGTTCAATCTTTGTGTGAAAAAAGCAGATAATGTTAACAAAAACAAAGGAGAGGACATTTGTCTGCCATAAAAAAGAAAAGACCCCTAAATCCTAGTAAAAAAAGACAAAATCATAAATATATTAAGTCTTATTCCTATTATGAGCTCATCCAGACTCAGCTAAAATAAAAAATATTCGTTACCTCATTCTGTTCATTTTTTTGTCCATTTGTAGTGGTAAAGGAGGATTTGAAATGTAAGGAAAGAGACAAAACACTGTCATGAATTTTCTTGTGTTTGTGTGTAGTGGCTACTGGACTGCCTGGCTTGTCTGCTGAAGCTCATCTGTCAGTTTGCGGTGGACCCTGCGGACCTGGACTTGGCTTATCACGACGTCTTCTCCTGGTCCGGACTCGCCGAGAGCCAACGCAAACGAGCCTGGCCTGGAAAGTCTCGCAAATCCACAGTGGAGCACGGGAAGGGCCTGCACATCCCACGACTTACAGAGGTAAGAAGAAACAAAGAAAAGTCAGTTTTATACCGGAAAAAGTGAGAGTAACGGACCAACTCTTATTGAAACAGGTGATATGTTATTTATACACTCATTACATGCTACTAAATGAAACATAAATATGCAAAGCAAGCTGTGAAGGGCTTTTTGCATCAATTGACAAGACTTTGGCATGTTTACAGTACATTAGAACTGTGCTGTCCAGTAAGAGGAGGCACATTGATGTCAAATTAAATAATTAAATATGCAACAAAGGGTTCTCAAGAGTGCTCTGCAAGTATTACATCCAGATCTAGCTCTTAAACACATGCTGCTGCTTTGTTTTTTTTCATTTACAAAGAAAATATTTTGGTAACAGTTGAGCAATAATAATTAATGTATTAATGAATAAACAAATGATAGAGTCTGATCCGTCATTTATATGTATAATTATAGATGGGCTTATGTTAAACAATGTTTACAAATGTAGGAATAACGCTCTGTAAATGATTAATCAGACCTTTACAACTACTCGACTAATGCCAAATATGTATAGATATAAAGTGCTGCTAATATCATGAATTAAGCTGCATTGGAGTTGCCTTTTTTAAGATTATATAGCAAAGATTCAATTACAATTGCAACTCAGTCATCTGCTAAAATGGAAGGTGATGTTCATGGTTCGTTATAGGTTCACTGTTCTTAGTTAGAATTGGTCCAACTTTAGCTAAAGCAAGTTTAACTAATTATAAACAAACTTTACAACGAGCACAAGGTTTATTTGGGCAAAAATGCTGGTTTGGGAGAGTAATTTAAGTGAGTTAAGAGTGTTTGTTCTGTTTATTCCCAGGTTTTTCTGAGCCTCGTCCAAGGAACCTCTCTAATCCAGCGCTTGATCAACGTGGCCTACACCTATGACAACCTCGCTCACAGGTCTCAGAAACAAACTCATCCTGCTCAGAAGTGACCTTTACATTACACTTTTCACTTATCTGTTCTTTTGTTTGTTCACAGAGTTCTCAAGGCTCAGTCTGACCATCGATCTCGACATGAACGTAATGGAAATCATACTGTTTCTTAGTCAGAAAGTAGCTTTGTGTAATTCAGAGTAGTTATCACTGAGATTATCTCAGTTTTATTTATCTAAAGGAATAAGCTACTCCCTTAATCACATCAACTGTCCTTAAGCTGTTATTAATTCTTCATTGTGGTAATTAATCACTGCTTTTATGTTTCCCTTCTCAGTGACGCACTATTCCATGTGGCTCTTGGTGAGTTGGGCTCACTGCTCGTCTACCGTTAAGTCCAGTTTGGCCGACAGTGAACATCTCCACGACTGGCTCAAGAAACTCACTCTGCTCATCCCAGAGGTAACATAAAACAATTCCCTTATTCTCCAACAAATACCTGACAGTGCTTTACTTAATTCTACCTATTTATCTTTGTGTATTTCTGTTTTTATTTCAGCCGGCTGTAAGGCACGAGGCCTGTAACGGTCTGTATAAGCTGTCTCTGTCGGGTTTAGAAGGAGGAGAATCCATTAACAGGTCCTTTCTGCTGCTCGCTGCTTCCACGCTGCTCAAGTTCCTGTCGGACGCTCAGGCCTTAAAACCTCTCAGAGTGAGTCTAAACACACTTTTACACAGTGATCCTGGCTTATAGATGATAAATTGTGATAGCACTGGTGTTTGGCAATTTTGATGCCATAACTTCATTGCCTGCCACAGTGCTTTTAATCTGTAAGGCCCAGTGTAAGTATTATATTCAAAGTTCACTGCATAAACTTTACATGCCGCTGTGGCATAATTTTTTTAATAACATAAGATTTAGATTGAGATCATGGTACTGGTTGTTGGCAATGTTGTATCTAAGAGTGAGAGTATTTCTCAGGCGGAAGATTATGAAGAGGAGCCTCTGCTGCGGACCGGCTGTAAGGAGTACTTCTGGCTGCTGTGTAAACTCATTGATAACATCCATGTTAAAGACGCCAGCCAGGTAGGAACATGCTCAGATTTGTTTTTAATGTATTTACACTGCACTGCACTTCCACTCAGGCAACAAATTCAGTTGTAATTGCACTATACTAAAGCTTTCTTTTTTTATATTTTTTTAAGTCTCTAAATAATTTGATTACTTTGAATTATTCTCTGTTGACAAAGGCCTTAATAAGAAACTCGTGTACTTGAATTATTGAAAATCTACCCAAATTCAGACTGTATATGTACAAGTGCCTCCTGTAGCTTCATTGTTATCTTTTGCCTGCTGCTAGTGTCATGTGTTTGACTCACAGAAGGTCTCTCCCACTCTGTCGCTGGCCGCTCCGCTGCAGACCACTCTCTTGGACCTGGACGCTCTCGCTAGACACCTGGCCGACTGCATCCGGAGGTTAGTCACAAATACAGAAGCATTTTACAGCAGCTCATCATCAAAGTCCTGCTCTGCTCACACTTGTTGTCAGTTCATTTTTTTTAACTATTTCCCAATTTCAGGATTTTTTAAGACAATAAATCTCATCAGCGCACCATTAATACTTTTTAATACACACTATGAAGCCTCTTTCTTGTGTAAAGTTGTCCACTTTTGGAACTGAGCAGGTTTAAATTGGATTTGAACAGGTTTTAGGTGAAATTGAGCAGGTTTATATTGGTTTTGAACAGGTTTCAGATGATTTGAACTGGTTTAAATTGGATTTAAACAGTTTTTAGTTGGATTTGAGCAGGTTTTAGTTGGATTTGAACAGGTTATAGATAATACAATACCTTGTCCTGTCTTTTCTTGTAGTCGTGAGATCCTGGACCAACAGGACGGCGCCATTGAGGATGACGGTTTGACCGGTCTGCTGCGCCTCGCCACTAGCGTCCTCAAACACAAGCCTCCCTTTAAGTTTTCCCGAGAAGGACAGGAGTTTCTGCGTGATGTTTACAACCTGCTGTTCCTGCTGCCGAGTCTGTCTGACCGTGCTCAGCCCAAGTGCAAGTCTCACTCGGCTCGAGCTGCAGCCTACGACCTCCTAGTGGAAACAGTAAAGGGGTCTGTGGAAAACTACAGGTTGCTGCACAACTGGGTCATGTCTCAGCACATGCAGAGTGAGTAAAATTGTTTCTCCCGCAGCTTTACAGGCATATTCTATTTATGGAAAAGTTTCTGAATGATTTAGCTTAAGAATATTAATGTTTATGTAATGGGTTTACTGGTAAAACCTTACAAGTAACTTACCCTGATTTTTGGGGGGTTGACACAAACAATTACACTGACATTCAATAGCAGTATTAAGGACTCTTGTGCCCTCAGCAGTGAGTGAAGAGAGTTTATATGAGAGGAATATATGATAAATTTATCGTTACTGCAATATTTGTATCAAAGGTCTTTAAAGTGATGGCCTTTTTACTTTTTGGCTTCAAATACTGTCTAAACAAGGCTTTAAATCTAAACAAAAAGTTCTGATTCATAAGTCCTGGTTTATTCCTGGTTCAGTGTTTATGACTAATTCATCTCTTGATTTCTTGCTTTGACAAATGGAAGTTTTTTTACATTTTCTCAATCTATTTAACTTTTACTGTGAAAGAGCATTCAAATATCACAGATTGGTATTGTAGTATTTAAAATTGTGTTTTTCTGATTATGGTACAGCTCTAGTAAACACAGCCTTAAATTCCAGAAGAACATGAAGGTCTTTTTAACCAGCTGTTAAAATTTTTTGATTTTGAGTAGTATAGTATTAAAGTGAGTTCAGTTGCTCAGAGGCTGTTAACATGACAAAGCATATTGCCCAAAACACAAACATTCTGCCCAAGGACAGCTTTCAATCATCACTAAAACTGAAACTTCTGAATCCTTCCAAATGAGTTGTCAGTTGTCATATAAACTGAAAACGTTTTCCTCAATGAGAACAATGATATAAGAACTGAGTCACAGTCAAACTTGCTGGAGGTTGCTGGAGAAATGTAGTGTTTTTGTGCTTCGTAGACTAATGTTTTGATAGTATAGATAATTCATATATTGATAATTCAGAGTTTATCGGTACTGCTCCAGAAAACCCCAGGATTAAAGCACAACAGAGCTTACTTCTTCTCACTGAAGTGTTTTTACTCGTTCCTTTTGGGATACTCCTGTTGACATGGAGATAAACCGCTGAACAAATGCCCTGTCAAAAAGGGCTGTTAAAGGGATTAAGCTTTGAATAAGCTTTGGAATATTTTATCATGAAATTTATTGACACAGAAATAATGTGTTAAAAATGTAAGTCTATTGTAGGAGGTTTGTTGTAGCCTTTATATCAAATAAAAGTGCAAGAAATTTGGCCCATAGCAACTTTTTATTTGGATCAGACACAAGAATTAACTCTTAATCAGACTAGATGGCACTGGTCACAAAAAATGATCAAACCTGTGCTTTCTGACATATAAATTAAAACTTTATTTGCTGTTTCCTTTAGCGTCCCATGCTCCGTATAAGTGGGACTACTGGCCTCATGACGATGTCCGAGCAGAGTGCCGTTTCGTCGGACTGACCAACCTCGGGGCAACCTGCTATTTAGCCTCCACCATTCAGCAGCTCTACATGATCCCAGAGGCTCGACAGGCTGTTTTCACAGCGAAGGTCAGTGACAGAATAACAGACATCTAGTGAGAGATTCGGAAAGTTATCAAACTTATTAATGACTAATGATTGTGTGTACAGTACGCAGAAGACATCAAACATAAGACGACGCTGCTGGAGCTGCAGAAGATGTTCACTTACCTCATGGTGAGTTTGACATGAACATAAGTAGGGCTGGTTGACATCAACACCTTATCTTTAGGTACCAAGTTTTATGTGTGCAGCTTGTCACTGAAACATTTGTCCATAAACAACTTAGGCTACAATGACCATCTGTTTTCCTAACAGAAATTAAGGGCTATATTATCCAGTTAAATGTGTATGAGGTTGAAATCAAACTTGCTTAAGACATGTTTATAGTGAAAGTCAAAAATGGAAGTAGAATTAAACAGTTTTGTTGCTACCGTTATTTTTACCTGTTAAGGATTCAATTCCTTGTCTTTCTGTTTCAGGAGAGTGAGAGGAAGGCCTATAACCCTCGTCCATTCTGTAAAACCTACACAATGGACAAACAGCCTCTGAACACGGGCGAACAGAAAGACATGACCGAGTTCTTTACTGACCTCATTACCAAGATCGAGGAGATGTCTCAGGAGCTGGTAAATGCCCTTGCACCGTTTGAATACACTTGAGTCATTACACTCTTTTCTGGGATACTTTTGACCATCTAAAGCTGCTCTGAGTTCTGACCTTTTAAAACTTATTTGAAGAAGAAAATAATATCCATGTGAGATTAAAAAATTAGTCTTGGGGAATACATGGCTGTCCTGAATTGTAAAGTAAAGCCTTCGAAAAAAGGGAACCCTAGTAATGAGTACAGTTCTCACATGTTTAATCTTCCTTTACAGAAAAACACAGTTAAGACTTTGTTTGGAGGCGTCATCACAAACAACGTGGTTTCTCTGGTGAGTTTGTGAAATGAGTTTTGTAATCTGTTATTTTGCATTTGTGAACCTTGTGTGTAGAACGTCTATTAAAGAAGCTGCTCTTGTGTCTTTGCTGCAGGACTGTGATCACGTCAGTCAAACTGCAGAGGAGTTCTACACCGTCAGATGTCAAGTGGCCGACATGAAGAACATCTATGTAAGTACTCTGACCTAGTAAACCTAGCCCTTATTCTTTATCCTTTGTTTCTCTGATTTTGATGACAATGTTGATAAAATGGAATATGTTGTTTCTGCAGGAATCTCTGGATGAAGTGACCATTAAAGACACTTTGGAGGGAGACAACATGTACACGTGCTCGCAGTGTGGCAAGAAAGTCCGAGCTGAGAAAAGGTATCAACATAATAGCTTCAGATTAATCCTCCCCAGTCCTTGTCTTTCTGACGTCTTTTTTTCTCCGCTCAGAGCGTGTTTTAAGAAGCTCCCTCGGATCCTCAGCTTCAACACCATGAGATACACTTTCAACATGGTGACGATGATGAAGGAGAAGGTCAACACTCACTTCTCTTTTCCTCTGAGGCTCGACATGACGCCGTACACAGAGGACGTCCTCATGGGCAAAGGGGAGCGCAAAGAAGGTACAGTCTTTACCACACAAACCAAATTCTCTTGTGTTGTCTTCTAGAATATTATACTGCAAATCTATCAGCACTACATTTCAAACTTTCACCTTATCTGTATGTTGAATGGTTTTCAAACTGTGGTGTAGGAACCACATCTGGTCCTCTGTTAGTTTTTCTATCTGATATACTATACTATAAAATGCTATAAAGTGGCTGCAAATGTGACTTCAAAAAGCAAGTATTTGATTTGCAGCACAGCAGAATGTACATATCAGTTTATGGATTTTACAGCCATAAATATTAATTTTGAAGGTGCTGTAAAAGCTGTAAAAAGTAAGATATTTTCTCTTTGCATATAAAAAATATTTAGCCAGCCACAGCCTTAAATTGCATACTGTTGGGAATGAATCAGTAATTTAGTGGCATCAGTGGCAGTTTATATTTATATTTAAAAACCTCAATTTCAAGTTGGGACAGTAAAATGTAAATGAAACCAGAATGTAATGATTTGCAAATCTCATAAAAAACGTATTTTATTCACAAGAGAACATAGAGAACATATCAGGGGTTGAAACTGACATATTTTATCATTTCATGGAAAATAGCTCAAAAAAGCTGGAACAGAATCACTGTGACTGAAACTGCTTTAATGAACGACAGGCTGTGGGTAAAGATAAGTCACTTGCATGAAATGCCGCAAGAAACAAGATCCTTTTGTTGAATGTTCACTTATATTATATTCTCTTCTATTAAAACACACTAATCCACAACGATGTACATGGCAATTATAAATGAGTTTTTTTTTATTATGTTGCATCTGATGTGCTCTGCAGTTGAGCCACTCAAACTAAAATGGACTGAACTTCAGTTCTCAGTTGAGTCTCTCTGAAGACAACTTGCTTGGTTCCTCGGGTGTGGTTACTTACTGTCTCTCAAATTAAATGCTTTAATGCTTTGTTTTTCTGGAGGTTTTCGTGATGAAGGTGAGGGGTCGAAGGGGTCGAAAGTCACAGAGAGCTACGAGTACGACCTGATCGGGGTCACAGTTCACACAGGGACAGCAGATGGCGGACATTACTACAGCTTCATCAGAGACATTGTCAACCCTCATGCCTACAAGAACAACAAGTGGTGAGGGTTATCACAGAAACAGAGGAAAAAAACCACAATAATACTATATGCATAGAATCTGTGAGTCTAAAGTGAATTTGTTTTTCAGGTATTTATTTAACGATGCAGAAGTGAAGCCCTTTGACTCGGCGCAGCTTGCCTCTGAATGCTTTGGTGGAGAAATGACGGTAAAAATCTGTCTTTTTTTTTTTTTTAAACAAATTTATCCATCTGTAAGTGCACTTTTCAGTTGACATTTTTGTTTTTTGTTTTTCAGACAAAAACCTACGACTCTGTCACTGACAAATTTATGGATTTCTCCTTCGAAAAAGTAAGTATTTCCATTGACTTTTGTCTGATTTATGCCAAACTAGTGTCATGTCCCATGTCATGAACTGGAGTTAACCTGAGGTTCACCTGCTGACAACATTATTATCAGTATTTATCATGAAATTTTCCTCTTTTTGCAAAGACACACAAAGGTTACACAGGTCAAAGCATTTCTTTTTCTATAGAACAATTCATATTCTAGGTAACTAAAGTGCTTTACAGAATAGATGACAAATCAATTTGTTGTCAATTCAAATTGAGGCATGGTTTTAATTTTCAAAAACAATTTTGATGAGAACAAAACAATTTTCATGATGCACATTTTTAATTGTGACATTTAGCTTTAATTTTTCTTGAAATCTTTTAGTTGAGAGATGGGTTTCTTTTTTGAGGCAAAATTTTTAAAATGACCTTACTTAAGCTTTTTAAAGCTAATGATGCACGCATTTTTAGACCCACAGTGCCTACATGCTTTTCTATAAAAGAGTGGAGCTGGAGGAAGAAAACGGGAAGGACTTCAGTTTTGACGTGTCTCCTGATCTGCTTGAGGTACAGTGTGTTTATCTTGTCTTTATTATTACTGATATATGTACGATTTAAAAATCATAGGGTTAATTTCTCATTGCCCTTTGTTTACAGTGGATCTGGCATGACAACATGCAGTTTCTCCAAGACAAAAATATATTTGAGCACACTTACTTTGGGTAAGTTTATACGTTTTATTTCTTATTTCTTTGAAGCCGAAATAAGGGACTCCGTCGGTATCTCATTTACCTGTCAAAATCCAATTCAAACCTATTCAGAAAAAACTCATACCTGTTCATAACCATTTGAAACCTGTTCAAATTCAAATAGAACTTGGTTATAGCCAACTTAAACCTGCTCCAGTTCAACTAAAACCTGGTCAAATCTAGCTAAATCCTGTTCTTGTCCACCTATAACTTCTTCAACCTATACCTAGTCATATCCATCTGAAACTTGTTTAAACCAATCTTAAACCTGATCATCCATCTAAAAACCTGTTCATCAAACTAAAACCTGTGTAAATGCACTCTAACCCTGGTCAAACCTGCATAAGATCTGAAATTAAACCTGTTTAAGTCCAAGTAAAACCTGTTCAGATCCAACTCAAACCTGGTCAAATCAATCTAAAGCTTGTTTAAATTAATCTAAAACCTACCTGTTCAATTCATCTTAACTATTTAGATCCATCTAAAATCAATTTAAGTGCAACTAAACATGTCGAAATTCAAAATCCTTATAATACCTATTGACAAACATTGAAGAGAAACCAGGTAAAACGTCTTCTGTTTGTTGTATAAAGAGGATATTGAACTCATCTTTTTTTTTTTTTAGCCAAATTAAATCTTATACATCTCCTTTAACTGTCAATGAGCCCTAAAATATTTCTCACTAGTTTTATTCTTAAAGTGAATTGTAATTTTTAATAATTTATCATCATTTCTCTTTCAGTTTCATGTGGCAGCTCTGCAGCAGTATCCCCAGCACTTTACCTGATCCTAAAGCTGTTTCTCTCATGACAGCAAAGGTAAATGCCGCATTTTTAAGAACATCCAATGAGAAACTGGATTTGATTGAGTACTTTTGAATTGCCTAATTTGAAAATTCTTGTTTTAACTGACACTTGTTTATCAAAATGACACACCCTACAACACACACAACAACTTTGTGTTTCTTTGTTATTGCAGCTGAGTACTTCTTTCGTTCTTGAAACTTTCATTCACTCCAAGGAGAAGGTAAAGAGAAGACCTGACTCTAATATTATGACACTTTTGTGAGAAATAAAATATGTCCGACTCATCTTTTTCTCATTGCTCGTTTAGCCCACGATGCTGCAGTGGATCGAACTCCTGACCAAACAGTTTAACAACAGCCAGGCTGCGTGCGAGGTATGAAGTCATCTCAAAGTTTTCTACATGAAGTGCTTAAATACAGGATGCAAAAATTGACTAAAACATAACAAACTGAGGAGCCATGATGGAATATGTCATTGTAGTTCTTCAAATGGCTGCTGGTAGAACTAGGACAAAAGAAATCATATTATATTTTCTCTTTATCTTATCCCACTTCCTTCCCTCTTTATGTGTATTTATTTTCTAGTATGCTGTATTATCACTTGAAGGTCAGATGTGGTCTGACAAATCTGATTAAATGCTCAGAAATGAAAACCAGTTGTATTTTTAAAATATTTTGTAACTGACTGATAATATTTTTTGTACACGTCTCTGTATTTCAGTGGTTTTTGGATCGAATGGCAGATGACAACTGGTGGCCGATGCAGATTCTCATCAAGTGTCCCAATCAGATCGTCAGACAGGTGAGTATTGTTTCTGAAAGTTCATTTGTTTTCTTAATGCACACCCTTATAAAACTCAACATGTCATAAGCCGAACATGATGACTGTAGTAAATCTAGAGAGAAATAAAATGGCTGAAATGTTTGTCCTCACAAAAAAAGAGACGGTTGAAATGTTCTAGAGCTGACCTTTTTTCTCCTCTGTTGCAGATGTTCCAGAGGTTGTGTATCCATGTGATCCAGAGGCTACGCCCAGTTCACGCTCATCTTTACCTGCAGCCAGGAATGGAGGACGGGTAAGCACCAGCAGCAGCATAACACTCTTATAGGCCTACTGTTTTTTTTTCACTGGAGTGGTAAGGTATACAAATACAAACCACTATAAATAAAAACTAATCAAATCCAACTAAAAATCTAAAACGTGCTTGCATCCAGCTAAAACCTGGCCAAATCCAGCTCAAACTTGGCCAAATCCAGCTCAAACTTGGCCAAGTCCATATAAAATCTGGTTAAGTTCCACTAAAACCTGTTCAAATTCATCTAAAACCTGGTCAAGTTCCACTAAAACCTCTTCAAATTCATCTAAAACCTGGTCAAGTCCAAATTCCTGAGTGTTAAAAAATTGAGGTCAGGGGCTAAAGGCACTTTGTACTCCTAATGATGGAAACTTACCTGTACTGACCCAACCCGTACCGTACCACTGCAGTGACTGAACTTTATAAACCAATAGGACAGATATAAAAGTGCCATTTGAGGTGTTCAGTACAGATTGAAGCATTCTGTGACTGAGAATATTTATGGCGACAGAAAGAGAGCTTTGTGTCACTCAGTTTCCATCGCAAAGGACTCTGAGAAATATTACTGGCACCACATTAAACTCCTATAAAAAGACTCACAACTTTATTTCTTCCGACCTTCTCTCAGATCTGACGACATGGACGGCCCGGTGGAGGACATCGGCAGTCGCTCCTGTGTCACACGCTTCGTCAAAACGCTACTGTCAATCATGGAGCACGGAGTCAAACCTCACAGTAAACACCTGACCGAGTACTTTGCCTTCCTCTACGAGTTCGCCAAGATGGGAGAAGAGGAGGTCAGCAGCTTTTAATACAGACAAACTCACATAGTTTTAGACTTTGAATTGTACTTGAGGCAAAACAATTAAGTTTTTTTAGAAGGAATGTCTAACTACCACTTTTTCCAGTACCTTTGAGTTCTTGACTTTTAAGCAGGAATTTCTGAATGCCGTTTTCCTTTTTGTCACAGAGTCAGTTCTTGTTGTCGCTTCAAGCCATTTCCATCATGGTGCATTTCTACATGGGAACCAAAGGCCCAGAGAACGTGAGTGCACATTTCTCACATTAACTATCAACTTTCTTTCAAAGGTTTTTTTTAATTGACTAAGATATTAGATAACAAAAGAGTTTGCATTTTTCTTTTTAGCCCTAATATTACATAATAATCCTCATCCAGTCTGCATGGGAGGGAGGGTATAACTATTAGCTTAAATATGGGTAGTTTTGCGGTTTGGATGGGAAGGTACTGATCTAAACTTAGCTGAGATTGTTTATGAAATGCTGAAGTAATTCTTGGACACACATTGCACAAATCTTTTTTTACGTAGTATAAAAATATTATAAATGAATCAAATACATGATGAAAAATGTACAGAGAAGCCAGTTAAAGTCTTCAAAATATGTAAAAACCCTGTTAAAATAAATCCATAATAAATAATAAATCCAAAGAAAGAAAGAATGCACTGACAATGCACAATTAAGTTCTCAGTTAAAAACAAATTGCCTGTAAATGTAATGTCCTGACTTCACCACAGTATTACGTGTAATAATCAAATGTTTTTATTCTCTTCAGCCGCAGGTGGAAGTGTTGTCGGAGGAAGAGGGCGAAGAGGAAGACGAGGAGGAGGACATCTTGTCTTTGGCCGAAGAGAAGTACCGTCCTGCTGCTCTGGAGAAAATGATCGCTCTCATCGCTCTGTTGGTGGAGCAGTCTCGCTCTGAGAGGTAACACCAACAAATCACATGACATGTACAAGGAAAAAACTAAAGGAAATGTTCCCTAACAGATTGGTCCTGTTTTTTACAGACACCTGACCCTGTCCCAGAGCGACATGGCGGCTCTGACTGGAGGAAAAGGCTTCCCTTTCCTGTTTCAGCACATCAGAGACGGCATCAACATTAGACAGACCTGTAACCTCATCTTCAGCCTGTGTCGCTACAACAACCGCCTCGCCGAGCACGTACGTTTAACCAACACATGGAGAAAATAATAAAATATAACATATGTAAAATATAAAGCTGCAACACTTTACAAATAAGGCCAGTTCATTTGAGTGAGGTTTCTCTCAAATAAAATGTGAACAGGGAAACAACCTCAATTATCAAAATCAAAGGCGATTTATTCTTGATACTGGGTCATGTCCTATCGGTGTGAAAAGTGGTGCCTAGACTAAAAAACACAAGGAGACAATGTGTAGTAGAAGCATATAAAGGTACTATGGACACGCTGACAACACATACTGTGACCATTACAAATGAACATAAATGGAAATTAGAAAAAAACGTTTTGTTGGATTGTGACACTTTCTAAATCTTTTCTGTGTCATGTGTTCTCGTTGCAGATCGTATCTATGCTCTTCACATCTATTGCCAAGTTAACTCCTGAGGTAAGCTGCTCATTTCGCCTTTACATGTTTTTTAAAGATAATTCATAATTTAATTTCTAAAGCACTTTTCACACAACTCAATTCAACTGAAAGTGCTTTACAACATAAAACCATTAAACACAACATTTAAAAACACTAGTGGCTTTGTTTGATTCCTTTTCACTCAGAAGAATAGAATAAAATGGAAAAAACAACAATAAAATCTATAAATAGTGAGTAAAAACAAAGATATAATCCATTCTTTTACTGTAAGACTGCATAAAAGATGGACTTTTTTTGCTCATGTAAAGCTTTTTAAAAACACATTTTTGAAACTCCATTAAAAAAGTCCTACCTTGGATGTGAATAAATAATGATATTACAGAAATAGATTTACATAGGATTATACAGTATATTACATTATTTAGTTTAGCAGGTATATTTCATCAACAGTCTAATAATCATCTTTATATCTTTATGCTGAAGAATTGTAATTAAAGTAAAAGTGTGTGTGTGTTTTTGTTTTCTCATCAGGCGGCAAATCCTTTCTTCAAACTCCTGACGATGCTGATGGAGTTCGCAGGAGGACCACCAGGGATGCCATCCTTCGCCTCCTACATCCTGCAGCGAATCTGGGAGGTACAGTCAACAAACCAATTTCCAAGAAAAACTAAAAAAATACCAACAACATATTATCTTGTATTCATAAGAATTAGAACAGAAAACTCAGACTTGTAAATCTGAATCTTTAGTTATGGCGACAAGTAATTTAATCTTTAATCCTGTGTTTCAGGTGATCGAGTACAACCCGTCCCAGTGTCTGGACTGGTTGGCTGTGCAGACTCCCAGGAACAAACTGGCTCATAGCTGGGTTCTGCAGAACATGGAGAACTGGGTCGAACGCTTCCTGTTGGCTCACAACTATCCTCGTGTCAGAACATGTAAGAAACAGATTCATGCACGAAACCTACACAGTCAGATGGAGAGACTCAAATGTGTATATTATTATTATTATTATTATTATTATTATATACACACACACACACAGTATTATTATTTTTTTGGCAGAGTAAGAGTTTAACCCAAGGTAATATAAACGGATGCAACACATTTTCGTTTAAGGCTCTTATTTGACAGTGATACCAGTAGGCCTTTGTGATACAGAAATTGTGATTGTTGATATTGCTAAAATCATAAATTTGCAATACATTGTGCAGCCCCAAAATACATTATGTTATCTCCAAATTAGCAATGTTTTATCCAGGCATCTAATAAACTATATCTGGTCAGGACTTCTTCTTTGTACATTTGAGTTTCTCCAAACAAGTTAAGCTTAGTGTTTTTCATTTAAAGCTTTTGCTAACATGAAATAAATAACTTTTCCATCTCCGTTTCCTCCTCTAGCTGCTGCGTACCTGCTGGTCTCTCTCATTCCCAGTAACTCTTTCCGTCAGATGTTTCGTTCAACTCGTTCTCTCCATTTACCGACTCGTGAGCTGCCTCTGTCCCCCGACACCACAGTGGTTCTGCACCAGGTCTACAATCTGCTGCTGGGGCTTTTGGGACGAGCTAAACTGTATGTGGACGCCAGCGTTCATGGCACAACCAAACTGGTGCAGTACTTCAGCTTCATGACCTACTGCCTCATCTCCAAAACCGAGAAGCTCATGTTCTCAGGATACTTCATGGATCTGTGGAACCTCTTTCAGGTAAAAGGCTTTTTCATCAGTTAATCGACTGACAATATCATGGTAGCGTTGTTGTTGAAAATATGATCAGGAATTTAATGTAGTGATTGTAATGTTACTATCTTTGAGCTAGTAATGTGGTAGTCGAGACTGGTCTTAAGATCATTTTTTAAAGGTCTCAGACTCATTTTTACTCAATCTTGGACCTCAAGCCCAACCACGACCAAAAATGGCTTATTTCTCTGTTCTTGGAGTTGAATAAAAACTTAAATCCTTTTATATTAAATTAAAAATTGCCTCCTACACCAAACACAAACTTCAATGAGTCCGTACGTGAGGATTGTACGCTGGTTCTGTTCTTGATCTGCCATGGTCTTGATTTGGTCCTGACCTGGTTGTGTCCTGACATGGTCTTGGTCGCTCAAAGTCTTGGTCTTGTCATGGTCTTGATACACTGCTTTGTTTTGTTTTTTTAACTCTGATCATTGAGTAATTTCTTGACCAGACGTTGTACACCCTCTAGGTTCAGTTCAAATTTTCTGTTACTATGTTCATACTAACACCACACAAGCTGTATTTTTATATGTGATAAAAAACAATTGGAAGCACCCTTGTAAAATGTATATTGGGCCCCTGATTGATAAGTAATAATTGTAATTTAGCTCATCAAGATTGCTTTGTAATCATTTATTCTCATTTAGTTTCACATTTAACTGGCATTAGATAACTAATGTGACCTAACGTGTAAACCCAGTATGAATTTAAAGTTTTATTTGTAGTTTCACATTTATCCCAAATGAGAAAATAATGCAATGTAAACTCTTATGTCAAAATAGAGGAGTGCAGAATGCATATCATTGTAGTTTTTCACTCTAGAGCCTGGTGAAATAAACTTTTCCTAGATGCCTTCTTTGAAAAAGCTTCTATTTCTGTTTCAGCCCAAACTGTCAGAGCCGGCCATCGCCACGAACCACAATAAACAGGCTCTGCTCTCGTTCTGGTACAACGTCTGCGTGGATTGTCCAGAGAACGTGCGGCTGGTGGTGCAGAACCCTGTCGTAACTAAAAATATTGCCTTTAACTACATCCTGGCCGACCACGATGACCAGGAGGTGGTACTTTTCAACCGCGGGATGCTGCCTGCGTACTACGGCATCCTGAGAATGTGCTGCGAGACGTCCCCCGCCTTCACCCGACAGCTGGCCTCACACCAGAACATCCAGTGGGCTTTCAAGAACCTCACGCCGCACGCCAGCCAGTATCCAGGGGTGAGCAAACTGAAAAGAAAAATAGTCTTCAACTGATCATTAAAGCAACAGTCATTTTATGAACTCACTGAAATTAAACTTTTGTGTATGTCCTGTTGTATGCAAAACATGACAGTGGTACATTTTTCTTCTAAATGGAGCAAAACTTTACAAATATGATTATTTTTTAGAAAAAGCAAACATGTGGTCGATGAGTTTGCAGTGTTAAAATTGTCCATGTAATTTGTGTGATGGAGTAAAAAATTCAGAATTATTAAAATTAAATCGAAGTGGTTTTATGTTGGTCACTGAAAATGTTCAAATTAGTATTTACTGAGAAGAATTGGAAAAGTAGTAGATTTGTTCTCTTGAAATGTACTTTTTATTTATTTTTTCTTTGTTTTCTTTAATGCTTTAGATAATTTTGTGCTCCTCTTCCTAAAAATACTATTATGATTTATGTTCAGCTAGTGTACAGCCTTTCAACTTAAATTAAATATTAAACACTTTCTTCTTTTTCACAGTGCTTTATGTCTGTACAGTTGCATTAAATGAATGGGATCTGTTTAGTCACAAGTGACACTGCACTGTTCATGTCATGACAAGGATTTTTTTTAGGTGTAACTGGCAAAAAGTTAAGAGGTGTCTAGTTGTAACCCTGTGTGTGCTGCCCCCTTCAGGCCGTGGAGGAGCTGTTCAACCTGATGCAGCTGTTTGTGGCGCAGAGGTCGGACATGAGAGAAGAGGAACTGGAGGACATCAAACAGTTCAAGAAAACCACCATCAGCTGCTACCTGCGCTGTCTGGACGGACGCTCCTGCTGGACAACTCTCATCAGGTAAATGCACTGAGGGTCATTTAGAAGTAGGCATCCGCACATTAGTTTAGGCCAGAAGCTGTTTCATTCGTCATTCTATAGGACTTTTGCTCTTACTAGTTTGCAATGTTAAAATTGTCCATATAATTTGTGTGATGGAGTAAAAAAATCAGAATTATTAAAATAACTTTTTATGTCAAGATGTGGATCCAGAAAATAATTTGAACAAAATTTGATGGTGTTATGGCATTAAACAAGGAGACGAACAGACAAATAGAATATTTAAAGGATTTTTTTATGAAAAGTCAACAATTTGATGTCATATTTGCCACAGCATTTGTCTTAAGTCTTGCATTCAACAGACTGAAAGGCTACATATTGTAGCTCTAACAACAGTAGGTAGTGCAGAATTAATTATAGTAGCAGTAATGTAGACTTATGACTAATATTAAAAATGTAGCCACCACTTTCACAGAGGTCCAACCATAATCCTGAAAGACTCCAGGGAGACATTACTAACATGCAATAATGGGACATGAATAGAAATAAAAACAACAGAGGTCAGACGAAAAGAGAGACAAGAGTAAACAGAGAGGGGTTTCACTATCAAGTCAGTTTCATTAAACTTTCACTCTGCCATGTTATCTGTCCATTTTGCATCTTGACAGTAATTAATTGTCACCTCTACAAAGTGAACTGGACTTATTAGAAAACACACTGATTGCCACTTGTGCAGTTTTTTTTACATTAGCTATAAATGTCTCTAGAATTCATGTTTTACTTAAAAAGAAAGGTCTCACTACTTCTTCTCACATCTCACTTCTTGGCAATTTTAAACATCAGTTTTTAATCTTCTGGTTTGTGTTTCCTTTAAGTGCCTTCAGAGTTTTGCTGGAGAATGACGAAGACCGGCTGCTGGTGGTTTTCAACAGAGGACTCATCCTCATGACAGAGGTACCACTGCTTTCTGCTCAAACATTAGACTTCTCATAGTTCATCAAGTCACTGAAGAACTGAAAATTTTCAGATGTTTTTCTATTCTGTATTTGTTGCATCTTGTGTTTTTAAAGCGCTTTATAATTAAAGTTTTTCATGTTACTTGCTTCCACAGTCATTCAACACGCTCCACATGATGTACCACGAGGCGACGGCATGTCATGTGACCGGAGATTTAGTCGAACTGCTGTCCATTTTCCTGTCTGTCCTCAAAGCCACACGACCGTATCTGCAGCGCAAAGGTCTGGTCAAAGGTTTAGCATAAACATTTGAGCTTTTTATTCTCTCCTTCTGATAAAGCATTAATACCCAATCACCGCACTTAACAGCCCAGTGTTATGGCAAGAGTATGCAGTTAACTAAACAAACAAAAGTGGTGTTGTCAGTTTCAAGTCTCATTTATTGTTTTTTTTATATTATTAATTCAAAAACTATACCACATGATTTAATTATTAATATCCCAAAAATCTGTATTTAATTTTCTTCCTTTTTTCTTGTTTCTAGTTAAATACAATAAAAAAGAAACAATGTGTAAATGTGTATATGAGAAGGTTTGCTGACTATTTATTTTTGTTGCAGATGTGAAGCAGGCTTTGATCCAGTGGCAGGAGAGAATCGACTTTGCTCATAAACTGCTCACTCTGCTCAACTCCTACAGCCCTCCTGAGCTTCGCAACGCCTGTCTGGGTAAAAAATTCTTGTGAAAACAGTATCTACCATACTTACAAAAACACTTTTACTTTTAGAATTGTTTTAGTTAAATAAAGGAAGCACTGTCATATGTATAAACATTGTCAATACATAACCGTGTTTTAGTAAAATGTTGTCGTTTTCCTCTAGATGTGCTAAAGGAGCTGGTTTTACTGAGTCCCCACGACTTTCTTCACACACTGGTCCCATTTCTACAACACAACCACTGCACGTACCACCACAGCAACATCCCCAGTGAGAGCTCTTCTTTTCTTTTCTGTCGCACACATTACGCCTTATCAAGTATATCCTAAAACCTGGATTTCTTGTCCTGTCGTCAGTGTCGTTCGGGCCCTACCTTCCCTGTAGAGAGAACATTAAACTGATGGGAGCCAAGAACAACATTCGTCCTCCGAGACCCGAGCTCAACATGTGTCTGCTGCCGTCGATGGTGGAGAGCAGCAAGGTACTAACGGCATTCACTACTGCGCCATTTGGTCTGGATTCTTGCGTGTTAAATGATAGACAGCTAAACACGAAGAGGAGCAAATGGAGAAAAGAAAAGTAGAAAACAGAATCAATAGGATGCGTAGCAAACCTAAAAGTGTGAGCTCAGCTTCATTTGAACGGTTTTCCAACTCCTGGCTGTGTTTTACTGACCTTTTAAAATAGGGAAAGATCTTGTTTTCTATTTAATAAAGCTATACCCTGTGTGTGTTTCAGGGTAAAGACGAGGTGTACGACCGAATGCTGCTGGACTACTTTCTCTCTTATCATCAGTTTATCCATCTGCTCTGTCGCGTCGCCATCAACTGTGAGAAGTTCACCGACACGCTTGTCAAACTCAGTATGTATACACCAAGGGCTTTGTAGACCTTTTAAATGAGGTAAAAGCGATCTGTCTGACTGCTCATATTTGTCTCTCTCAGGCGTGCTAATTGCGTATGAAGGCCTTCCTCTTCATCTCACTCTGTTTCCTAAACTCTGGACCGAACTGTGCCAGTCTCAGGTGAGTTTAAGCTGTTGACGCCGAGCTGTCCGGATCCTTTGTTTAGAGACAAAGTGAATGAGTGATGTTTTCCTATTTATTTTCAGACGGTTTTGGCCAAAACATGTGTAAAGCTGCTTTGTGAGGACCCAGCCTTCAGTGAATACATTAAGTGCATCTTGATGGACGAGAGGACGTTTCTCAACAACAATGTGGCCTATTCCTTTCTCACAGCCTTCCTCCACAAGGTGAACCTTACTACAAACATATTTTAAGGGACAAAAACGTGAAGTTAAAAAAAACAAAACATTTTTTTTAAATATTTTAACACTTACTTGCACTTACTTGTAGATTTAATTAGTTATTGAGCTCATCTGTATACCTATGTTTTTTTCCATCCTCTCATGACCCTTTTACACGACCCCAAACATAGTGAAACATTGAATTGAACTGTACTCTTCCTTTTGATCATTATAATATAATATAATATAATATAAAATGTGCGTCTCATTTCGCTTATGCATGTTCTTATACATGTATTTTCATGTTTTCATTCTCCACTGACTTCTGTGTGTGTCTCATTTGTGTAGGTCCAGGTTTTGTCAGGCCCCAGCCGCTCTAACCTGATCAGTGTTCTGGTGACGAACCTGTTGAACGAACAGAGCAGCCTTCAGCCTGAACTGTGCGCTCATCGACAGGAGCTGAACAAGACGTGTGGCCTTCTGAATGCTGTACGCGCTCACACACACACCCTCGGCTCTGTATTCTCCTGAACCCCAGTTCTAACCCTTAAAAAAAACACTCAAAGCTGCAAAACGTCAAGTTACTTAAGTAGCATAGACATGTTTAAATATTTCTAATGTGCTGAAACTGCTGTATTTGTGTATTTCTTCAGGACCTGCGAGTGCTGCTGCTGCTGCTCTCCGTACAGACTGCTCAGAGCGTAGACTCCTCTCTGTGTCCTGCCTTAAGCCCCGCCCTCACTGAGCTGCTGGGACGGTGTCGGCTCTGTGTCCAACAGCGCAGCGTGATGGAGACGGAGGCCAGCGACCACAAACCCAAAGGTACAACACAATAAACATGCTGACAGTTTTAAATCCACATATATTTAGGGTCTTTTTAAGCCCCTCCTTCTGATATTTGTGATTGGGACCATTTTAATACATCTATAGAACATAGTCCTCATCCTCCAGTGACTTGTACCCTATAGCCTTTAGCTGCTGTAGCTGAAATGTTCTTATAAAGCCAGTTTACTTGGACAGCAGTTGGATTCCTGAGTGATTCACAAATGATGGAGAATTCTGGTCTTTAATTAGTAATTTGTGTTAACTCTAAGTTAAGGCCTAAATGTAAAGCTGTCACTGTGACTGGTTAGGTCAGCTCCTCTCAGATTGAAAAAAATGACCCGGTGGTAGATCCACTGTTTATAAATTTACTTCTTACTTGTGTTCTGTTTTCAGCTGACGACGACGGTGCGACTCCAGTGAAACGCCGCAGAGTTAGTGGAGATGAGTCCGCTTTATCGTCCGCTGCCGCTGTCGAGTCCAAACCCGACTCTCAGGACGCTCTGTCGGACACCGAAACCCGTGACTCTTCCTCCCTCATCGACCCTGGGACTGAACAGGACCCTCCCACTCCTCCTCCTCCCGCACACGCTCAGTCCGACTCCAAAGATGAGAAAACGGACGCCTCCTCCTCCTCCTCTTCATCTTTCTCCTCCTCATCTTCAGTAGCGCTGCAGGAGGCGGGGCTGACGCAGGGGGAGGAGCCAGAAGCGCAGAGTCACGTGACCGAGAAGCAGGAGGAGGAGCAAACGTGTGCCTCTAAAGACGAAACGAAGCCGGAAAACGAGGCCAAACCCGACGACGGCGTTTTCCCGTCGAGCCTGGCTCTGACGGGAGACGGCTCGTTCTCTCCCGACATGTTGGACACACTGTACAGGACGGTCGAAGCCACCATCGCTGTCGTCAACAAACTGTCACCCAAAACCCCGCCTTCTTCATGACAGCGCCATAACAAAATCTGAAGCTTCTTCTTCTTCTTCTTTCGCTTTTGTAAATCAAGGTTTCTTCTTAGCTCCAAGCCCTGTTTACACCACAACAGTTTGTACTAAAATGGAAAACTCACTCATTCTATTGCAGTTTGAAAAAAGTCAATATGCAAACAGCCTTTTTAGTTTGTTATTAACAGCCTCTTGTACCTATTTGCTGGACAGCAACACTCAAATATCACTATATCACCTTGCTCTTCTGCATTGTATAAAGGGTCTGCGAGCCACTATTTAAATTATAAAGTGCAGATCTCACGTTGGAAAATGTTGCTTTCAAATGTTGCTTTGATGCTAATTCTATTTTGCTAGCAATAAGGTAGCTAATTTTCACTGCTGCGTCATTGATCTCTCAGAGCAGACTCCTGTTTCCTCAGACCTGCTAACTTAGGGCTACACTGAAACAAAAAACATCCAGACACTACAAAAAAAGATCCACATTTGCAAATGGTAATGCCATAAAATTGTTCTTGGGGTATATTAATATACAGATAAGAAAATTAGAAATAAAAATAAGACATTTTAATGACGTAGGCTTTGAAACCAAAAAAATCTCACTCAATCATGTGATTTCTATGCACAGTTGGAACTGCCATATAAATTAATTTTCCCCCCTTTTTACTAATTCATATTTTGTACCCCTAGTCTCACAGTCAAGATGTGCAGCACTTTTAAAACTTTCTGCTTCATGCTCAATAAAATTATAAAACAAACACAATAAAATAAAGCTTAGAAAAGCAACTAGACCAATAACTATGGTATCAGGTTTTATATTTGCAAACTCTATAAAGTACATTGTAATTGTATTTGTTTCGTACAAGTTGCACATTTTCAAAAACTAAAATATCTTATAATGATTCTACAATTGTACAATGATCACACATCATGAACTCTAAATTTCAGAACAAATACAGTTCTGACTGTAATTGTCCGACTTCAGTAGTGAGCTGTGTGCCAGAGCCACAGCTGTGATAAGCTGTAGGGCTTTACCTTCTTAAGTTCATTTCAATCTTTATTCTTATATCATGTATATTTTTTGGTTCAGCCATGCCCTTATTATGTCAGTGTAACCTGGTCACATATAGCTGGCAAATACTGCAACATGACAAGCTTAAGTCAAATGGTTTCGTCTACAGTGCTGTGAACAATGACTTCAAGCACAGCCCAAAAACGGATACTTCTCCCAAATACTAGATGTAAACTGTGATGCCTCTCAACAAGTTCATCACTGTAGTTTGAGGGTGTTGCTTTCTGAAAACATTAGAGAGTGAATGCTTTTACAAGAACCACATATTAACTGTAATCATTTTTAGGCTTTAAATCCTGTTTTCAGTGTAAACAGACGGTGGAATCCCATCATACGTTTACCTTTTAGTGCCAGGGCTGTTGTGGTGTAAACTCCAGTGACTCTTTTATCTCGGACTGATGTTGGAGTAAACCTGTTCAGACTCGAGCACATTTCTCTCAAAGGGCAGATTGTGTTATTGTTTTTGTTGTGTTTTATACTGATTTAGTTTGATTTTATTTGCCGTTTGCTGTGCGGGGAAAGGTTTACAGAACTTAAGTCTCCTGTATGTATTTAATTTTATTGCATTTTTACGGTGTATAAAATGGTGTCCTGTGCCAGTTTTGTACGAAATGAACAAGGCAAAAGAGACGTTGCCTTGACTTTTTCTGTGGTTTATTCAGACAGTTTAGCTGTCAAAAAAAAAAGAGAGAACCACGTGAAACTTGATTCTGTAAAGAATCCGCTCTAGTTGTTGCCTGAAGCTGTATATGAAAACTATATAAATATATAGATATAAATATCTTTATATATAAATCTATATGAATCTATCGAAGGGTGCTTTATTGGACTGTGGTTGGAATAAAGCCTCTGTGTTGGACCAGTCAGAGCTTTTATTTTCTGTTTACTTCTGCTTCTTCTGCTTTGTGTTGATCATTTTAATAGAGAATAAATTAATAAAAGAAGTTTTAATATGAAGAACTGAAGCCATTGGGAGCTGTGAGGTTTATTCTAAAAAGGGTTTGTCTTTGGGCACCCCTGGGTGGCTCGCCTGGGAGGGTGCATACCACATACTTGAGCGACCTGGGTTCGAATCCAATAAATAGGCTTGTCCTTGAAGGAAAAAAATAAACTAATGGTAAGTTTAGTTGCATTCAGATTCAGAGATTGTCCTATCTCAACATTTGCACAAGAAACTAAATTGTGTTTTTCACCAGCTTAGACCAGCCCTGAAATATATAATCTCCTGAAAATCAGGAAAATTCACTTTTTTCACTTCTAACTGTTGTGGAACTAAAATACACAAAATATTGCAAAAGAAAAAAAGATGTAGTTTTCAGTTGATGTCACCTCAAACCACTGCTATTGGTCTAACCATACCAGTCAGCTACCATCATACAAGTCGACTGAGAGCACCCCTCTCTGTCCCTTCTCGCTCCATTTGTATTAAGTAACAACCAAAGCATGTCAGGCCAGAAAACGGCATGCCTCAGAGCCACAGGTCTTAAGTTTACATGTGTGGTGAAGTTAATTGTGTGAATGTGAAATGTCCTCGCACAAATATTAAACACCCACTGCACTAATGAGCAGCTGAAACCGGTCAGAACAACAGCCTCATTGTTCGACGTAGACATTCCAACAAAGTCTGGACTGGAGTTTTTTTCAATTTATTCACTCATTTAAATTGTTCATTTAGATATTGTACGTAAACAGCAGTTGTCTGCAAACTTTAAAGCCATAGTCATAGGACTGAATGAATGTCTTCTACTTGTATTATTGTCTTATTTGTCAAGTATTAAAGCCCTTTGGTGGCGTCAGGTGCCAAATTGCACACCTACGGTAGCCCTGTAGGGACATACTGTTAATCACACAGTTGCCATCAGTTTGGCAATTTTAACCAATTGAAAATCATCACTAATGGTCCTCAGGTCTGTAACTCAACACTGATTGGTCTATTTATAGGGCACTTAGCCACAACGCTAATGCTAAACAAGTTGAAATAGGATTATTCTATATTTGACCTTTTTCCATGGTTTTAACAGGATTTTTTAACATGGATTTAACAGAGCGGATATTCCCTCTTCTCTTATAACAACTCATTATTTAACAATATTTCTTGCCAATAGATTGTTGTTGTTTTTTTACTGTTTGTGCAGATAACTTTAAATCAGTGCTGTTATTACTACTTTTACCTGTAGACAGGATTGAGAAACCACATTAAACCAAAAGCAATCAGTCGTTCTTATCCTTACGCTATAATTATAATAATAATTTATATAATATAATTATAATTTGGGTGACTGGACTTATCTGAGTGTCTATATGAGTAAAGTAGTCTTTTTTTTCTACAAATTCAGATAAAGCCTTTCTTTTACATCTTTTAATAGTGGCTTTAACCCCAAATGGCTTATTATTGGGTTATATGCTGACATTACGCATTTTTGAATGTTTTGTTTTCTTTTTCAGTCACTTTTCGGTGCAGTGTGAACGCAGCCCTCACCGACACTAAAGCCCTCTGGGGGTGAACTTTTCCGGAGACAGTTTCCTGGTTTTTCCTCAAACATGGAGCAGACTGTGACGGACGACAGGAAAGTGAGTCCAAACCCGCTTTAAACCTCAAACTTTCAATCTTAAAAGACAAAAAAAAAATCACATAGTTGTACCTCTTACATCACGAACTAAACGCACTTACTCTATTTCACTTTTCACTCCTTCCTTCGGCTTTGAGATTTAGAAACGACGCAGGAAACGGGCAGAAGTTGGTCGATTTCTTGTGAACTATTCTGCAAAGCGACAAGTAGCACTTCTTTACGTATTCATTGCTATATATTGTAATTATTACGTTTTTAAACTCAAAAGGTTTAACTCGAGTCACGTTGGTCACATGACTCAACACGTAATTAGCCTCTTGTACAGACTGCAGCATTTTTACTTCAAAAAGTTAGTTTTAAGATCACTTTTCATGGGTTTCTGGTATGAAACATGAAGAATAAACTCTCTTCTTTAATGAAAACACTTTATTTTTACAGTATCGCTTCCTTATATGTGTATTGCTTATATATTACAGATAAAAAGACGTTTTTGTCCGGATCAGCTGTAGGACACGTCATAAGCCCCGCCTCCACGTATTTTCCAATAAAACTCGAAAAAAAAACCGAGAGAAAAAAAAAAACGTGGCTTAAAGTTGCAGCTTGGAGAATTCAAAAATAGTTCCAGCTGTAAATAGACTGTAGACTGGTTTCAGTGCTGTGATGTTTCTAAATCCTGATGTGATTTTGTATTAATTATTGATATAATTATTGATTAATGTTATTTGTACAAAGATGATTTTTTGTAAAACTTTGCTGAGAAACGGTAGATTTGAGTTCATTATTATCAAGGTTGCTTTTCTTTTTTTGACAAGAGCTGTTTTAAAAGAATCAGGAAACATACATGTTATTTGTTCATCTTATTCCGCTTAGTCCCGTTGGGGGTCATGGGTCACTGGAGCCTATCCCAGCAGCTTTGGGCCTCAGGCGGGGTACACCCTGGACAATGGCCAGATAGTCGCATTCACTCTCACATTTATCCACTAGGAGAGAACCAACGGTAACACAGGAGGACACGCAGAGATTGCTCATTACCCATTTACTACGGTTAGGACAAGGCCTGCATTACAATTAAACAATTCCTTAAGAAATGCTGCTGCGATTGGTGCATTAGACTGTCACAATCACAAACTTTATCTCATCATTTATTTTTTACTAAATGTATTGGGGGTTGTTTTTTGGGGTTTTTTTTTTTTACAGAAACATGGATTTCCACAGAGAAGTGGACCAGATGAAAGCATCTCTAAAAATCTGGTAACTGGTTTAGTAGTGGTTTTGTCCTGGTTTATTTCTGTTTTAGTCCTGGTTTAGTTCTGGTTTAGTCCTGGTTCAGTCCTGGTTTAGTCCTGCTTCAGTCCTTGTTTAGTTCTGGTTTAGTCCTGGTTCAGTCCTGGTTTAGTCCTGGTTTAGTCCTGGTTCAGTCCTGGTTTAGTCCTGCTTCAGTCCTTGTTTAGTTCTGGTTTAGTCCTGGTTCAGTACTGGTTCAGTCCTGGTTTAGTCCTGGTTTAGTCCTGGTTCAGTCCTGGTTTAGTCCTGCTTCAGTCCTTGTTTAGTTCTGGTTTAGTCCTGGTTCAGTCCTGGTTCAGTCCTGGTTTAGTCCTGGTTCAGTCCTGGTTTAGTCATGGTTCAGTCCTGGTTCAGTCCTGTTTCAGTCCTGGTTTAGTCCTGGTTTAGTCCTGGTTCAGTCCTGGTTCAGTCCTGGTTTAGTCCAGGTTTAGTCCTGGTTCAGTCCTGGTTCAGTCCTGGTTTAGTCCTGGTTCTGTCCTGGTTCAATCCTGGTTCAGTCCTCGTTTAGTCCTGGTTCAGTCCTGGTTTAGTCCTGGTTCAGTCCTGGTTTAGTCCTGGTTCAGTCCTGGTTCAGTCCTGGTTTAGTCCTGGTTTAGTCCTGGTTCAGTCCTGGTTTAGTCCTGCTTCAGTCCTTGTTTAGTTCTGGTTTAGTCCTGGTTCAGTCCTGGTTTAGTCCTGGTTCAGTCCTGGTTTAGTCATGGTTCAGTCCTGGTTCAGTCCTGGTTCAGTCCTGGTTTAGTCCTGGTTTAGTCCTGGTTCAGTCCTGGTTCAGTCCTGGTTTAGTCCAGGTTTAGTCCTGGTTCAGTCCTGGTTCAGTCCTGGTTTAGTCCTGGTTCAGTCCTGGTTTAGTCCTCATTCAGTCCTGGTTTAGTCCGGATTTAGTCCTGGTTCTGTCCTGCTTTAGACCTGGGTTAGTCCTAGTTCTGTCCTGGTTCACTCCTGGTTCAGTCCTCGTTTAGTCCTGGTTCAGTCCTGGTTTAGTCCTGGTTTAGTCCTGGTTCTGTCCTGGTTCAATCCTGGTTCAGTCCTCGTTTAGTCCTGGTTCAGTCCTGGTTTAGTCCTGGTTCAGTCCTGGTTTAGTCCTGGTTCAGTCCTGGTTTAGTCCTGGTTCAGTCATGGTTCAGTCCTGGTTTAGTCCTGGTTCTGTCCGGGTTTAGTCCTGATTCAGTCCTGGTTTAGTCCTGGTTCAGTCCTGGTTTAGTCCTGGTTCAGTCCTGGTTTAGTCCTGGTTGAGTCCTTGTACATTCTTGGTTTCTCCATCTGTATCTAGTTAACACTTGTTAATTGTGTCAGTGCGTCCCGTTCAGAGGACACATCTCTGGAGGTCTGCATCCGGGGAAGAAGCTGGTTTTGGTCGGGGTTGTGGATCCAAAACCCGATAGGTACAACATGACCCCCCTTTTTATACTGTACATTCCACAGACACTGACCCAGACCCAGACCAGAGTTTGTCTTTTCTGTTGTAGGTTCTACGTGGCGCTGACCTGTGGAGTCGGGACGTCCCAGCTGCCTCCCGAGGACGTGGCTCTAGAGATCTGTGTCCGGTTCAGAGACAGACAGGTTCAGTGTCGGGCCTGTGAGTCTGGAGTGTGGGGACAGACTCAGACAGACGTCCCCTTCTTCCCCTTCATCAGAGGACAGCCCTTCAGGGTAGGCACTCACCTTCATGTGCCATCTGCCTTCATGTGTTTTCAGATGGGACCAATTTATTTTCATCCTCTAGTGTAGCGCTCAACTAGTGTTTCAGATCATAACATGACAGGATTAATATGAGTGGAAAATGACTGCTCTAGCCCTGTTTAGTCCTGGTTTTGTCAAATTGAAGTTCTTGTTTAGTCTGGTTTAGTCCTAGTTTAATCCCAGTTTAGTCTGGTTTAGTCCTGGTTTAATCCCAGTTTAGTTTGGTTTAAGTCCTGGTTTAATCCTTGTTTAGTCTGGTTTAAGTCCTGGTTTAATCCTTGTTTTGTCTGGTTTGGTCCTGGTTTAGTCCCAGTTTAGTCTGTTTTAGTCCTGGTTTAGTCTCAGTTTAGTCTGGTTTAGTCATGATTTAGTGCCAGTTTAGTCTGGTTTAAATCCTGGTTTAATCCTTGTTTAGTCTGGTTTAGTCCCAGTTTAGTCTGGTTTAAATCCCGCTTTAATCCTCTTCTAGTCTGGTTTAAGGCTGGAGGAATATGTTGCTTTAAAAATCAGTTTAAATGGGATAGAAAGCAACTGTATTAACATAGAGCATCATTTTCAATAACTTTATTGTATACAACACATGCCTTCCTTCTTTTTTTTTTGTTACAAATGAGGACATTTTGTGGGAATCCCTCATAAATGTTAAAGTGACCACTTCCTGTTGTGTTTCCTTCAGATGGAGATAAACTGTGAGCAGAGCCGTCTGCGTGTTTTCGTCGACGGAGAGAAACTGTTGGATTTCTCTCACAGAATCAGGGCTCTGAGTAACATCGACACGCTGTGGGTCAAAGGCAGCCTCAGACTCACCAAACTGGGCTGAGTCCCACTTTAGACCCTCTCTGGAGTCAAACATGAAGACTACCTCTTACCTCTCAGTATGTCCAGGATAAATGCCCTGTCCTCGAGGGAAAAGCACGTATTTGTTCAAACTGATGTATTTTTATTTATTGTTGAATAATGAGTTGTTTCAAATTAAAGTGTATGTCATGTTTAATGTGACTTTTTTCTGAATAATATTTATGACAGTATTTGAAAAGTAAAAAAATTAAAAGCTTAAAAAAGTGGTTTAGTACAATAATATTAACAAAGTAGTTTGGGATTAAACTGTTTATTAGTATGTTGGTAACACTTTAGGGTAATGGTACATGTTTTATTGTGAATTCATGCATTAATTCATGCATTAGTAAATGCATTAAAATCTCATGAATCACCAGGAATTATCCTGAGTTCACATATTTCCATTCATGACATTAAACATGAACAACACATGAACTAAACAATTAACTAAGGAATGGAAATCATTTCGACCTTTGATTAATTAAGCATGATCATGATGTAAAAAATACAGACCTCTGAACCAAATCCAAAGTCAGTACAAAAGTGAACAAATCATTAATGAATCATTAGGTCCTTGTGACTTCATTGTGTTTGTGTCCCTCAACTAACGTGGCATAAGTTCTTAAACTCTACTGAAATATAGAATATTAGTGATGGCACAAGTTGGAAAACACATGAACTATGATGCAGTTACTCATAAAATATTCATCTACTGTGCCATGAAAAAGTAGTTGTCCCTTCATTATTTCATTTTTTTTATTTTTTATTTTTGCACATTTTTCTTAACCTAAAATGTTTCAGATCATCAAATAAATTTAAATATTAGACAAAGATAACCCAAGTCAAAAGGGAAAAAAGCCATTCAAACCTACCTAGCCCCATGTGAAAAGGTAGTTTCCCACTAAACATAATAACTGGTGGTGCCACCCTCAGCAGCACTAACTACAATCAAATGTTTGTGAGAACTGACAATGAGACTTTCACATCACTGTGAAGGAATTCGGGCCCACTCTTCTGTGCAGAATTGTTTTAATTCAGCCACATTGGTGGATTTTTAAGCATGAGCTGCCCTTTTTGTATTTTCCATGAACAGTAAAGTAGTTTTCCAAATATTATTGAATTTGTACCAATTCTAACCTAAGTGAAGATGCCAGTTTCTTCATATTATAGATGCTAAGCATCACTTCAACCCATTCTTCCACTTTAGGCACTAGTCCACTTTGCCATCTCCTGGTAATCACCTACTGGCCAGCAGCATAATTCTCATCACCAGTTCTTTTTAGATGAACTGTTTCTATCTTTCCCAGATACATAGTTTCAAAAGTGAGTGGGAACTTTGTTTTCAGGATTTGATCTATGCATTTTTTTTTTATCTCAATCCAATCTTGTCTTATCAATGAGCATTCACAGAAGATGTAGAAGTGATCTGCTTTGACTGCACCGCAGAGTCTCCAACTGTTTGTATCCCCATATTTTCTCTGTGTAGGGGTCGCAAAGTATATTATTGTATTGTTACAATAATTGTATACCCGTGCTACCTCCAAAACCCTGAGTTGGTTGGCTTCTTTGCTGGTTTGAATCATTGCTGTATGACAATTGTGGAGGAGCTACAGAATATCTCAACCTCAAGGCTTACCAGTACATTTAGGCAGACGTTTTAGGGCCCCTTCTCAAAGGTTTGCCTAGGGCCCCAAATTTTCGAAGCCCGCCACTGAGTAATATACTGTGGTGCTGAACCATGAAGGCCATTAAAAACAAACAAAATCGATTCTGAAATGGACTGGAAGCCAGTGAAGAGAGGCCAAGACTGGAGTGATATGGTCTTCTTTACGTGTTCTGGTGAGGAGCGTGCAAACGAGAGAGTGAAGCTTGAGTCGCTCCATAATAAAGTGCGTTCGATAGTTGAGCCAAGTAGAAATAAAAGCATGTATGCTAAAAATGATTGCAACTGTTGTTTTCCAAAATTTGAGAAATAAATGGAAGCTTTGAGATGGGGCGATAATTGGAGAGAACTGAGGCATCCAGATTTGTTTTTTTCAGTAAAGGCTGCACCACTGCCTCTTTAAAATAAGACAGGACAACACCAGAAACAAGACTGCTGTTTATAATCATTTGAATGTATGGCCCAATACTGTCCCATACCTCTTTAAAAAGGTGAGGTGGGAGGATGTCAGTTTATCCACAATGTCGAAATAAGAGATATGGGCTCAAACTGATTAAAGACCACACCACACTGGACAGAGACAGAGGGATCTACAGGAGAAGGAGGAATGCCAGCTCTAATTGTCTCAGTCTTATTTATAAAAATATGGAGAAACTTTTCACATCCCTGTGGGGAGACGTCAGGGTAATATGATAAAGGGGGATTAAGAGCAGAGTTTATAGTGTTAAAAAGAACTTTCTTAACACTTTAACAAAAAATCTGTAAAATGATGGTCTTTTTCTGCAGAACTTTGAGTGTTGTCATATTATTGAAGGTGTTTGTTGTTAATAAGACAAAAAACCAACTATAAAATAAGAGTTTTCCTGCAGAACCTTTACTGCAAATTTCCGTAAATTACATGTTTTTCCATATTATTTGAATTAGGGTTTTATACCTTAATTTTAGGGTTTTTGTCATTTACCGTTTTTTTTTAAGTTTTAGTGCACAGAGCAGTGACACAGTTAAACTAATGTTGATAATTAATTTGGCTATTCAGTTTATTTCTATTATAAGATATGTAATCAAGATCAATAGGTTTTAGTTGGATTTTAACAGGTTTTAGCTGGATTTGAAGAGGTTTTAGCTAAATATGAACAGGTTTTATATGGACTTAAACATGTTGTAGTTGGATTTGAACATTGGGCATGTTTTTGGAATTGAATATGTTTTCATTGGATGTGAACAGGGTTTAATTGGATTTGAACATGTTTCAGTTGAATTTAAACAGGTTTCAGTTGGATTTGAACAGGATTAGTTGGGTTTGTCACAGTCTTTGGCCCCTGGAATGACTCTTATTTACTATTCTGGCCCCTCACCACCTGAGTTTGACACCACTGTTCTAGAGTTTTAATCTGTCCAGTGAATGTGCTTCAGCTCGTTTTTTTTTTCTTAATTTCACGGTACAGTTGTGTTTATACAAGTGAGTAAAGCTCAAAATCCTTCTAATAGTTTTTATTTTAATTCACGAAAAGCATTGGGAACACTGCACATTCTGTTCCAAACCAAAACATGAAAAATAAAATGATCAAATTTGTTATTCAGAAAGTGAAGAAAAGGGAATATTAGGTTGTTAAAAAAAATATCAGTGTCTGCATTTTTCTTCACAAAATTTACTGTATTAACTTAAAAATGTTTTAGATTTATTATTAGATTAATTGTATTTTGAGAAACTGACCTGACACATCTGTGTAGCATGGAGTCAACCATCTTCTGGCTCCTGTCAAAAAAATAGCAGTGTCTGCATTTTATATATATATATATATATATATATATATATATATATATATATACATACATACATACATACACATACACACACACACACACACACACACACACACACACACATATATATATATATATATGTGTGTGTGTGTATGTATGTATGTATGTGATAAGTAGGTCCAACAGTAAAGTATTAGAAACAGCCCCATATCATGATCCTTGCGCCAACATGCCTCACTGTCCTTACACTGCACTGTGACTTGATTGAATTCTGTGTTTAGGGTTCGTCAGACAAACTGTCTGCAGCTCCCAAAAACAGAATTCAAGCTGAATTCAAGCCAAGCATGGTGGCACAAGGATCATAATATGGGCCTGTTTCTCATTTCTTTCCATAGCCCTAACCATGACCAAAAAGACTGGAAAAACAGATCCCAATTATTAATAAAACAATAAAAACCTACTTACATTCTCCTCTATTCCTGGGGGACTGTGGTTGTGACTGTGGTTCTTGTCATCCAGTTCGCCATGGCCTCAGTTCTCTGCTTCAGCTCTTCTTCCTTGGCTTGTGTGATCTCCTGTTGCTCCGTCAAAGCTCTTTTTGCCTCTTGAAGTTGATTCAAGAGGTCATTTTTCTCCATCTGTAGGTGAAATTTCTGCTCTTCCACTTTTTTGCTCCATGACCTGAGTCCTTCAACCTCTTCTGTGTGACACATGTTGTCCACCATCACAGGCTCTTCTTTTTGATGAAGATGCACCACCTGGTCTTCTCTCTTCGTCGCTAGCTTCTGATATTCTCTTTGTAGCTGCAGATGTTCCTTTATGTCGATGTGGTTGGACCGACAGTGCTTTTGTTTAGATTCAAGGTCCGTGATTACAAGCCTCAGATGAGCATTCTCAGTGAGTACTTTCTCTGTCTCAGACTTGTGTGCCTCCCTATGAAGGGCAAGTTCAGCATCAAAGTGATCATTCTTATGATGCAATAAACTTTGCTTTTGCTTCAAATCCACAAAATCTTTCAGCTGGATCTGCAGGTCAGTCACCTCTGCTCTCAGGGAAGAATTCTCCTTTTGGAAGTGCTGCACTTGATTAAAAAGGTCTTCAACCTGACTCTTACTTACATGATCACGTTGGCACTGACCCTCCATACACTCCAGCTTGTAAATAAAATAGCTGATGTGGACATTCTCATTCATTGCTGCCCAACTGCGATCTATTTTATGGGCATCGAAGATCATTTGAATATGTTTATGTAGCCGTTTAAAAGCATTTTCATTCTCTTTAAACTTTTTAAGTTCCTCCAAAAGCCTGGCATTGTCATCTGTCAATTGTTTATAAATAAGTTCAATGTTTTCGAGCTCTGCAACTTTGGCCTCTAAGGCAAAGGTTTTTTGGTGCTGGATCTGTAGCTCTGACTGCAAAACATCAGATAACTTTACAGCATCTAGAAATTTCCTTCTGTCACTGTGGTGAAGTTTGCAATTCTCCCTCAGCTGACACTTCTCTAATTCTAATTTTTCGTTTTTTATCTTCAAATCTCTCATCTCCTCTTTTAGACGTAAAAGCTCGTTTTTACTTACCACCTGTGTGTCAGCTTGAGGGGTGCAAATCTGATCTTTTGGAGGTAACTGATTAAATGGTCTGATGTCACCCTTCTGTGAGCTCTCAGGCAGTAGTCTGGGACAGCCAAAACAATTATTTTGGGACCTTAACCTCTGAGCCCCAAAGTGGTCCTCTAATCTTCTCTGCATTTTAGGTTTGTGTAATGATCGTTCAAATTCTTGAAATACACTGAATTTTCTTAACTCGTATCCTTCTCTACTATCTTCTATTTTGTTTGTTGTACGGTTTGTCTGACAGTTACAAAGAATGTAGGCTAGGCGCTTCAATTTACAGTCTGCTTTGACGACTTTGTGACGTCACATGATGCCAAAACACGTGATCCGTTACCATAGAAACGAACAACACGCCAATGGTTGCCTTTTTAATGGAAGACACGCCTCATGTGTAAGTCATGGTGTAAGTAAGTAAAATAAGAGTGAAATAAGGGAAAATAATTTAACATTATTTTTAAAGTATATTTATGTACAATTGTAATATAAGTGCGCATTTCATGATGTTCAAGAATAGATATTTCAGCGTATAACAAAATAATAGGCTAAAGACACAAAAGAAAATGCTTCAAATTTACAATTTTGATGGAAAAAAGACTGTTTTACACATAGATATTAGACACGTGATAATTGTGAGCTATTGAATGAGTTTAAAGTCTTAAATTCTAATTTTGTATGATCATCCTTTGTCAATACACAATAAAAATGTTCTAGATTAGCTAATAAATACATATAATAATTCATTAATGAAGAAATAAACAGCGCGTGGCTATGTCTGAGATACTATAGCCTACTCTGTTACTACGCAACACTACAATAAAACCATCGTAACCAGAAGTTACAGGAAAATCCATTTTAATTTCTGTCCATTTCTGAAGAAATGCCCTTATAATAGGGCTGAAAATGTTCCCACATCATTTCGCTACCAAAACAAATGTGGTGTTATTGTTGGTCCGTTAGAGCCACCTACTGGTTATTTGAGGTAAAAGCAAGCAGCGGGTCCCTGGCAAAGAAAATACTTGAAATGACGACGTTGCCAGAGAAGCAGAGAAATTAAAGTGGAATTACTGCTCGTTGCAGTGTCTTTTCTGCCTCGTTATGAAGCTATAGTGTTATCATAACCATACCCTGAGCTTAAAAAATAGGCACAAATGAATGCCTTTTTAAAGAAATGTATAGCCTTTCTTTAAAAACACAGGCTCTGCTCACCAGCTTTCTCACTGTATAATGATAGTTACTGCAAGGCTAGCTACTGCAAGGCACCCTCTTGCGACCCTGTATATCAGTGGTGTCAAACTCAAAGTGGTGAGGGGCGGTGATAGTTGATAAGAATCCTTTCAGGGGCCGAAGATGGTGACATTTGGAAGCTTTTATTACATTTTGATTGTGAGATTTCATCTTAATTTCAGTCTTAAAAAAGTTATCTTTAACATTAATTGCCTCCTTTTATAGAAACTGGTTTTAGTTGGATCTGAACCAGTTTTAGATGGATTTGAACAGGTTCTAGATGGATTCAAACAGGTTTTACTTTGATTTGAACAAGTTTTAGGTGGATTGTAACAGGTTTTAGATGGATTTGAGCAGGTGTTGGATGGATTTTTACAGATTTGATTTATCTGTGTCGCAAAAATCAAACCTATTCAAATCCAATTAAAACCTAGTGCAAGAAATATCACCTACTAAATGTATTGAAGGGCCACATAAAACAATGCAAAGGGCCGCATTTGCCCCCCGGGCCTTGAGTTTGACATGTGTGCTGTATATGGTTTTGTTTGCACCCAGTCACCGCTCACAAATTATTTTATTTTAAAATATACAAAGCCCATGCAGTGGTGGCAATGCACAGCTGTCTAACAAATAATTGGACCTATGCCTGTCCAGCAAAAACATAGTAAATTATAATCTCTCACTGCACCGTTCGTCCAGAATATTGCAAACAAACTTCACGTTTCACCCTGTGTTGTGACCCCAGGGCTGTGGTCATGGAACATTCTCCTCTCGTCAACGCCAGAGATTGAAACAGAATAGAAGAAAATAAAACATCTGTTAAAGAATGCAATTTTGCTAATGAATTGTGCTTATGTAAAGGATTGTTTTATCCCTGATAAAATGATAATGTTATATCTATGTGCTTGTGTTTAACTATGTGCTATGTGCTTAATACACCAGCTATACCACATCCTTCTGTGGGTTGTTGTGGGGACCTGAGGAAATGATTTCATCTTGTGGGGACCTGAGGAAATGATTTCATAGGGTGCCACCCTCAGCAGCACTAACTACAATCAAATGTTTGTGATAACTGACAATGAGACTTTCACATCACTGTGAAGGAATTCGGGCCCACTCTTCTGTGCAGAATTGTTTTAATTCAGCCACATTGGTGGATTTTTAAGCATGAGCTGCCCTTTTTGTATTTTCCATGAACAGTAAAGTAGTTTTCCAAATATTATTGAATTTGTACCAATTCTAACCTAAGTGAAGATGCCAGTTTCTTCATATTATAGATGCTAAGCATCACTTCAACCCATTCTTCCACTTTAGGCACTAGTCCACTTTGCCATCTCCTGGTAATCACCTACTGGCCAGCAGCATAATTCTCATCACCAGTTCTTTTTAGATGAACTGTTTCTATCTTTCCCAGATACATAGTTTCAAAAGTGAGTGGGAACTTTGTTTTCAGGATTTGATCTATGCTTTTTTTTTTTTAATCTCAATCCAATTTTCTGCACTTACTGCTGTTTGCAAATTATTTTTTTTCTCTTTTAAGAGGAGTGTTGCCTTACCAGAACCAGGCTTGACAGATAGGTCCTATGTGTTGGGAAAATGATTTGCTAATTCTGCAGTTAATGTTGTTGGCTACCGCTATTAGGCTTAGGCCATACTGGTCGCCTGTGAATTCATGAGAAAAGCTAAACAGTCTGAGCATTATAAGTACTGAAATTCTGACATACTGAGTGGTCTGGGTAAGCTTTCCAATATTGAATTCTGTGTTTGGTGACAGTTTCGAAGGCCAAAACTATATGTCTGGGACTGTAGATAAAGGAGATGAACACTCCAGGTTTTCTGTTTTCCTGTGTTCCCCTCCCCCTTGTTTTCCCCTCTCCTGCTGCTCCTGGGCTGGCCTGCACACCTGCCTCCAATCTACTCATCACTACAAGCAGTATACAGGCCTGGGTCTTCCTCATCGTCTCTGTCCGATCGTCAGTCTCCCTACGTGGTGAACTACAGCTCAGGCCTTTTTTGAGAGACCATTTTGTCTGTGTTTTTGACCAACACTTACCTGTATCTGTCTTTTTCCTGCTCCAGCTCCAGGCCGGCTAGTCCTGCTTACTCCAGCCAGTTCCAGCCTGTTCTCATGTTCCGTTCACCAGCAATTTCAAGACCAGCCTGCCTCTGACCCCTGGGACTAGCTCTTACCTTTTCTGTTCAATAAACCATTGATTCTGAGTTCTGGCTTGTCTGCATTTTGGGTCATTTCCGTGTTGAGTTGTGACAGGAGAGGCAAGACAGTTGTTCGGTAAAGGGTTTTGATGTTTTAGGGGAGAGCCTAGGAAACCTTCCTTAGAATCACTAATTCCCTGATGTAGACGCCTATTAGTTTTTAATGTGCACGTGTGATACAATCAGGATAAAAGAATTATCTCTGATATTGTTACTGGCTCTTATTACCACTGTGGTAACTCTCAGAATTAGGCAATAAAAAGTGTTTAGAAGTTTTAAACAAACAATGGCTGATTATATCTCTGGATGCTGCAGTAGATCTTTATTGCCATAATCTGTTATGTGTTTTATGTTATCTGTATGTGCTGTATGTCCTATTAAGTGTCTTATTTAGTTACTATGGGTTGGGTATTTGCCACAGATTCCACCACACAGTGTCTAGCTTCAGTCTTTAATGAACCAAATAATATTAGATCTAAAGATCATGCACACACTTCTTCTTTCTCTACACCTGGTGTAAGGCCATATCTCTACACCTCTAACTTCATCACACACATTGGCTTTAAACCTACACAGTCTGAGTACTAGCCTCAACTAGACCAAAATCTTCTCCTGTCAAAAGCACACTCACACAAGTGTAGGGCTTAGTGAGTGCCAGTGGGACAAGGAAAACAAGGCAAAGCCAACAACTAACATGTGAGGATGAGGAAAGGACCAGCATCAGGGAAGATGAGGAAGGTGGTTTTACTGGTGTAAATAAGAGCTGTAATAAAGTAAAGCTAGACTCGATCAAAAGTGGACCATACACTATGTTTAGTAAATAAAATATGGACCGTTCAATGAAAACCTAAAAGCACTGCTCTGACCTATCACAGAAATCGTCAGAGTCTGTGAACGAACAACCCACTCCTTTGCTCTTGCTTGTTCTATTATAATGGGTGCACAGAAAGTGCTGGAAGGAGTTACAAAATAACTAAATAAATACTATAAAATCTCGTGTCACGTGTTTGGTGCAGCTGCTTTGTGTATCTGACCTGTGTATGAAGGTACTAGAACACAACACATTTGGATTGTTTTAAAACAAGAGGATGAGATAACCAATATAATGGGTATTTTTTCAAATAAAAGATTTTCTATAACAAAATTTGATACATACGTTTGATTAAAAATACATTTAAGAAAATATTACAGTGTGACTGTAATGAGTTTAAACTGAAATAATGTTAGTGATGCGACAACAGAAGGATAAACAGGGTAACATCTGTGGATGAGTTGCAGACAATGATAAACCTGTTTTTTTTTAACTTATTCATTATGTGTAGTTCATTATGATATATTATGTTTTGAGAATGTTGTTTACAGGAAACAAAGAGCTCCAATGTAAAGCTGATGCATGAGTTACATGTCACATGTTATATCTGTGTTCTCCATCCTCTGCAGCTGAACTGTGAGTAAGAACTTTGTAACTGGGTGGAAGAAGGTCAGTGGTCAACAAGACCCTGACCAAATGCTTACAGGGAAATGTTACAGGGACAGTTGTAATTTTCTTTAGATTTCATTAATTGAACGATTCAAAATATAATACAATAATTTGTAATTATAAAAAGAAATATAAAATAAACATAAAATAAAGCATCAGAAAACAAATAAATAAAATAAAAAATAAAATAAATAAAAACAATTAAGCAATGAGAAAACTAGAGCAAACAAACAAAAGTAAAGAATAACATTTTCAATAAACTGGCATAAAGTGAGTCTATGGGAAATTAATAGAGAGTTAAAAAGTGCTTTGTGGAGTAAAATTAAATATAAAAGTAAAGTTTCTGAAACAAGTTTTCCTAAATTAGATGTAACTGGAACAGATATAAAAACATTAATTTTAAGCCTTAATGGTGAATGATTGTTGTACCATTGAATCATCTTCTGGTTCACATTCTAGCCATTCCCTTTTCCATCGGGATCTTGATGTTCTGTTAAACTATAATGCCACTCTTAATAGTTGATAAAAGTGTATCGTAAATATCTCAGACATGTGTTATCAAAAGAGAGCATTAGCAACAGGGCACTAGCAACAAAATCATAGTTTATAAAAAATGTAATCCTCTGACCAAGACACGTCATTTTGACCAAACATGACTCACCAAGTCTAACAATAACTCAATGTAAATGAAGTTTTACTTAAAATAATCCTCTTGAGAGTTTAACATTAATTTAGTCTTCATTATTTGTTACCATTTACCTTGGCAGTGAGTCGCTGCAGTGATCTGTGTTTGAATCAGTTAAACATCAATTACAGAGGTTTTCAGTTTTATAGCTGTAACATAAAGTAATGTACTAGTTTCTAAAGTGGTATAACCTGATGAATGGTGTTTTCAGGCTGCTCTTTGAGAAATAATGCAAAAAATTACTTTGGTGCTAAATGGTTAAAAGTTAATCAGTACAGTGACTATAGTCTTCTCCTAAAGTCTCTGAATATAGATGTTAATCCTCTAAAAGTACTTTACTTCTTTTGGACTGTACAGCTGCAGACTCTTTATAGACAACTGATAAAGGACTGTGACTGTCTTCACTGATAACTGTGAGTGGAAATGAGACCTGTTGATGGCCTAGTGTTTCTGGGAGGGTAGTTACTTCATGTGCCTTGCTGGTTGTTTCCACTGCTCCAGCACTGAACTGAACTGAACCTGCCTGGCTCTGGCACTGTTTTGTCTACTGAGACTTATCTGAGAACATGGCTGCCTGCTCTGTATCGTCTCTGAGAAACATGAGACTAACACTGGCTGAAGCACCTACGACAAAGAAAGCTCGTTTCTGACTGGTCTTAAAGCTGCACTTTGTGGACTGGGCTCCTCCACACTGTCCTCAGGTCAAATGGACTGAATCTATGCCTCTGCAACTGCTGCTGCTCAGAGGTCATTACAACATGAACTGTTCTGATGCTGCATGAGGGGTGTTGCATAAATAATACAAATAAAAAGTTTGACTATTGAGATCTTTCTATTTTAGAGAGAGGTTGAAATGAATTCACAAACATCCATTTAAATTAGTTTTGCTTTTCGTAAAGCAATATTATTTAAATTAACTGTTGAATAGCTCACTCATCTAAAGCAAATGTGCTTTTTGTTAAGGGTCAAAAGTCCAAATACTAAAAACATAGAACTGAAATGTAGATGCTACAATTGTTGGGGAAGTTACATTCAATGCCAGCCTAACTGAGTTCACACAAAACAATGTGAATCAGTTAGTTCCTGACAGGCCATATGTCACAAAATGGTTTGACATATGGAGAGAGATTGCTCTGCAAACCTGAGCACAGATAAATCTGCCCTAGCAATTAAGAAATTCTTAGTCTTTGTTTAGCTGCATTAGCAGCTGGATTCTACATACTCAAAACAGACCTTTTGTGTATGAGGAACTGTGTGTGTGAAAATTCCCTATTAACAATATATTCTATAAATTGTAACCTGAAAAGTAGAAAGCTGTTTAAGCACCTTTCTGGACTATTCCAAATCTACCCTGCCTCTCGTCCCGTACAGGTCCGACCCTCTTCTTCAGAGCCCTCTACTGCTCTGCCCCAAGTCCTCGGTTTAATCCCTAAACCTGAGACTCCCTCCAGTTGCTCTGACCCTCTGCAACTCCCTGAGACCACTCACCCGTCCACTGCCCCCGACAGAGACGTCTCCTGTGCTCATCCACGGCTACTCTGTGGAGGAGTACCAGCAGATCTACCACTCTGTGGTGGATGACATGCTGAAGTACGTTTGTGTCTCATGGACTGTAATCAGTCCTTTTGGGATTGTCACAAAGATTCTTATTCAACATTCTCTGATGCTATATGAGTTTATTCATTCAAATGTTTCACTGGTGCCATTCATAAAATAGCTCTACAGTTATTTCTCACAGTTCTTTCCCTTTTCACAGATACCCAAGTGGTCGTTCCCGTCCCTACAGTCTGGAGCTGGGACGCAAGATCAAGCAGTGTTTGTGGGAAAAGCTGAACTGCCCGGTCTTTACTGAAACAGAGACCATCAATGGACTCGTGAAAACTGAAGAGTCCATCTGCAAAGGGCCTTATCCACCTCTGTTTAACATGGATATCTCTAGGGAACCGGACCCCCCTAGTTTAAGTCTTTTGCCGTGGCTCTAAGCCTGAAATTGTAAATTCTTTATGAAATTCTTTCTCAGAGGTTCAGTTCCCAATATAACTGTCTTGGCCGTCCCAGAGTACTGCCTGAGAGCTCACAGAAGGGTGACATCAGAACAGTTAATCAATTACCTCCAAAGGATCAGATTTGCACCCCTCAAGCTGACACACAGGTGGTAAGTAAAAACGAGCTTTTACGTCTAAAAGAGGAGATGAGAGATTTGAGGATAAAAAATTAAAAATTAGAAATAGAGAAATCTCAGCTGATGGAGAATTGCAAACTTCACCACAGTGACAGAAAGAAATTTCTAGATGCTGTAAAGTTATCTGAGGTTTTGCCAGGCTCTTGGAGGAACTTAAAAAGTTTAAAGAGAACGAAGATGCTTTTAAACGCCTATATAAGCAAATTCAAATGATCTAGAGCTATTTTATGTACCAGCTGGAGTGTATGGAGGGTCAGTGCCGACGTGATCATGTAAGTAAGAGTCAGGTTGAAGCATTGGAAACAGAGACCCAAGACCTTTCCAATCAACTGCAGCGCTTCCAAAAGGAGAATTCTTCCCTGAGAGCAGAGGTGACTGACCTGCAGATCCAGCTGAAAGATTTTGTGGATTTGAAGCAAAAGCGAAGTTTATTGCATCATAAGAATGACCACTTTGATGCTGAACTTGCCCATCTCAGGGAGGCACACAAGTCTGAGACAGAGAAAGTACTTGAGGCTTGTAATCACGGACCTCGGGTCTAAACAAAAGCACTGTTGGTCCAACCACATCAACTTAAAGGAACATCTGCAGCTACAAAGGGAATTTCAGAAGCTAGCGACGAAGAGAGAAGACCAGGTGGTGTCACACAGAAGAGGTTGAAGGACTCAGGTTAAAAAAGTGGAAGAGGAGATATTTCACCTACAGATGGAGATAAATGACCTCTTGGATCAACTTCAAGAGGCAAAAAAAAGCTTTGATGGAAAAACAGATCACAGAGATCACACAAGCCAAGGAAGTAGAGCAGAACTAGAGAACTGAGGCCTACGCTGTCGGGCTTAATGAGCTCGACAGCGTAGAACAGTGCCATGGTGATCTGGATGACAAGAACCGCAGTCCCCCAGGATTAGACGAGAATGTTCCATGAGTAGGTTTAGCCAGTGTTTTATTAATAATTGGGATCTTTTTTTCTAGTCTAGTTTTTTTTTGGCAATGGTTAGGGCTATGGAAAGAAATGAAAAACAATTTGAGTATTTACTGCAATATCAGTGGACTGTAAAATTATAGTCCATGTTACACTGATGACACTAATTTAATACAGGCAGTATACTGGCAGTGAGAAGCGTGATATCAGTACAACGGATCAGGATTGCACCCCTCAAGCGGGCACAGAGTTGGTAAGTAAAAATTAGTTGTTACGCCTTAAAGAATAGATGAGAGCTTTGAGGATAAAAAATGGAAAAATTTGATTTAGAGAAGTCTCAGCTAAGGGAGAAATGCAAACTTCACTGTGACAGAAGGACATTTCTATCTATCATTTCTACGTTATCAACATAAGTTATCTGAGGTTTTGCAGTCAGAGCTACACATCCAGCCCCAGAAAAACTTTGCCTTAGAGGCCAAGTTGTGGAGCTGGAGAACAGAGTGAAGGTATTCATAAAGTTGACAATGCCAGGCTCATGGAGGAACATCAAAAGTTTAATAGAGAACAAAGATGCTTTTAAACGCTTACATAGACAACTTCAAATTACCTTAGATGCCAAGTAGATTGCAGTTTTGCAGCATTGAATGAGAATGTAAAGAAAGAAATAAAGAAATGAAAAACAGGCCTTGTAATAATGTAGGGAATTTATTGGGAAGGCTGTGTTGTGAACAAATGCAGTAACGTTACCGGAAATGGCATGTATTCATGTACATGACTGCTGCCTGAGCACTCTGATGTCTGTGAGTGCTTTGGGACAGGACCCACCGCAGCACTCGCTTCTCATTGAGAAGAGTAAGGATGATACGTGCTTTGACATCAGAGTCTCCAAATAACTATAGAAATAACTCATTTCTAATAATAATAGAAATACACCAGAAAAAGCTACTAGATTTGTTGCTTGCATTTTTGGAAAAAAAATCACTAGAGGAGTCTGAATACTCGCTAAATGTAGTGACAAAGTGGATTAGTTTGCATATATAAATAAATAAATAAATAAATAAATAATGGAAGCAATGTCTGCATTTGGTCTAAATCCTCCAAATAACCACCAACGAACGGCGTTTCCATCTTGGATATTTTCACTCCTCCTATGGAGGATGTTACTAAAATGGGCAGAGAGGGCAGCGTCTAAACTGCTCCTGGGTAAGCTTTTCAAATGTTCAGTAAACAGGCCCTTCATCCAACTGGAGCTGAACAAGCTAACGGCTAACAACATGCTAACTGCTGTGGATGAGGCCTCTCACTCTGTCGTCTCTCAGCTCGGGACCAGTCCACAAAACTTTACAACAAAGTTTATTTTAACTCCTGCTGTTAATATCAGATCATTATTATCAATATTAAAGATGTTTTATTTATAATATATCATCGTTTTAAGCACAAGCTAATTTTTATCTTAGTCTGACAAACCTTCTAGTTCTGTTAAAAATTAAACCGTGTTTTTCGAACATATTTCATTATATCCTTTATGTTTGTTTAAATATCTGTCCCTAATTTGCAACTTAATAAGGCTGTAGTATTTGAGGGAGGCACATTTTGGCACTAAAATAATAAAGCCTCGTTATGCTTTCATATGATAATAATAAAACAGTAATGTTTAAGCATATAACACGTGAAGATATTCAATGTCAAGATATGAAATAGATTTATAATCCCTCCATGATCTTTTCGATCATATAACGCTAAACCCAGGAGCCCTGCAAATGGGCATTTAGACAGACCTGTATTTTCCATTTACACATAAACTATAGATAAAGCAACACTCACACATAATCTCAGCGTTACTCAGTGTGAAGAAACATCTTTGTATTTCTACATGTTCTACTGGCTAAACGTTAGATACTGTTTTTTTGTTTTTGTCCATGTCTGTGTGTTCCCTGGGAGAAAGAGCAGCGCTGGACGACTGTGAACCTCTGTAGAGCAGTTACATGAAGATTAGACCAGTGTCAAACCTATGACTGTGACAAAGAAGAACGTGGACACCTACACGACACTACCTACACTTCACCTGCAGCGCTCTTAAAATAAAGATCATGTCTGCTATACCTCAGGATCTGTTTTACTAACTATTAATATTTACTGTAGATAATGGCTCTGCACTCTTTTTAAACTAGACATTGTCTACATAATTTAACATATGAGTCTGATTTAAAACGTACTCCCACTAATTAACTGCTAATTAACTTAGTATCAACGACAACGTAAACAGAATAAATATGTTTTTTCAAATCTTTATCTTGTCTGATGTTTGTACCAAGTATTAACATAATTTAACTTATGTCTTTAACTGCTGCCTCCTACAGAGGATATTACTAAAATGGGCAGAGAGGGCAGCATCTAAACTGCTCCTGGGCGGGCTTTTCAAATACGCGGTTCAGAAACACACCCCTCATCTCAGAGCCGACCGGAGCTGAAAAAGCTAACGGCCAACAAGAAGCTAACGGCTAACAACAAGCTAACGGCTAACGACATGCTAACGGCTACTGCTAACTGTTGTGGACCAGGCCTCTCACTCTGGCATCTCTCAGCTCGGATCCAGTCCACAAAACTTTACAACAAAGTTTAGACTGCTTTGAGACACTTAGTTGCTGACCTTGGGTAATAATATTTGTTTATTATTTGTGAGTTCAGTGATTAAAGATGTAAAACATAATTACCCATAAAATGTGGAACAAGACAACTTTACCTGTATCTTTTATTATTGCGGCCATCTCTGAATGCACCTCTTTTCCAATGGCCCTGTTTTTCTCATGTTTTAGGGCAAGTGCTATTGCTTAATAACAAAAAACCCTAAAACATTTTCAATGTTAAAGGTTGCTTTTACATCGAAAACATACATTTTATGTATAAGTACACCATTTTCATCTTGGTTGAGCTGTAATGCAGCAAGGAGTCAGTCAGAAGATCAATCCTGTGTGAGGGGGTCATTTCTTTGGTAATTTTACCAAAGCGGTGAAGGTATGACCAGAGGTGCTCCAACTGTTCTCCGTCTGCCAATCCTGCATCTTCCACATTTGTACAATTGTACAAAATCTTAAACACATATAATTTGTTTAATAGTCATGTAGGTAAATTAATGGCAATAAAAGCATTGTGTCCATATACATGAAAGGAAGTTACAGCAAATAATATATTTGTAAGATCTGTGTAAAACGTCTATAAAGTAGAGCAGATAAATAGCGTATTTATAACAGTTACCTATAATTACTATTATATTTACTAATAATTATTTAATATTTTTCAACTATCACATGAGGTTTCAGATTGCATGCTATATCATACATAAATATTAATTTCTTGTTTTCCTCTTGCATGTTTTTCAGCAGGTAGACAGCATTTGAAAGGCTGGAACAGAAGAGACATTAACTTAAGTTGATGAAATAATGTTTAAATAATCTAATGTAAGCATGACAATTACCTCTCCCCTTTTCTGAGACACTCAGAAAACACTGAGGATGTTCATGTCTAAAGCTTACTCCAAAGACTCCTGTTTCATCTAATTTGGATTTTATTTTTCAAGAGCACTACCTGCTTTAAATGTGGCACAGCCCTTTAGAAGATGTGTAACATATACTTTATTTTTAAAAATGTAATTAAGTTGACTCACAAAACATATGAGTATTAAATATTATAACTGCTGGTTTTGTTTTTGACAAACTAGTTTACATTCTTTTACAAAGAACTGAAAAATAAGTGGAAATTATTTATACCCCCTAATGTGAGCGATGTTGTTCTTTAAGAAAAGCATCAACAGTTTCTTGTGGGCAGAAGAAATGATTACAGTGTTTAGGTTCTTTCACACTCTTCCCTGATGCCTTCTTTCTAGGAAACCCAAACAACCCATCTGCTGCCAACACGAGAGTCCCCCCCACAACCCAGAAAAATCATGGCCACTTGATGTATATCATAAATTCATCAACAGCCTTTAGTTTACACATAAGCCATGAAATGAAATCCTCCCTAGGACAAAGAGGGCATTGAGTACCATCAGTCGTGTCATGGCTTAGATGACATAGTGTGGACAATTTAAAACGCAGTGTCTGTATTCTTCATAGGTCTCATTTATGAGTATTCTATAGAGGTTTGGGCACTACAAGGTAAACAAAATAGAAGAAAGGTTTAGGTGTGATATGAATTGCTACATGTTGGCAAATCAGCAATTCAAACCTTGGAAGGAACAGTGGAATACTGGAAGGCAGCACATATCGATTTAAGTGAAGCACCACATTCCAGCTGCAGTTGTCAGATGATATCCAGTAGCTGCATGGATACTGCTGACTGTGGTTGCTTCACTGTAGATGGCCAAAGGCCATAACGGATGAGAGTGGCTCCTTCTTTTTGACACTCTCAGAAATTAATAAAAACATCAAGTGGGTGTCATAAAATGGAGGAAAGATAATGAATAAAGATGTGAACAAAATGTGTAAGACCCTTTTGTTTTTAATAGTTTCTTGTACATGTAAGGCCCTTACATTTCTGCTCATGGACACCATGATGTCCTCTTTATAAAATCTACCAGACTGAGACAAAGATAACAGCAACATTAAACTGATCTTTGTACTAACATTGTATGCCTTTTTTAAATTTTTTTCTTATTTATTTTTTCAAAAGATAATATATAACATATAATAATAATAATAATAATAATAATAATAATAATAAATGTTAATGTAGTGCACTTTACATTTGCCGGACAAATCTCCAAGTGCTACAAGCATAATTGAGCAGATTGAATGGTACAAACCTCCTACATTTCAACGTGCTGAAGAGCATGTTTCTTATGCATATGTGCACACAAACTGCAAAAATATGTTTCACTGCAAACTGCAGCACAAAATTTCTTGTGGAGAAATGGCAACACCACAGACATTCCAACACACATTTTCTGGTGGGCAAAAGAGCTCAGCTGAAACATCCATTAGAGTGTACCCAGTGAAGCATCTTGGCTGTTGTCATATATTTCGGCAGTTGTATAGGCAGCCTAAGTACTGTTGGGATTTAATCACCTTCAATTTTGATAGTATTTTTGTCACGCAAATAAAAGCATATCTTTTTTGCTTTTTCCATTATTAGACAACCTGTTGAAATAAGAAACAAACATCTATATCCAAAGAGAGTATTTTGTATTAAGGAGGAGACTTTAATGGTATTTTTGTCCATTGTCATTTCATGCCAGCTGTTTAAGATGAATTACCAAATGAACACTGTGGGTAATTCATGAAAAAAATAAACGCCTTTTCTGATGATTATTAACTATCTATTTCCATTTACATCCTGTCCACATACATAACAAGCCTAGAAAAGGCTGTCTAACTGCACAATGTTGCATATCAAAAATATAAGAAATTAAATGATTAATTTGCTTTATTATGTATTTGTGTATGTTATAGATATTTTAAATTTGATTGTTAAAACTAAAATACAGACTTGCCTTTTGCGGGTACTGCTATGGAAGATTTATTCTTTCATCAGATTTTGAATTTTAAATGCCTGTGAATTTCTACGTAACTTTTTTTTATCAATGAAAAAACATGTTTGAATATTTTTGTCTTCGAATTTCAGTCACTGAATTTAAAGTTTATAAATTTCAACATAGTATTCAGTTTCAAAATTCGAAATAAAAAATTAGCCGTGTAAATATTTTATACATATATTTTTGAGCACTCAAATTCAACAGCCAAAATTCACAGTGTAAAATATGTGGTAAAAGAAATTCAAATGGAACATCCAGGATACCGAGGAATTGTAATTGATCTTGTGTGAGTCAATCTATCCTCTAGACAATGTCTAGTTTAAAAAGCGTGCAGAGCCATTATCAACAGTAAATATTAATAGTAAAACACAGATCCTGAGGTATAGCAGACATGATCTTTATTTTAAGGGCGCTGCAGGTGAATTGTAGGTGTTGTGTAGGTGTCCACGTTCTTCTTTGTCACAGTCATAGGTTTGACACTGGTCTAATCTTCATGTAACTGCTCTACAGAGGTTCACAGTCGTCCAGCGCTGCTCTTTCTCCCAGGGAACACACAGACATGGACAAAAACAAAAAAACAGTATTTAACGTTTAGCCAATAAAACGTAGAAATACAAAGATGTTTCTTCACACTGAGTAACTCTGAGATTATGTGTATAGTTTATGTGTAAATGGAAAATACAGGTCTTTCTAAATGCCCATTTGCAGGGCTCCTGGGTTTAGCGTTATATGATTGAAAAGATCATGGAGGGATTATAAATCTATTTCATATCTTGACATTGAATATCTTCACGTGTTATATGCTTAAACATTGCTGTTTTATTATTAACGTATGAAAGCATAACAAGGCTTTATTACTTTAGTGCCAAAATGTGCCTCCCTCAAATACTACAGCCTTATTAAGTTGCAAATTAGGGATCACCAGATCACCATGGCACGGTTCTACGCTGTCGAGCTCATTAAGCCCGACAGCGTAGGCCTCAGTTCTCTAGTTCAGCTCTACTTCCTTGGCTTGTGTGATCTCTGTGTGCCTCCCTGAGATGGGCAAGTTCAGCATCAAAGTGGTCATTCTTACGATGCAATAAACTTCACTTTTGCTTCAAATCCACAAAATCTTTCAGCTGGATCTGCAGGTCAGTCACCTCTGCTCTCAGGGAAGAATTCTCCTTCTGGAAGTGCTGCAGTTGATTGGAAAGGTCTTGGGTCTCTGTTTCCAATGCTTCAACCTGACTCTTACTTACATGATCACGTCGGCACTTACCCTCCATACACTCCAGCTGGTACATAAAATAGCTCTAGATCATTTGAATTTGCTTATATAGGCGTTTAAAAGCATCTTCGTTCTCTTTAAACTTTTTAAGTTCCTCCAAGAGCCTGGCAAAACCTCAGATAACTTTACAGCATCTAGAAATTTCTTTCTGTCACTGTGGTGAAGTTTGCAATTCTCCCTCAGGTGAGATTTCTCTATTTCTAATTTTTCATTTTTTATCCTCAAAGCTCTCATCTCCTCTTTTAGATGTAAAAACCCGTTTTTACTTACCTCCTGTGTGTCAGTTTGAGGGGTGCAAATCTGATCCTTTGGAGGTAATTGATTAACTGTTCTGATGTCACCCTTCTGTGAGCTCTCAGGCAGTACTCTGGGACGGCCAAGACAGTTATATTGGGAACTGAACCTCTGAGAAAGAATTTCATAAAGAATTTGCAATTTCAGGCTTAGAGCCACGGCAAAAGACTTAAACTAGGGAGGTCCGGTTCCCTAGAGATATCCATGTTAAACAGAGGTGGATAAGACCCTTTGCAGGTGGACTCTTCATGGTCTCTTCATGGTGTCCATTGATGGTCTCTGTTTCTGTTAAGAGTGGGCAGTTCAGCTTTTCCCACAAACGCTGCTTGATCTTGCGTCCCAGCTCCAGACTGTAGGGACGGGGACGACCACTGGGGTATCTGTGAAAAGGGAAACAACTGTGAGAAATAACTGTAGAGCTATTTTATGAATGGCACCAGTGAAACATTTGAATGAATAAACTCATATAGCATCAGAGAATGCTGAATAAGAATCTTTGTGACAATCCCAAAAGGACTGATTACAGTCCATGAGACACAAACGTACTTCAGCATGTCATCCACCACAGAGTGGTAGATCTGCTGGTACTCCTCCACAGAGTAGCCGTGGATGAGCACAGGAGGCGTCTCTGTCGGGGGCAGTGGACGGGTGAGTGGTCTCAGGGAGTTGCAGAGGGTCAGAGAAACTGGAGGGAGTCTCAGGTTTAGGGATTAAACCGAGGACTTGGGGCAGGGCAGTAGAGGGCTCTGAAGAAGAGGGTCGGACCTGTACGGGACGAGAGGCAGGGTAGATTTGGAATAGTCCAGAAAGGTGCTTAAAAAGCTTTCTACTTTTCAGGTTACAATGAAACTTGATCAATGAGATTAGTGTTTTAGTGGATCTATTTCATTAGTCAATATTATTACTATAAAATAGCATGCACTTTTTTCTAAATACCACTTTCA